>CM021103.1:559947862-560451487 GCA_007115665.2 Sequoiadendron giganteum
ATACATACATATATATATATATATATATATATACATATATATATATATGTATATGTATGTATATATATATGTATATATATATATATATGTATACATACATATAGATATATATATACATATATATATATATATATGTATGTATATGTATGTATATGTATATGTGTATATGTGTGTGTGTGTGCATACATATACATATGTACACATGCATACAAACATACATATATAAGTTAAGGTACAAGCATTATATTAATTGTAATTTATAGGAAGAGGTTATTTACCTTTATTGTAAGATCTTGGGTGTGGTTTTGTGACTAGAAAAATTCTATCTAAGTCTCTTGGTGTAATGCCCCGACATGCAAACCCCAAAGTACAACACAACATCTAACATTTATAGAGAAATTATTTATTTTAAAGTAAATTAATGTGAACAGTAAAGTAACATACAACACTAATAAAGAATATTGTACATACACATCATCTATCTAGTCCTCTGGGGTAACATGATAGCATTACTTGCGAACATTCCTAACTTGATCCAATCCCCATAACGATGATAAACTACACACAAGAATTCGTTTAAAAACCAAAGCATAAAGCATATGAACATCATATAAGTAACCATAACATTAAATGTACATCCATCCATGATCAAATAATAATATCCAAGAGTACTTAATCATAAATATTTCCACAGATACAACACCACACAAGTGCATTAAATCCAAACCAAAGATTACATACACCACTCCCATACATAGGGTAGATCAATACAAGATACATCAAGCTTCCCTTATAAAACGGGAAGGATTCAATAATTATAGAATGTGATACAACAAAAAGAATTTAATACATAGCATCAATATTGTCGCCAACTTTGGTAAGCTCTGGAACTACTGCAACCAGTACAACTCCATGCATCGCGAACTTCGACTGGGAACCCAATGGAGTGCATAGTGCATTCCACCCGACCATGTGGACCCTAAGGCCCACCCCCATGCTAGGAGATGACAAAAAGTACCCACAACATAAAAACAGTCAAGCTGACAAGGCTAACAAGACTCCACAACAAGTGCACAAGGTAAAACATAAAGAACAACCACTTCCAAAGGTACATGAACAACAAGGGGAAGAACCACAAGGTATACAAGGTTGCTAAAGGGAGGAGTTTCATTACATGGCCCTGACATAGGTTACCCTGACAGTCTAGACATCGGCCCCCATCCCTGAGTTACCCTGACGATCTAGACGTCGGCCCCATAGGGTGACACATGCAGAATCACTTACCTTTCGTGAGGACAAGGTAGTGATCTTGCCAACCAGGCCTTCTCGGCCCATCCTTAGCCTACGAAAGCACTATAGGCATGGGTGAGGCATCTACTTATCTCAATTAAAGTGTCAATTCTCATTCCCCCCAATTAATTATTTTAGGTTATCATTTAATTATGCAACTCTCCAATGAGTTACCCTGACGCCACTTTGTGCGACGGCCCCCATGGAGAGCCACTCTTTCTACTAGCATCAAGACAACTCTCATAACGTCTAAGGTGTACCCAATTGTACCAAGCACCCAAAAGCACAAAACCATAAACATACGTGAGGCATGAACCTTCTCGCACAAAGACCACATCATTAAGCAAAGCAATGGTGCAAGGTAACAACCCACATGAGCTCAAAACAAGAAAGAAAATCAAGAGCTTCACAAGAACCAATTATGAAATTCCATCATGTAACCAACTTTCCCCTTAGCCTCTGGAATCCTAATAAACCAACTACCCATAAACTCCCTACTGAGGGTATCTCAAAGCATTTCGAGTTCCAACAAAACACTAACACGAGTACAAGTAGTTTGACGCATAAACTCCTCATTTCAAAATTAATACAAGAGGAAAATGCAACATCATGAAACCATTTAAAAGAAACCAATCCCTTTAATTTTCACAAACACATTCAAGTAACAATTTAAGGAGCATATTATAACATCAACTATATTTTACTTACACGTCCATATTGAAATCATTTAATTAAACTAACTCTTATAGATATCAAATACACATTTATACATTATGAATTAATCTTTAATTGCACTACACATTCAATGTGATAATTTAGAAACATTTTAAACCGTCATTTACATCTTCACTAATCATAACATAATATATATATATATATATATAATTTAACATACACTGTTGATAATAAACAACATTTAATTAACAGTAAATTGTTGTTTTGAATAGCCCATCAAATTCATAAACAAACAGCATATAATCATTCATATATATATATATATATATATATATATATATATATATATATATATATATATATATATATATATAACCTAAGGGTCGCATGATCTTGCAAGGTGTTGGGCGTTATACAAGAAACTTTTCATCTATAAAATCTGTTATCCATAAACAAACTATCGACCCTAAAGGAGAGACGTCGACCAGAGATGCATAAACATTAAAAGAAGACAGGAGAGAATCGAATATACTATAGCATGTGTTGGCGCCTATATAAAGCTTTTCTATCAGCTGCAAGCTCTAAGGAATATCTCACACCCAAGATAAATCTCAAAATACCATTATTTATTGATAGATACAGAATGCAGAATCTCCAGATTCGACTGGTAAGACAGAAAATCCAAAGATGCTCCACCCAATACATATCATTGTATAAGTTTCAGTCGACTCTAAGAAACTTTATGAAGATCGACGCCCCCAAAAAACCACTGTCATACTAATATGAAATCTGCAGCTAACGAATGGGCGCCTAACCTAATTGGGTGCATGGACAATTTCAAAATCCTTAGAAAAAAAGCAATGATCTTCGACTAATCTGAGGATTGAAAGGCATATAAAAGAAGGTTGGAGATGAATGGATAGGGCGCGGTGAAAACCCAAGAGCAAATCGAACTCCAACTAAATGGATGCAGAATAAAAAATGACTGACGCCATTTAAAATATTTAATTTCCCATAGAACTTCAATCACACATCCACAACATAATAACGAAATCAACAACGGATCATCACTAATAAATAAACTTACTCAAATGTCAAGAAAGATCAATACGAAGAAGCACTACACTTGATCACTAGTCATAACCTCATACAAATCATGTATATCATATCTATATCCCAATATGAATCCTTTAAGACTAATCTTAGCAAACTGGTATGATACGATTACTATTATGGTCATTGAGTATGTTATCATCCCTAATGTATTGACCTAAATTATGCAATTAGACTCTTGACATCATAAATATTTTATATAGTCTTATAGGTTTTTGTTTAGGCTAAATTTTAACAAGTGAAAAGCTATATCCTTGAGTATGGTAAAGGAATTCCCAAGTTTTTAATTACTTTATTTGTATCTATGTCTAGAAATTATATGCTTTATTTATATTATTACAATATTCTTGTGAGTGTCAATGCTTAAATATATAATCAAATCAATATGGTTGTACAGAGGCAAGTTTAAATAGACTTGGGTTGAGATTATTGTATTAAAAATTATGTAGAGGTATAAATCAAAGTATTCTTACATGAGCATGGTGGCAAAGGACAAAAGGGGGGAAATTATATTATGATGATAGTATATTTTCATCAAATATGATCTAAATTATAGTATAAAGTGTAAATTAGTGTTGATGTGTAAATAGAAGTAAATTATGTTTATGACATAGCTTAATGGAAAAGAATAATAAGTAGAGTATGAAATAAAAAAGTTGAGGAATCGTATAAATAAAGTGAATGGAGAAGTATCAAGGAAGAAATGGATCGTAAATATCAATGAAAGGAGATGGGATCTAAGGAAATAGATGAGGAATGTAAACAAAAAGGGTAATAAGGTTTTTTAGATACAATATAAAGTAATTACTAAAGTAGTAATTAAAGGATGTGAGATGAAATAATTAGAGGTAATATACTATACAAATAATAAATATGTCATGGAAGTTGAGTGGGAGTGAACAAGGATTAGGTAATAGAATTGAAGGGAACGAAAGTATGAAATTATATGATCAATATTTTCAAGTGATTGTCTATTGATCTTAATTTATGAGATTGTTGTTTTAGTAAAAGATCTCACATTCATAAAGAGAAAGTTTGTGGCTAACATAATACTTATTTGGTAGAAATGGGATAAACATTGTACAACCTTGAGATATGGATTAAATATAAAACCAAGATGAAGAAAATCATATAGAAATGTTATAAGTATGTTATATTTAGATACCTATATATATGAAGATACATTTTGAATTAAAATGGTTGGATAAGGATTATTTTGTATTAATTCATATCCTTGATATTTGTAAACTATGCTATGAGTTTAGAAATGAGCTTGAACTATAAATAATATTATATGAAGCCATGATAAATAATAAATAATAAATAATATAAAACACAAAGTCTTATGTTTATACTCTTTGATGATCAAATAAATTTGTTTGAATCAATATGGTTGTACAGAGGCAAGTTTAAATAGACTTGGGTTGAGATTATTTTATTAAAAATTGTGTAGAGGTATAAATCAAAGTATTCTTACATGAGCATGGTGGCAAAGGACAAAGGGGGGAAATTATATTATGATGATAGTATATTTTCATCAAATATGACCTAAATTATAGTATAAAGTGTAAATTAGTGTTGATGTGCAAATAGAAGTAAATTATATTTATGACATGGCTTAATGGAAATGAATAATAAGTAGAGTATGAAATAAAAAAGTGGAGGATTCGTATAAATAAATTGAATGGAGAATTATCAAGGAAGAAATGGATCATAAATATCAATGAAAGGAGATGGGATCTAAGGAAATAGATGAGGAATATTTAAACAAAAAGGGTAATGAGGTTTTTTAGATACAATATAAAGTAATTACTAAAGTAGTAATTAAAGGAAGTGAGATGAAATAATTAGAGGTAATATAATATACAAATAATAAATATGTCATGGAAGTTGAGTGGGAGTGAACAAGGATTAGGTAATAGAATTGAAGGGGATGAAAGTATGAAATTATATGATCAATATTTTCAAGTGATTGTCTATTGATCTTAATTTATGAGATTGTTGTTTCAGTAAAAGATCTCACATTCATAAAGAGAAAGTTTCTGGCTAACATAATACTTATTTGGTAGAAATGGGATAAACATTGTACAACCTTGAGATATGGATTAAATATAAAACCAAGAAGAAGAAAATCATATAGAAATGTTATAAGTATGTTATATTTAGATACCTATATATATGAAGATACATTTTGAATTAAAATGGTTGGATAAGGATTATTTTGTATTAATTCATATCCTTGATATTTGTAAACTATGCTATGAGTTTAGAAATGAGCTTGAACTATAAATAATATTATATGAAGCCATGATAAATAATAAATAATATAAAACACAAAGTCTTATGTTTATACTCTTTGATGATTAAATAAATTTGTTTGAATCAAAATTTTGTAATGTTAGTTTCATGAAACATTGGTGATATGTATTGTAAACTTATGTGTATTGAACTATGAAGCCTTTGATTTCCTTTAAGGGATATGCAGGCCAGGCCAAATAATTGGTTCCCCAAGGAATACGTCTAGGTCTAAAGATATGTCATAACATAGAGATGTTAACATATTTAGAGAAAATATTAGCAGGAGTTCAAAATGTGCATGGGCGAGAGAAAGTCTGTGATGGCTTCTGCACTTCAACGGTCGAATGTTGGGAAGGCAGTGTCTGTGGACGCGAGTTTGGACGTGGTTGGGGTCCACGTGCTTCTGCCTAGGGGTGTTGTTGGGGGTTCCTCCTCTGCTACTGTGTGCGATGAGGGCTATGTCCCTGTTTCAAATGGCATTTCGCGCTCAGCTACGGATCTGTGCTCTGCATTGGCTCCTATGGATCTGCGCTCTACTTCAGCTCCAGCTCCATCGAGGTCCTCTGTGCCTGGTGCAATTGGGTTTTTTTGTGGCGCGGTCCCCAGTCTCTCTCTTGTTGGGGGCTCCTCTGCCCCGGAGCCTGTGGTTGGGCTTGTTGGTGGGCTTGCGGGCTCTGCTCCTACCCCTCGGTTGGATCCTCCTATTGTTGTTGCAGGGAAGGCTAGATCCTTTTCTGATGCTGCTAAGGGGGGTGCTCGGCCTCCATCTCATGTCCATAGTTCTCTACCCTATGCCCGGGATTCCCTGTAGTGTTTTGTGGTCCAGAGATTGTTGAAAATGAAGAATATTATTTGAAAATGCATGTGGTCTGCAGATTCAACGGCCTGTGGCCCTCCCTCCTAGATCTCCACAACTGGGTGATGGTTTCCTAGAAGCCTTTGGTTGTTGGGGAAATCGAGCTCTAACCTAGCGCTAGGGGCTTCTTTATTGCTACCTTTGCCTCCTCATTGGAGCGAAACAGTGTTTTGGACAGGGGGTGGATGTGGGGTATTCATTCTTTGTCCATCAGGCCCTGGTCTTGTTCTTTTAACCCCCTTATGGAGTCGTTGAACACCAGACTTGTATGGGTCCATCTGCCTAATCTTCCTCTCCAGTTTTAGGAGGAATCATGCTTCGAGGCCATTGGAAATACCATTGGTCGATTCTTAATGGTGGATTCTACAACTAGAGAGTTTGGGCATACTACGGTTGCTCGGTTGTTAGTTGATTTGGACATCTCCAAACCTCTACATGGGGATGTTGTTTTACTAGTGGAGGACAGACCTTGGAAGCAGCTCTTGGACTATGAGGGTCTCCCCTTTCAGTGTCAGAGATGTTTTCAGTGGGTCATTTGGCCTCTGCCTGTCCTCATGTCCGCCGCAAGGGCGTTGCAACTTGGTGGAAGGATGCTCTCTTGGATCACCTCATGGTGGGCTCTCCTTTGAATACTTCTTATGTGGGGGTTGAAGAACATGTTTCTGCTCCTCACCTGGACATCCCTATTGTGGAACCACTTTTGGATCGATCTGCTGACATTGTTAAGTCTATGCCTGATCGAACTTCATCTTTTGTTGTCGTTGCTTTATCTATTTTTTTCTACCCTTTGTTGAATTCCTTTATTGTTCCTTTGGTTGACTCGATCTTTGTTGCTTCGTTGTCGTCTCCATCGCTACTTGGTAGCTCCTCTCCTGTGGTGTCTGGGGTGGAGCCACTCCTCTCACCTTCCCAGTTGGTTCTTGATTTCGAGCCTCCCTGGTCGGTTGTCCTACGGAAGAAGAAGGGACTCCCTCAATTTGTTGTTGCTTCTTGGCCCCGGATTTGTGGAGTCATCCTTGAACCCTATGCTTTTGGGGTTGCTTAATTTCCTTGTTTTTCTACAGCTATCTATCAGTTGTTTTTTTTTGTTCC
Organism: Sequoiadendron giganteum; assembly: GCA_007115665.2. Taxonomy (NCBI): domain Eukaryota; kingdom Viridiplantae; phylum Streptophyta; class Pinopsida; order Cupressales; family Cupressaceae; genus Sequoiadendron; species Sequoiadendron giganteum. The sequence continues at coordinate 559,955,187 of CM021103.1, forward strand.
TCTAGTTCAAGTTATGCTTGAACCATGTTTTCTTTTGGCCCTTTGGGCCCTGTGTGAAGGGTACAGCACCCTGTAAATGTTGCTTATCTTTTCAAAAACATATTTAGAGGAAAGAGTGAGTTGAGTTATATATTTAATACCCTTACCATGATTTGGTAAGTTTATAAATTGGGCACTTCTAAATTGAAATAAATTACAAAATTATAGAAATTCTTACTGCCATAATTTAAAGTAGATAAATGATAATATGAAATTCAATAACTGGTATATATTAATTAGTTTGGTCATTTTATTCACATTCTATGAAGTAGAAAATTTACTAAAACATGTGATGTGTTACACTTAATAACAAAATTATAGTTTGTATTAAAAAGTTTAGTAGTAACCAAAGGTGTTTATTATAATTAATTAATTATAGTTGGGACTAGTAATATGATAATCTATAATAGCTAAATTTTAGGAAGGTAAGCGCGATAAATAGAAAGTACTTAGATTTATGGTTGAAGAATGTATGCAATGTGGAATAGAATATAAATTATATAGATTCTTTAAGGATCTAATTCTAATATTCATCTCAAAATTAAGAATATTTTCTTCACTCTATAGAGGAATAAGTTTAGGGATCAAAGATAAGTCTATGACAACATGCTCGTCATGTATCTATGAATTTATATTTTAAAATATATAAACTTTTGTTCTTTACTTTGTCTAGTTTTCTTTTACTTTTTATGCTTCCTAATATCTAAGGGTTGGTAGTATTTATAAATACTTTGTTGGGGATATCTCTATGTCACAAGGGAATGAATTCTCCTAGATCAACCCTAGAAAATATGTATATAAAATCAAAATAATACTTTTTAATCATGCATATGCTCCTAGGAATGCTCATCCAAATCTAGATTCGTTTTATTATTCCAAATGAATTTTTTAATGCAAAGATACACAAATATAACTATCAAATCATAGATATATAAAAATACATTAAATATAATTAAATACAATGACAAAGTGACATATCATGCAAATTTATGTTTAGGTATAGGTGGGAGTTAGACAAATTTGATTTTTTAATTTTAGATTTGGGAAGGATGATCATACAACCACAAGAATGCCATTGTGACCATGAGGATATCCCTATGATCGTAAACTTGTCCTAAAATGTGAAAGATTCCAAATCAAAGTGAGTAATATGTGCAAGGAAATATGTGTATACATAGATGTAATAAATAAGTGTAGGTAGACTAAATGTATAAGGATGTGTAAATATATGAATGGAGGTAAGTGGAGAGTGTATATGAATATGTGTAATGGATAGGTAGGTGGAATAAAATAAAGGAACCAACTTTATATAAAATTACACCATTTTTCAATATATAAAGACACTCTCCTCGAAATAGACACAAAAATAAATAAAAAATAGCATGAATATATAAATTTTACCATTACAATTTGTATATTATTTTAGTTTATTCAATTCTTTCTCCGCCTTTCAATACACTAACTATTTAAATCTTCAATTTTTTTCTTTCAAATTTTTATAATTATGAATTATTGAAATATTTTAAATAAAAATTAAGTGTAATATTTTTTATTTTAAAAAATTATTATTACTTTAATATATAATAATTAATTTGTTTCATATAAAATATATAATTATTTTATAAAATGTAAGTTTGAACCCTATAATTATATAGAATAAATTTACAATTCTTTATTTTAAAAAAATAATTTGCTTTCACTAATTCTCTTTTGTATTGTAATTTAAATAATCTATAATAATATTATACTTTAGAAAATATTATATTTTTTTAACAACTAAGTTATGCTAACCTTAAAGATAAACTTATTTGAAATTTAATTATTAAAAAAATAAATTTGCATTTGTCAAAAGGCCTCCTATATTTGGAAGGGCCTTTCAAAAATGTTTGAAATTATTCTATAACATTATAACTAATATCATTCAATATGGTTATAGATTTTTGGTGGTGAACATATATACTAAAACATGGAACAATATTGAGCATGTTAAAAAAATTATTTAAAATTTCCAATTAGATGTAATACAAGTATCCTCCTTGTGCATTTAAAATGATACTCCCCGCCATCACCAAATAATCATGCACACCTCATATGAACCCAAGAAGTTATTAGAAATAAGATATTGGTACTAAAATTTCATATGAAATGATTTTTGGATTTGATTGTGTATGATTTTTTTGCATCAATGTTTCAGATACACTCCGTGATCCATCATTAGGATTAGAGCAAAGGGCATAAGGAGAAAAAATGCCACCATGTTTTTTTCTCCTGCTCTCATCTTAATGATGGATCATGAAGTGGGATCCGAAATATTGATGCAAAAAAATTATACATAATCGAATCCAAAAATCATTTCATAAGAATTAACATGGATTGTGGAAATTTGATATCATTAACTAAAATTTCAGCCAACTAAAATCAGTAATCTCAAGCTTCACTTTATAGTGAAACTATTAAATATTATTAATAAGGAAGACATTATTATAGGTTGGAAATTAAGTTTAGATGATTATGACTTTCTTAATCGATGGGACAATTTTTATGATTGTGTTGGGATTAGGTATGTTATACATTTTATAATTTTTAATGTTTGAATTTATTAAATATTTATTATTTTATTCTTCTGAAATGAGATGTTTAATTTAATGTATTATTGGTATATCATGTTTAATTATTGGTATAGTTTATGTGAGAATTTATAAGAGTATCATGTCATATAAAATGTGTAAGAATATTTATGACAATTTAAGCATATAAGAGAATGTATGATGCATGTGTAAGAGTATGTAAGAAGGAGGTTGCAAAGTGGGTATGACTCTTGACTCACTTATTGCACATGTTATAATGCATCATAGAGCATCTTTTCAAAGGAGATAAATGACAAACCATGGTATGTGGTTATGAGAATTATTTCCATGGTATTTTAAGACCTTGTTTGGGCCTTTGATAATGTTTTTGTAGTTTTTTGGGCAACTTTGAGTCTATATTGAGGTCTTAATTTAGACATTGTGGAATATATTCTTGCAAGGTTATACTACCAGATTTTCACATTAAGGAAAGAGCCTAATAATATATTATAATCATTTTTTGTTGAATAATAGGTTCAGTGCTTTGGATACTTAAGTTTTCTAAAAGAATTTTCCTAGGTATGTCGGTGTTATTTTATTTATTGTGGATTTTTAATTCTATCTCTTATTGTTTCCTTTGTAAGTGTTGTTTACATGCTACAATGTTGCTAAAAGACTATAGATTTGACTTCTATAAAATTCTTCTTGAAGGGTTGATATAGACATACCTACATGTTTAGTAGTTAAGCCTATTCTAAGTTTAATTTATAAGGGGTTTGCAGGTATCTTTCCTAACATTTGTTATTAAAAGAAAGGTGGTTTCATGGTTTGCATGCAGGTGCTTGCATGTGAGTTTCATGTACTTGCACATGGTTTTCGTATTCTTCCATGTGGATTGCATGTGCTTGCATATCATTCCATCTAATGGATCCACAATGATTTGGTTTTGAGGATTCCAACATTGTTAATTCCTTAGCCTAGCAAGCTTGTGTGAATCTATTGAAAGGGATTGGTTGTTTATGACAAGAACTAGTATAGTAGAAGAGAGGTTTAATAGAATCAACAATGAACCTTGCAAGATTGAGATGGATGATCTAAGATTTGCTTATGCATATGAATGTTGCATGGTTGTGACCTAGAACTCTTATTTTATTTTTCTAGTTTTATTAATTAGTATTGATTATATTTCTTAGAATAGATATGTTATATTAGAGTGATTTTTAAAAATATGTTATATTTTTAATCATTTTCCTTAGTTATCTACTTATTTTTTATCTAACAAATATTTTCAAACTAACATTCTATCATCTAGAGCAAGGATTTTTTGTCAAAGTTAATATCTTAGATTTGAAAACCACTATCAAATTAAATTTATGTGTTTGAAACCCTATTAAAGAAATCATTTATCTCTTGAAGCACCTTTGCAACAAAAATTTCCATCCATTCTAGTTTTAAAATATGCTTTTCCTTTAAGCACTTTTTCTATTCTTTTCTAAGGTTGTGTTTTTTCTTATAATCGTACTTGACCTTGTTGTTTTGATTAAGATAGACCATTTGCAAGTCTTTTCCAATTATATTAGACAAAGTAGCAAATATTTTGCATGTATCCTTTACCATCTATGCCTATTGGTATGTGTTTAAAATCTCTTTTTTTTTAGAAAATTGATCAAATTTACATGTAAAAAACTATAAAATATTATCAAATCATTGCCAACAAACTTACAATAATTGCATATTGTCTAAAATTTGCTTTTATTTGTGATTTAGAATTTTACATTTTTATTTAAATACAAAGAGCTAAAAAAAATGTTCACTTGAAATTGAATCTTTAAAAAAATGCATCAACAAGAAAAAATCTAAAAAAAAAAATTATTTTTTGTATTTAGAATTGGATGTAAATTTCAATTTGCATTCATTTTTTGAAAGGAAAAATCTTAAAGTTGTTGAATTTTTAAAAAAGAAATCCCTAATTATATTAAGAAAAAAGCATGCAAAATAAGAGCAACAAATTTTTCATGTTAAATAATTACAACAATAATAACAAAGTGATGCATGTTAGGGTATGTGCAGGATCATGATGGGCCAAAAAGTGGCGATATGTAAGTGATATGATGGCCCATATGGCTGACGACTTTTTTTTACCCAAAATTCATGAAACGAAAAGGGTTTTTAAAGGAGATTCTTAGTTTTCCACCAATATAAATTATGTTTTACTTTGAATTTAATAAATAATTATTATTCATTTTCTATTTGAATTATGACTAAAGTCTTGATTGATAGGCTGATTGAAAAACATCTATAGCTTTCAAAGGGTATCATATTTTTTGAATCTGAAACATGCGTCACATTCTATGCTTCACATACTATATGATTAAAAAAAAAGAATTGAATTTCACGAAGTTTTGATCAAGTTAAGGTGGTTAGACGTACGAGTTTTTATATTTTTAAAATTTGTAATAAAAAATAATAATTAATTATTTACTTGGAAAAAAATTTAAAAAAAAAATATGCATCACATCGGGACATGAGTCTTCTACTTATATCTAAAATATTATCATTTTATTGTGGTTAGGGTGGTCAGACAGACACCTACTTCTTATTTGTCTCTGAAATTTAAGTACTGCTGCATTGAAATTTCAAATTTTCACAAAATAGATTTAAAAAATAAAAATAAACCTAGTAGTTTAGAAACTACATTCAATTTGCAACATATTATATTCTTACATATTTTTTAAATAATATAGTTAAATTATTCAAATTTTTACGTCAAATTGCCTAACTCTGATTTTTCTGAATTTTATTGCCACTTAAAGACCTATTTTTTCCATGATGATCCTGCACATGCCCGTTAATGTAATAGTGTTATCATCACACACTAGTTACAAGCATCTTATATGTGGAGAAAATACAAATAGGTGACACACAAATGAAGAGATAAAAACTTGATCTATGAAAGGGTGACATGAGTCTTAATGCAAATGATGCAAATCTACCACAAGCAAGCAAGCTAATAAAAGATTAGCCTAATTAAAATCCATTTGATACCCTTAAATATTAATTATATGAATTAGATTTACTGAGACATTTGTTTCTCTTTCTAAAGAATAAAGCATGATAGTAGTTTATTAATGAACATTTTAATCATTCTTTATTACCATTATGTCAAGCAAGGGTACAAGTACAAGAGACATAATGATTAATGATTTCCACACATGCATTTCAACCCATCCTCCAATGTACCAAGTAACATGATAAATGAATAGATAATATTTACATCTATTTCATTAGCTCAGTATCATAAACTTTCTTATAAAGCAAAGAGGTAAATTAAAATCAATAAATATTTTATATATATTTAAAAAAGTATTGTTGGTGTAAAATTTATGTTTTACTTTATTTTACGCCATTTATTTTACACTTATAGGTTAATCACTCGAGCTTAGGTGGAGTTGGTAGTTAGAGAAATAATTATCTCTCACATAGCCTATTATGAATTTTAAACAAACCTTTCCCTCCAATTTTGAAATTTGATTTGCTCAACATTCCTTTATACACACCTCATTTCATCAATGCAAGTACTTTTTTAGTCTACAATTTTGTGTTAAATTTATATTGGCATTTCGTCTAGATTTGTTGGCTCCATTTTCATGTTATCAGAGAAATTTTAAGGTGAATGATAATGCATTTTTTATTTCTATGAAGTTGCTCACAAGTCGTGATTCATTTTGTGTGTAGTTGAAGCTAAGGTGTTATGAGAGATTGTGGATATGCGTACGATCGTGGATCTATGTAAGTTCATAAAGGCACAACTTCGTGAAGGTTTAGCCTGTGTGAATATTTCTTGTGCAAAGGTTGTGTGGCAAATCGATTGTGTAAAGGATGATTTGCTTCTGGTACCTTAAAAAATCTATTTGCAAAGGCATCTAGTATTGTTCAAATTTGTAAATTTACCTTCAATATGGTTGTAAATTATGTCTACATTGAAATATTTGCAAGGCATCTTAAATTTACCATGTAAATTTGCAAAGGCGTTCTAAATTTTTTGTCTGCAAAGGCGTTCTAAATTTTTTGTGTACAGTTAAAGCTGAGGTGTTATGAGAGATTGTGGATATGCGTAAGATCATGGATCTATGTAAGTTCATAAAGGCACAACTTCATGAAGGTTCGGCCTGTGTGAATATTTCTTGTGCAAAGGTTGTGTGGAAAATTGACTGTGTAAAGGACGATTTGCTTCTGGTACCTTACAAAATCTATTTGCAAAGGCATCTAGTATTGTTCAAATTTGTAAATTTACCTTCAATCTGGTTGTAAATTTGCAAAGGCGTTCTAAATTTTTTGTCTGCATTCAAAGATTTGCAAAGGCGTGTTGAATTTACAAAGAAATTTGTAAAGGCTTTTTTAGATTGCTTTTTCAAAGTCAATTTTAATCATTTGTGTTTGTAGTTGGAATCACTTAAATTTGCAAAGTGTTTTCATTGCTGTTAAAATGTTGCATGTGGTTCAAATCATCTATTTGCAAAGGCATGAGCCTTCAAAGCAGTTAATTCCATGGTTATATGGTATGGTCACAACCAACCAAAGGGAGTTTAAACTTCGCATTCAAATTTGTGAATTTAGGCAAATCAAGCAAATTTTAAATTAATGTAACTTTTGATTGGCAACTAGAAATTGAGTGCCATTTTTTTTAAGTGATTATTTTTATTCTTGATGCATTGGACATGATTTCACACTAAAAATATAAAGTGTCATTTTTCATTCCAATTATACTTGCCTACACACTAAATACATGTTACTTCTTTAACTCCATTTAATTATCATCAATGGAAAACTAAAGTTCAATTTATACTAAAGAACAAGGGGTTATATAGAGTAACGAAGGGGACTAAAAAAGAACCTTTTAATGAGAGTGTTAAGGTTTAGTGGTTCAAAAAATGTGATCAAGCTTTTGGATTCTTGAGTCTAATTGTGTCTCGTGAACTTCGTTTTCATGTTGAAGTTTTAAATACACCTAATGAAGTTTGGATGGATTTAGAAAAACTCTTTGGAAAGCAAGATGAAATGAGAAGCCATCAGTTGAAGAATGAGATCATTAGTTTGAGACCCAATTTATTTGACACCTTGGAATACTTCACTAGATTTAATTCACTAAGGTTGCAACTTAAAGAATGTAAAATAAAGAAAAAAGGTAATCAATTAGTTCTTTCTATCCTCTCCAAGCTAGGTCCTTATTATTTAGTGGTTGTTTCAACCTTTTACTCTACCAAGAGTGATATGGGTACCACTCAGAAAATTCCCTCTTTAGATGACTCTATTACCAACCTAACTAGGCAATAAGATAAGTGCATTCAAATAGGAACAATGAAGTCTACAAAATCTCAAGCCCTTATTGTTGGGAATGGGAAACAAAAGGCTTCAAACCACGGGAAGAATAAATCACAACAAAAGGACAAGGAGACTAAGGAGACTAAGAAAGAACAAAAATTATAGTCCTCCAAACCTAAAATTGAAAGCTCTTCAAATCAAGGTAAACCTAAGAAAGAAAGAGTTAAGTGTACTTACTTTAAGAAGACTGGGCATGATAAGCACAAGTGTATGAATAAAAAAAATTGACCACCTTTCTCATCTTCTTCAAAAGAACAATATAGGGGTATCTGAGTCCATCAAGCCATCCTTATCAAACCAAGAGTCAACTAATGCTAAGGATTTTTAAAAAAATATAAGGGAAAGACTCTAGTTGCTACAACTTTCACATCATCTCCATCTTGGATTATTGACGATGGTGCTTCACACCACATGGGTTCATCACAGGTTGAGTTCTCTTCCTCAAAGCCTTCTATCACATCTACTATTACCATGGTTGATGATACTCTAGCTTCAGTTACGAGGAGAAGGTTTTTTGAAGTTTAAGGAGGAACATTCACAACTGTTCTACATGTACCTTCACTTTCAACTAATCATTATCAATGTATTAGATTACTCACATAGGGAAAGGCATAAGAATCATTTCTTCTCCAAATACATTTGATATCAAAGATTTGGAAAACAATTATTTAGTATCTTTGGGAAGGACATATCACTATTCTATGTTATATACCTTCTCACATTTTGCATCCGGTGTTTCTCCCATAGACTTGCTTACTCATTCAAATGAAATTAGAAAATTATGGCTTGAATGGTTTGGCCACATTAAACACCATTATCTTTAGAAACTAAGTTAGAAATACATGTTCATAGGATTTCCAAGAGTCGCATTCTTGAAGGGTCTTTCTAAGGTTTGTACCCTGGTAAGCATATTGAAGAAAATTTTGACAAAGGCAAATCCTAGAGGGCAACACAATATTTGGAGCTACTTCACAATGATGTATAAGTGGAATTTCCCCATCCATCCTTTATTAAGGCAAGATATGTTCTCACCTTCATATATGATTTTTCCTTGAATATACATGGGTCTAATTTCTTAGACAAAAAGTTGAAGTCTTTGACTTGAGTTTCAATATTTCAAGGCACTAGTTGAGAAACAATCAAGGAATGTCATCAAAATTCATTGAACTAATAATGGGGGTAATATGTCAACATTAAATTTAAACAATTTACACAACAAAGGGGATAGACATGCAATGGATAGTTCCTTATACTCCTCAACACAATGGTGTTGTAGAACATAAGAGCAAATCCTTGAAAGAGAAGGCTAATTGTATGATACACTCCAAATGCCTTACACCATGGTATTGAGCAAAAGCAATCAACTATGATTGTTACATATAAAACAGAGTTCCTCACAAAGCCTTGAAGGGTATCACTCCCTTTTAATCTTGGAAAAGAAGAAAACCATTATTTAAGCACTTCAAGGTCTTTGGATCTCTAGATTTAGTACGAGTACCTCAACAACATCGCAAGGATATGGATCCTCAATCTAAACCTTGCATCTTTGTAGTTTATCCAAATTGTGTAGAAGGATATTGGCTTCTCCACCCAACCACACATGAGTTTTTCATTAAGAGAAGTGTTAAGTTTCAGGAGGTTCCAACCGACTCTACACTTGGCATTTCTCCTTTTATTGAGGACTCACTTAGTTTTGATGATTCTTCTAATGACTTCTATCATTCATAGCAAGTTCCTAAGGTAGAGACTCCTTCTTTTGATAGTGAGGATAGTGATGGGATCCATATTCATCTACTTCATCACATTCTTTGTAGGATGACATTTTAGCACCTAACTCACCCACTTCTCACCCTCTTTGGGTTAGATAGACACTTTACAATGTAGCAACTTGGGTAGGAATATAGTAGATGGTTGATTAACATGGTCAAACTATCAAAATGGGCCACATGCTTTCTTATATTCCACCTACAATATCCACATACATTTTGAGAGATGTCATATATACCTGAGTGGGATAGAGCTATGCAATAGAAATATGATTCCTTACTCAAAAATCACATGAGATTTCAATTCACTTCATAAGGGAAGAAAGATAGTTCGATGTAAGTGGGTCTATCAAACCAAGTTTATATAAAAAAAATTAGTTGATAACTACAAGGCGTAGTTGGTTTTCAAGGGTTTTTCATAAGTTGTTAGCATTAACTACACTAAGACCTTTCCGCCCATAGCCAAGATGACTTCTATTTGACTCGCTTTTTATTGTCACCGCATATGGATGGGATGTGCATCAAATGGATGTGAAGATTTTTTTTATTCAATGAGACCTTGAGGATGAGATCTACATGAAGAAACCACCGAGGTTTGTTCAGGATTCATCCTTAGCGTGTAGACTTAAGAAATTCATTTATTGTCTCAAAGAAGCCCCTAAAGATTGGTATGCCATGGTGTAGGAGCACCTGGTTGAGTTCATGCCTCCATGAGGAAACTTTGTCTTTTTTATTTAAGTTCGATGTTTTTTTCTTGTAATAATGTCTTTAAATTTATTTGATTCTAGTCTAAGTCCTAGGAGTTCATTTTGGAATCATATTGTAAATATTGTAAAAGTTGTCATGTTGTAAAATGCAAAAATATAACAAAAGGAAGATGAAGGGTCAAAGTCAATTGGAATTAAAATAATTTGGTTTGTAACTATTGAAACTGGTTGGGAAAGTTTAAAAATACCTTTGTATGGTCGAACAAAGAGAGAGTATGGTGGCAGAGGATGTATGTGCGATAATTTCAATAAAAGACCTTTGTTTTCTGCAAATTTAAAATATTTTTTGTTGTTCCTAAAGTTTTTATGACCCTGTACTATGAGTTATTGATTTCTAATCATGTGTAGATGATAGTTATCTGAATATACTTTCATTTTGTGGTGATTTCATGAGATTTCATTGGTAAATAAGCAAGTTATGGTCATTTTCCTCCACACAATCCAAAAACCCTAGGTAGGGTAGTCTTGAGGAAACAAAATGCAATAACTCCCATTCCAACTGATCGAAAATTCTTAAACTCGATGGATTGGATTTAAATAGGTTTTTTTCAATGCTTACAAAGTTGCAGGATTAGGGATGAGAGTTTTGTGTGAATATGATGACGCCCTAGGATGGAAAACACTAGTTTTTGAGCAATTTTGATGCATAGACGTAGGGTTTTGTTGAAGAGTTGTTAAGAGGCCATTTTAGGTGATGGAATTTGGTTGTGTAGACCTAATTGGACCTATCTAAGGTTTTTTAATATATATTTTATGTCAGGAGTTTAGAGAACCAATAAACCCTTCTTGAAACAAGCCTAATTAGGCCTTGTAGTAGCATGACAGTCAATTTTAAGGCCCTATGTTGTAAAACAACCACCCTTGATTTTCACATATGTCAAACAAATTCCAAATGGGTACTCAAAACAGGTTTCACATTTTTTAAATGAGGTTTTTTTTGAAATTTATGATCAAAAAATAGTGAATTTCTACTCTTTTAAGCTTTTGTGCAAACGTAGCAGCAGATATTTGGAGGATATGTTCCAAAGAAACCCTATGATATTTTGAGGTATGTTGTGAAGGGGCTTAATGGGTATCTAAAACTGGTTTTTTTTTGTGGGTAGGTGTCATTCTCTGAAAATTATGGTCAAATTTCACTATTTGGAATGCTCCAAGCAAGTTTGAAGAGATTGTGAGAAAACGGTAAGTTAGAGTTTCAAGGTACAAAAATTATCCAAAGTTGATTGATTTTTGATTGGTTAATGTTCTCCCTCCATGATTTTCATCATGCCAAGATGGATTCCTTCCTTCTAGCTTTTCATTTTACTCAATCTCATTCAAATCATAATGTGTACTTCTTGTGACAAGATTATTTATTATTGATATTAGTAATTTATGTTGATGATCTACTAATTTAAATATAGAGAATTTGAATCTTCTAAATAGATATCACTAATTCTCTATTTTTCACTCAAATATGAGCAATATGGGGTGCATATCTAAATTCTAACCATACATATAATCAAAAAACCAGATTTTTGAGAGGTAAGAATGATGTGCACTAGTCACCAAAGATACTTTTTCAAATCTTGCTCTTTATACATCTTCAACCTAAGACTTTCAAATCACACATCATAGAGAAGAAAATGTTGATTGTTAGGGGATAGGGGTTTGCCTTGTTCAAACCCCGTTTTAATAATCAAACTTGATAATGAATTAAAACATGTAATTGAAGGAATGATAAGTGAACATAACAATGTCACAACTTACCATACCATTATTGAAACCTTGGAATGAAATCAACATGTAGAAATCTCCATGGATGTGATTCTTGATCATGAAGATGATATCTCGAAATACTTGAAGTGATCTTGAATGCTACATCAACATGATTCCTTTATCAACATGTATGCCTTCAACATGATAATGGATCCTTGATTGCTGCAATAAGACTTTGATAATATTCCCTTGAATGCCTTGATAATGCTCTTGAATATGATCTCTTGATCTAGGGTACTTAGTGTGTAAGATCGCCTTCTTGGTGTGTGATCATCTTCTTCTTGTGTGTTTTCAAATGAGGATGAAAAGTCTCCTTTTATAGAGGAGAGTTAAGTGAGTGGTTGGAATAAGGATCACGATCAAGGGCCAAGATTAAATTAGAAAATAATTTAATCAAGGGTGGAGATTAATTGACAGAAGAAAGGCATGGATCAAGGAGCTAAAAGGTATTTAATTTTAGTGATCAACATAGGAGAAATAAATAAAAGGTGAGAACAAATAATTAGATAATTAGATAATTAAATAATTAAAAATAATTATTTAATATTGGAGGGCAAGTGGGAAATAATTAAATAAATAATGTTTATTTAATTATAGAAGAAAAGGGTAATGAATAATTAAATAATTAAAATAATTATTTAATTATAGAAGAAGAGGGAAAAGCTAAATTTTGAATTAAAATAATATTTAATTCAAAATGGGGGGAAAGGAAAAAATATTAAATACTTAAAAATAATTATTTAATATTGTAGGGAAAGTGGGAAATAATTAAATAAATAAGATTTATTTAATTATAGAAGAAAAGGGTAATGAATAATTAAATAATTTAAAATAATTATTTAATTATAGAAGGAAAAGAAAATAATTAAATAAATAAAAATTTATTTAATAATAGAGGAAAAGGGGCTTATTTAGTGACGTAATTAAATAAATGAAATTTATTTAATTAATCAAGGGAAGAATAAAGAGAGAAAAATGAATTAATTAAATAATTAAAATTATCTAATTAATAAAGGATTGGGCTTGTGGATGCAAAATAAGACCATTTAAGGCATAAAGAAGCATAAATTTAAATAAGGCGGGCCTAGACAAGTGTGAAAATGTAAAGGGGTACATTTTTCTACACTACACTAATCACTAAGATTTCTTCTTCTTTTATTGCAATAGTCAAGTCATCTTACCAAAACAAGTTTGACATGACTGACTTGGGTTTACTACATTACTTCTTTGACATTGAGATTTCACAATCTAATACAAAGATCACTCTTTCTCAACCCCAATATATGATTGATATTATTGCTCAATTTCACATGGTTGACTTCAATCCATCTCTAACTTCCTTTCTCTCTAGGATCAATCTTGAGGTTGATAGTACTACACCATTGGTTGATGCTACCTTGTATTGCCAACTTGTTGGAAAACTCATTTATTTTACTCATAGAATGCTTGACATTTCATGTGTTGTCAGCATGGTTTCGAGATTTGTACAGGATCCTCATGAGTTGTATTAGAAAGAAACTAAGAGGATCCTTCACTATCTTCAAGGCACTATCACATTTTGGATTCATTATAGAGTTGGCATAGAGGTTGATTTGGTTGGCTATATAGACTTCAATTGGGTTGGTGAATCTCAAACTCGTAAGTCCACTTTCGGTTGCAGTTTCTCCCTCGGATATGGTCCTATATGTTGGTCTAGAAAAAATTAACATTTTATTTATTTATCTTCCATAGAGGCAGAGTATCGAAGAGATGCTAACACATCCATTGAGGCTATTTGGCTTCAGGGTATTCTCACTAAGTTTGGTATTTCCTTCAAACATCCCATAGTCATTTTTCGTGACAATCAAACTACTATCCAAATATGCAAGAATCCAATCCATCTCCAACAAAAAAGACACATTGAAATTCATATGCATTTCATCAAGATCTCGTTCACGGTTAGATCATTGACTTAGTCTTTTCCCAATATTTAGAGTAGGTTACTAACATCTGTGAACCCCTAAACCTGCAAATGCACAAGATTAACAAACACATTAGTATGTTAGATCAAATGCATGTACACAAGAGTGAGAGATTCCCCATAAAATCCATCTATTTAAACTAAAATTAGGAACAAAGATGAAGAACACAATACAAGAAATTAAATTAAATCCTAATCAAGCTAATAAAATGATGATCCCATGGGGGAATTGGTGCCAATGAAGTGTTGCAATTGGCCCTTTCCCAATTCCTAAGTAGCAATGGTGTGTGATTGAGAAATGGTCAAATCTCCAAAGAGATTTGAGCATAACCTTGTTGCAATTTATGAAAATAGTGAATGATTGAGTAATATGGGCAAAATTAGCTCTCAATGTGAAGAGATTAACTTTGCATGAAGATTGTGGATGAGAAATGAGAAGAGAAGTCTCCAATTTATAGACTTCAATTTGGAAGAGGTGAGCAAGATTGAGCAATGTGGGACAAAGGATAATCCAATGGCATTGTGCCACTTGTCCACATGTGGTTGGAGGAGGAATGAGCACATTTTGGCCAATCTGCATGATAAATAAATAAATTTGAATTTGAAATTGTGAGTTGACTTGTTGAAGAGGGAAAAGAAATGAAGTTAATGTCACTTGGCTCAAGGTCAAGGACATGTAAGAGGTCTTAAATGCCTTGTTGGAAGGACTAAGTCCACTTGACTTTTTGAATTCAAATGAGGGAATATTCCTTTTTGATGCCTTGTGAAAGAAAATAGATGAATTAATAAATCAAAGTAATTGGTTTATTGTGCAACTTGCATTCTCTAAAGAATTTTAATGAAAGGGATTAACTTAATCATGGTTTTGATTAAATTAATGAAGAATTAGGTGATGTGACAATTTAGACTTAAGTTTATGAATTAATTTTAAGTCAAGAATTGAGAGGAAATGATTTATTAAATAAATGTTTTGATTTATTTAATATAGAGGGAATATGTTGGATTAAATCAAATAAGGTTTAATTTATTTGATTTAATAAGAGGACTTTAGAGAATTTAATCAAATAAAATGATTTACTTAATTAAATAGATATGTAAGGTTAATTAAATTAAATTGATTAATTTAATCACTGAAAGAAGACTTAATCCAATAAATAATGATTTATTAAATTAAGAGATAGAATGTTGATGAGATGCTGAGAAAATGATTTAAGAGGAAATGTTGTCAGTAAATTGGGATCAGGTGTGCCAAAACGAACTTGTACATTTTCCATGTCTACAACATTTTCACCAAGCCTTTTACTAAGAGTTAAATCATTCATCTATGAGCTCTTCTTGAGGTGTGGTCCACTTTATTAGTAACATCATCCTTTGGGGGGGCATTCTAGTCATCTTCGTTTACCCTCATTTGTGGGGGATTTTATTCCCACAAGGTTTTCTCCTCTTTTTTATGAGGTGAATTGTACTTGGGTATCTCATCAGGCCAAGTTTTCAAGACCCAATATTTTTTCCCCACCTAAGCTATGCTTAAGGGTGAGTTTTGGTGTAAAAATTATGTTTTACTCTTTTACGTCATTTATTTTACACTTGTAGGATAATCACTTATTGAGGTGGTGAGTGTTGGATGTTGTGGTTGTGTTGTTGATATGTGGTTGTCATTGATGTCAACACTATTAGCATTGATGATTCTGAAGGTTGTATATGTCGAGGAAATTGAGAAAATTAGAAAAAATATGTTACAGGAAGTCTATAAAGCTGTGAAGATCAGAATTGTGGAAAATTATGTACGTTGATAATTAGAGGTCACACAGTAAAGGGTTTCTTGTTGAGCCTGTCTAGTATGTTGTCTAGAAGTTTCAATGGTACGCATCAAGATTGGAGCATGTTATAAGTTTCTGAGTTCCTACAGTTATTTTGTTATTGTAGCAGGTGTTTCTGGAAGAAGAGAATACAATTCTGGTAAATTGAGTTATTGTGTATGCTATTGTAATGTTCAGAGATTTTTCTAGATCATTCTCTATCATTGTGGTATGACCGTGTTAATCTGTGTGCTCGTGATCGAAGATTTTCCTTTGTGTGCTCGAAGTTTTTATGTTCTTGGCCGACATGATGGTGGTAGCGTGTTGTGGATCCTTATGGATTAATATTTTAATGTTTGGCGTGTTCGAGGATGTTGATTTAGGTCTTCATCACTTTGTGACCGACTTAGGTTGGTGCACATTGAGATTTGTTCATGAATTGGGGCTGACGATTGTAATTTATTCTTTATTTGTGGCTAACAGAGTTGTTGATGTAAATTCATGTAGTGGATATATAAGAGTGATTGTTTCTTCATTTTGAAGTGTGTGTGGTGTATGCTCGGTGAATGAATATGAAATGTGCAAATAAAGATCATATCATTTGATTTCAGAGTAGAGTGTGAAGAATATTGAGCGAAGTGTGAAGAAGTGTTTTTGTGCCTAATCGAAACTGTCATTAGGCTTTGGTAGAAGGTAATTTCTTGGTTCAACCTCATCAGATGGATTTAATCTGATTATTTTATGTAAGGCAGTGAGCCTTCCCTTTGAGCAGTGAGCTCTAGGCAATGTGCCTGAATGTATGTGCATTCCTTATTCATTTCTTTCATTATACTTCTAATAAGGTATAATCTTGTGGACTAACATCCACAGTGGTTTTTCCCCTAACAGGGTTTCCACATATTAAAATCTTGGTTTTCATGTGTCTATGATGTGTTGTTGATTCATGCTTTCATTGTTAATTATCAGATTTGACAATAAAGTTTGTTTAAGGTTGAATAAGTTTAAATTTTTGTAACAACCGATTCACCCCCGCTCTCAGTTGTCTATCCTTGTTTTTCCAAAAATTTATATCAGAGCAGGTTCCTCTAAAGAATCTAACAGCTTGAGGTGGTCTGAGATGGCATCATATAAGAAGGATAGTCCCGGATTTGATGGTACAAATTACTCTGTGTGGAAGATCAGAATGGAGTGTCATTTGAAGTGCATTGGTGAACCCTTTTGGAAGATTACAAAGAACAGATATGATATTCCTCAAAATGGTCCTACTACTACTGATGAGATCAAATAAGTTGAAATCAACGTCAGGGCTATTGAAGCATTATTGAGTGCTTTGACAGATTCAGAGATGAAAAATGTGATAGGTATGAAGACAACACATGAGATCTAGAGGAGATTGGAAACATTGTATGAAGGAGATTCTCAAGTGAAGATTGGTAAGCTAACAAGTATAAAAGGCAAGTGGGAGAACTTGAAGATGAGTGAAGATGAAAACATTTTTTCTTTCATGCAGAAAGTAAATGAACTAGTGATGGGTATTAGATGTGTTGGTGGATTCATGGATGAAGATGAAATTGTGGCTAAAGTGCTTAGATCTATGCCTGCTTCTTACAAAACAAAATCTCATGCTATTGAAGAACTCTGAACAGTAACAAATGTGACAAGAGACATGTTGATTGGCAAACTAGTTGCCTTTGAGTTGAGTGAATTTGGTGAGTCCACTCCAAAAATAGAATCTGCATTTAAAGCTACTATATCCGGACAAAGCCAACAAAGATATGATCCAAGAGAAAGTTCCAGGAAGACATTCAAATATGAAGATGAGATGAGACAGATTGAAGATGAAAGAGAGATAGAAGAGCTAGAAGCATTGATTGTGAAATGAGAATCTAGAGCACATGGTAAGTACAAACTAAAACTACCTATTAAATGTTTCTCTTATAGTAAGATAGGTCATTTTGTATCAAGGTGTCCTGAAAGAGTTTCTAAGTATAAACCTGACAAGTCTAGATTTCAAAAGAAATGTTATTATGTTGAAGAAGGTGTTGTTAGAGTAATAAGTTATTACACTTAATTAATTATATCATATTGGTTAATTAATTAAGTCACTTATTCCTTTAGTTACTTAAGCTAAACTTAGGCACATCAATAATTGATTAATTATTAAGTGTGCACACTAGGGTTTCCCTTTTAGGTTTATTTTAGGGTTTCTTGATCTCCTTCATAAGGATTGATCTCTTTGTAATAATCGGTTCTCAATAATGCATTTTTACTTTGAGGTTTACAGAACATCTTCTTTAGTTCTAAATGTCTTTTGTATGTGATAAGTATTTGCATGCAGGTGATTCTTGGGGACTGTGAAGTTCGATTTCTCAACTTCTACATGGTATCAGAACTCCAGACTTGCAGCTACATGTTCGTCTTCTGAAGATATGGCCTTTGAGTGAGTTTCAACTGCAAGGGTTTCCACAAGCATCTTTTTTGCAAGATCTGGGGGTAGCCAATTTTTTGGGACACTTTGAGCTCAAATGGAGGTCACCATCGCATTCGCAATGGCCCAAAACCCTAGGAATGCTTTTCAAATCATCGATTTTGGAGAAGTTGGTTTCTAAGGCAAAACAAATTTGCCATGGAGGTCGTACGACCTCCCCAGCACGCATTCTGAAGCTCCAAAATTCAAAAAATCAAAAAAAAAAATTAAAAATCAAAGTTTTTTGCGCCACCCGCACAAAGGAAGGCGTCACTGGGCAGCCACCAGGTGGTCGATGTTCCGTCGCCGCCACTGATGGCTCTACCATCCCATCGTCGGCCAGTCAGCCCCCGCGGGCCTCTCTGCAGCTCCGCCCCTGTCATTTGGAGGACCGGGGACCCTCCACCAGCCCTTGAGGGCTTCATCTCTATGGTCGATGGTTCTATGGAGGACCAAGGGCTCTGCCCCAGCCCCTTGCCCTGCGCCTTTGGTCACATGGGTGACCAAGGGCCCAATTTTTTTTGCAGGGGGGCCAATTTTTTGTAGTGATGACCAGATGGCCGTCAAATTTATGCTCGGTAAGTGCTGATGTCAGTGGCCGTACGGCCCTCTTTGCCCCCTCCTAACCCCAGTTCGCCCTAAAGGAGTAGTTTTTTTCATTTTGGCATAACTTAGGCATATGGTATCAAAATCGGGCAAACGAGATATCGCCGGAAAGCTGGTTTTGAGCACTATCGTGTGGTACAATTTATTTTTCAGTATTTTTTTGTTTAGCTAATTTTATTTCTGTTTGAAGTCATATGTTCATTTTTTTCTTCCGAGCTCATAACGTTTTGCCACGATTTCAAATTTTCGCTATCTTTGCGGAATTGGAAAGGTATTGAGCTCTACGTTGTTATCAATACACTTTTTATGTATCTATCATAGGTTGATCACTTAGTCCAGATTTATCCCGATGGGTTGTTTGAAGATTACTTGGATGTTTTGGCAGTTGGAAGGGTGAAATTTGCATCTTTGCACTTCATTTTCAATAATACATCATTCAATAATCGACTGTTGCTTCATAGGTTCCAGGGTTGTTCCCGTTTGGAGTTTTTGAGTGTTTTGTGGCATCGGGTCTAATGTTTCTTTTTCATGATTCTTTGATTCAATCAGTGACTCTCATTTGGTTTCAATAGTAAATAGAAATATCTTTCCTTGCTTGCCAGATTTTGGTTATAGTGTTACTCCAAAGTGTTCTTCCAGTGCTTCTTTGTAGCATGTCATCTCATTATAGAGGGGTTTTGTCCCACTGGGTTTTTCTTCTCTACCTCATTCTTGCATTTGTAAATGGGTACCTGATCATGCCTAATTGTCGGGACCCATCTTTTCTTTCATGCATCTTTTTTCTAGTGTTTTAGCTACTTCCTAAGTTCATCTTAAGGGGGGGTGTTAGATTAATAAGTTATTACACTTAATTAATTATATCATATTGGTTAATTAATTAAGTCACTTATTCCTTTAGTTACTTAAGCTAAACTTAGGCACATTAATAATTGATTAATTATTAAGTATGCACACTAGGGTTTTCCTTTCAGGTTTATTTTAAGGTTTCTTGATCTCTTTCATAAGGATTGATCTCTTTGTAATAATCAATTCTCAATAATGCATTTTTACTTTGAGGTTTATAGAACATCTTCTTTGATTCTAAATGTATTTTTTATGTGATAGGTATTTGCATGCAGGTGATTCTTGGGGACTGTGAAGTTGGATTTCTCAACTTCTACAGGTGTTACTGATGATGAATCTGATAAAGAAACTATAAATGAAGATGGATGGGTATTCATTTCTATCAAAGAAAATGATACAGTGTCCACTAAATCTGCTAACAATCAAAGTATTGAGAAAGCTCTTGCAGCCAAAATTGATGAAAAGGATGAATGGGTAATTGACAGTGGATGCTCACATCATATGATTGGTGACAAAAGCAAGTTTCTAAGCTTGGAAAAGTATGACGGTGGTGTTGTAAGATTTGGAGATAACAATGTTGGTGTGATTTGTGGTAGAGCCACTATTTCTCTTGGTGGTAAATGTAATACTAATGATGTTCTTTATGTTGAAGGATTGAAGCATAATTTTTTGAGTGTTGGGCATATGGTAAATAAGGGATACAATCATCAATTCAAAGATGGAAAGTGCAGGATATTCGGAAGCTCTGGAAATGTAATTGCTTCAGGTACAAAGACAGAGGTAATATTTTCCACTTAAGTACTACTGGTGAAAATTGCTTTATTGCTCAAGTTGATGTAAGTTGATTATGGCATAGGAGGTTGTGTCATGTGAATTTTGATAACATTGTCAAAGTAAGCTCCACTCAAGCAGTCAAAGATCTACCTAAGTTAGTGAAGCCTACTAACACCATATGCAAGGAATGTCAGATGGGAAAGCAGACAAGAACTTCTTTTCGAAGCAAACAACATCATTCCAATGGAATATTGGAGTTAGTTCACACTGATCTCTGTGGTCCATCCAGAATCAGAAGTCTACAAGGAGAAAGGTACTTTATGTTGATCATTGATGATATGGGTTGCTTTCTTGAGAGAAAAACATGAAGCCCTAGAAAATTTTAAATGTTTCAAAGCTTTGGCAGAAAATGAGACAGGTTTGAAGGTCAAATGCTTAAGATCAGACAAAGGTGGTGAATTCACTTCCCGAGAGTGCAATACATTCTGTGAAGAACATGGAATCAAAAGACAATTATCTTCTCCCCGGACCCCTCAATAGAACGGAGTTGTTGAAAGAAAGAAAAGAACAATTCTAGATGTTGCTCGAATGTTAGAAGGTAATGTTCCTCATATCTACTAGAGAGAAGTTGTAAACATTTTTGTATACACTATCAACTGAGTAAATGTTAATGGTAATTATGGTAAGACTCCTTTTGAACTATGGTTTGGTTATAAGCCTACTGTTAAGTATTTCAAAATCTTTGGAAGTAGATGTTATATTAAGAGAGATGAAGCTATTAGAAATTTTGATGCTAGAAGTGATAAAGGAATCTTTCTAGGTTACTCTACTAAGAGCAAGGCATACCAGTGCTACAATAGAAGATTGAAGAAAATGGTTGAAAGTGAAAATGTTAGAGTTGATGAAGACACTATTAGAACATCCAAATATTGTGGATATGATTCAGATGACCAACAAGATAGCACTAATAATGGAAAGAATGCGCAGACACATAATCAAATTCAAATTATTCCGGTGAATCAAGAGAATCATGAAGAAGAAGCTAGTGAAAATGTAGAAGAAAGAACAGAAGAACCAGAAGTCAGAGAGAATCCAAAAGTTCCAAGGTATGTAAAGCTAAATCACTCTGAGAATAATATTATAGGAAACAAGAACAAAGGTGTGCAGACTAGAAGAAGAATTGTTGAAGAATATTGCCTAATTTCCAAGACTGAGCCTAGTAATGTCAATGAAGCATGTAAAGATGAATATTGGATGGAAGCAACGAAGGAAGAACTGATGTAGATAGAGAAAAATGATACATGGACTCTTGTTCCCAGACCTCGGGATAAAAATATGATTGGAACCAAATGGGTCTTTCGAAATAAGTTAAATGAGCAAGGTGAAGTGGTTAGAAACAAAGCAAGACTGGTATGTAAATGATACTCACAGATGGAAGGTATTATTTTTGAAGAAACCTTTTCCCCTGTTTCTAGAATTGAAGTTGTAAGGTTATTTATTTCTTATGCTACTTTCAAGAATTACAAAGTCTATCAAATGGATGTAAAGTCAGCATTCTTGAATGGTGAATTAGAAGAAGAATTTTATGTTGAGCAACCGGATGGATTTCAATTGATTGATGAAAAAGATATTGTTTGTCGATTGAAGAAAGCACTATATGGACTCAAACAAGCCCCTAGAGCATGGTATGCTAGATTGGATAAATACTTGTTGAAGCTTGGATTCAATAAAGGTACTGCTGACAGCAATCTTTATTTCAAGATGGATCAAGATAAAGAGATGATTATTGAAGTTTTTGTTGATGACATTATTTTTGAAGGTGATGATGACTTATGCATGAAATTTGCTGATGAAATAAAAAGTGAATTTGAGATGTCAATGATAGGACAGTTGAAATTATTTTTAGGATTGAAAATAACTCAGTTAGATGATGGAATTTTCATATCTCAGTCTGAATATGTAAAAGAGTTACTAAAAAAGTTTGGCATGGAAGACTCAAAACCAGTTGGTACACCCATGGTAACCGAATGCAAGTTAACACAGAATGATGATTCTCCTAAGGCTAATCAAATAAGGTATAGGTCAATGATTGGTGGATTGCTATATTTGACTCATACTAGACCAAACATTATGAATGTTGTGTGCATGGTTGCTAGATATCAAGCTAATCCAAAGGAATCACATGTGACTGCTATAAAGAGAATTTTCAGATACCTGAAAGGAACAGTTGATTTTGGTCTTTGGTATCCTAAGGATGATGATCTTACTTTGAATTCCTTTACAGATGCAGATTGGGCAGGAGATGTAGATGACAGAAAAATTACAAGTGGTGGTGCATTCTTCCTAAGGAAGAAGTTGGTGTCTTGGCTAAGTAAAAAGCAGAATTCCATTTCCTTATCTATTGTTGATGCAGAATATATTGTTGTTACAAACAATTGCACTCAAGTATTATGGGTGAAACAGATGCAAAGAGATATCATAATAGAGTATAATGAGCCTATTGCTATATTTTGTGATAGTTCAAGTGTCATAAACATTTCCAAGAATTTGGTGTTACATTCAAAGACAAAACATATATCCATCAAGTATCACTTTTTGAGAGACAAAGTGAGTGATAAAGAATTCAGATTAGAATATGTGCCCACTAAGGAACAAATTGCAGATATCTTTACTAAACCGTTGCCTAAGGATACTTTTGAGTATCTCAGAGGCAAGTTAGGGGTGATTTCCCCTCCTAATTTGAACTAAGATGCAATTATTTGCATCAATCTTTGCACTTAAAGTGATATCTTGTTTCAGATTGATGTTGTGGTGGCTGCTACTCAGCAGGAGTAGTCAGATGATTCAGATGATATGTGGTTTAGAGTTTGTATACCTTTGCCATTGATGTCAAAGGGGGAGAAGTGTAATGTGAAAAACCTTGTACAATCCAAGGAGGAGAAGAGTAGAACAAAGGAGGAAAATTATTATGTGAAGAGTTAGTTGTTTTGATAGTATTTTTTCACATCATGTGTTAGGTTCGGCCTGTGTGAATATTTCTTGTGCAAAGGTTGTGTGGAAAATTGATTGTGTAAAGGACGATTTGCTTTTGGTACCATACAAAATCTATTTGCAAAGGCATCTAGTATTGTTCAAATTTGTAAATTTACCTTCAATCTGGTTGTAAATTATGTCTATATTGAAATATTTGCAAAGAATCTTAAATTTACGATGTAAATTTGCAAAGGCGTTCTAACTTTTTTGTCTGTAAATTTGTCTATAAAGGACGATTTGCTTCTGGTACCTTACAAAATCTATTTGCAAAGGCATCTAGTATTGTTCAAATTTGTAAATTTACCTTCAATCTAGTTGTAAATTATGTCTACATTGAAATATTTGCAAGGCATCTTAAATTTACTATGTAAATTTGAAAAGGTGTTCTAATTTTATTTTTTTTCTCTGCAAAGGCGTTCTAAACTTTTTGTCTGCATTGAAAGATTTGCAAAGGTGTCTTAAATTTACAAAGAAATTTGTAAAGGCTTTTTTAGATTGCTTTTCAAAGGAAATTTTGATCATTTTTGTTTGTAGTTGGAATCACTTAAATTTGCAAAGTGTTTTCATTGCCGTTAAAATGTTGCATGTGGTTCAAATCATCAATTTGCATGAGCCTTCAAAGGATTCAATTCCATGGTTACATGGTATGGTCACAACCAACCAAAGGGGGTTTAAACTTCATATTCAAATTTGTGAATTTAGGCAAATCAGGCAAATTTTAAACCGATGTAAGTTTTGACTAGCAAATAGAAATTGAGCGCCATTTTTTTAAGTGATTATTTTTATTATTGATTCATTGGACATGATTTCACACTAAAATTATCAAGTGTCATTTTTCATTCCAATTAAACTTGCCTGCACATTAAATGTGTGTTACTCCTTTAACTCCATTTAATTACCATCAATGGAAAACTAAAGTTCAATTTATACTAAAGAACAAGGGGTTATATAGAGTAACAATGGGGACTAAAAAAGAACCTTTTAATGAGAGTGTTAAGGTTAAGTGGTTCAACAAATGTGATCAATATTTTGGATTCTTGTGTCTAATTGTGTCTCATGAACTTTTTTTTCATGTTGACGTTTTAAATACACCTAATGAAGTTTGGATGGCTTTAGAAAAACTCTTTGGAAAGAAAGATGAAATGAGAAGCCATGAGTTGGAGAATGAGATCATTAGTTTGAGACCCAATTTATTTGACACCTTAGAATACTTCACTAGATTCAAGTCACTAAGGTTACAGCTTAAAGAATGTAAAATAAAGAAAAAAGGTAATCAATTAGTTATGTCTATCCTCTCCAAGCTAGGTCCTTATTATTTAGTGGTTGTTTCAACCTTCTACTCTACCAAGAGTGATATGGGTACCACTTGGAAAATTCCCTCTTTAGATGACTCTATTACCAACCTAACTAGGCAATAAGATAAGTTAATTCATATGGGGACAATTAATTCTACAAAATCTCAAGCCATTATTGTTGGGAATGGGAAACAAAAGGCTTCAAACCAACGGAAGAAGAAATCGCAAAAAAAAGGACAAGGAGAATAAGGAGACAAAGAAAGAACAAAAATTATAGTCCTCCAAACCTAACATTGAAATCTCTTCAAATCAAGGTAAACCTAAGAAAGAAAGAGTTAAGTGTGCTTACTTTAAGAAGACTGAGCATGATAAGCACAAGTGTATGAATAAAAAAAATTGACCACCTTTCTCATCTTCTTCAAAAGAACAATATAGGGGTATTTGAGTCCATCAAGCCATCCTTATCAAACCAAGAGGCAACTAATGCTAAGGATTTAAAGAAAAATATAAGGGCAAGACTCTAGTTGCTACAAATTTCACATCATCTCCATCTTGGACTATTCATGATGGTGCTTCTCACCACATGGGTTCATCACAGGTTGAGTTCTCTTCCTCAAAGCCTTCTATCACATATACTATCACCTTGGTTGATGATACTCTAGCTTCAATTACAAGGAGAAGGTTTGTTTAAATTTAAGGAGGATTATTCACAAATGTTTTACATGTACCTTCACTTTCAACTAATCATTATCAATTTATTAGATTACTCACATAGGGAAATGCATGAGAATCATTTATTCTCCAAATACATTTGATATCAAAGATTTGTAAAATAATTATTTAGTATCTTTGGGAAGGGCATATCACTATTCTATGTTATATACCTTCTCACATTGTGCATCTGATGTTTCTCCCATAGACTTGCTTACTCATTCAAATGAGATAAGAAAATTATGGCTTGAATGGTTTGGCCACATTAAACACCATTATCTTTAGAAACTAAGTTAGAAGTACATGTTCATAGGATTGCCAAGAGTCACATTATCTAAGGGTCTTTCTAAGGTTTGTACCCTTGGTAATCATCTTGAAGAAAATTTTGACAAAGGCAAATCCTAGAGGGCAACACAATATTTGGAGCTACTTCACAATGATGTATCAGGGGAATTCTCCCATCCATCCTTTAGTAAGGCAAGATATGTTCTCACCTTCATATGTGATTTTTCCAAATATACATGGGTCTAATTTATTAGACAAAAAGTTGAAGTCTTTGACTTGAGTTTCAATACTTCAAGGCACTAGTTGAGAAACAATCAAGGAATGTCATAAAAAAAAATTGAACTAATAATGGGGGTAATATGTCAACATTAAATTTGAACAATTTACACAACAGAGGGGATAGACATGCAATGGATAGTTCCTTATACTCCTCAACATAATGGTGGTGTAAACATAAGATAAAATCCTTGAAAGAGAAGGCTAATTGTATGATACACTCCAAAGGTCTTACACCATGATATTGAGAAAAAGAAATCAACTATGCTTGTTACATATAAAACAGAGTTCCTCACAAATCCTTGAAGGGTATCACTCCCTTTGAATCTTGGAAAAGAAGAAAACCATTATTTAAGCACTTCAAGGTCTTTGGATCTCTAGATATAGTATGAGTACCTCAACAACATTGCAAGGATATGGATCCTCAATCTAAACCTTGCATCTTTGTAGTTTATACAAATTGTGTAGAAGGATATTGGCTTCTCCACCCAACCACACATGATTTTTTCATTAAGATAAATGTTAAGTTTTGAGAGGCTCCAACCGACTCTACACTTGAAATTTCTCCTTTTATTGAGGACTTTCTTGGTTTTGATGATTCTTCTAATGAATTCTATCATTCATATCATGTTCCTAAGGTAGAGACTTCTTCTTTTGATAGTGAGGATAGTGATGGGATCCATCTTCATCTAATTCATCGCATGCTTTGTAGGATGACATTTTAGCACCTAACTCACCCACTTCTCACCCTCTTTGGGTTAGACAGACACTTTACAATGTAGCAACTTGGGTAGGGAATATAGTAGATGGTTGATGAACATGGTGAAACTATCAAAATGGACCACATGCTTTCTTAGATTCCACCTACAAGATCCACATAATTTTTGAGAGGTTTCATATATACCTGAGTGGGATAGATCTATGTAATAGGAATATGATTCCTTACTCATAAATCACATGAGATTTCAATTCACTTCCTAAGGGAAGAAATATGGTTCAATGTAAGTGGGTCTATCAAAACAAGTTTATAGAAAATGGTTTGGTTGATAAGTACAAGGTGTGGTTGGTTGTCAAGGTTTTTCATAGGTTGTTAGAATTAACTACACTAAGACCTTTCCACCCATAGCCAAGATGAATGCTATTTCACTCGCTTTTTATCGTCACCGCATATGGATGGGATGTGCATCAGATGGATGTGAAGATATTTTTTGTTCATTGAAACCTTGAGGATGAGATCTAAATGAAGCAACAACCAATATTTTTTCAAGATTCATCCTTAGTTTGTAGACAGGAAATTCATTTACTGTCTCAAAGAAGCCCCTAAAGATTGGTATGCCATGGTGCAAGAGCACCTGGTTGAGTTCATCCCTCCATGAGGAAACTTTGGATTTTTTGTTTAAGTTTTATTTTTTGTTCTTGTAATAAGATATTTAGACCATTTTGAACTTATTTGAGTCTAGTCTAAGTCCTAGGAGTTCATTTTGGAATCATATTGTAAATATTGTAAAAGTTGCATGTTGTAAAATGTAAAAATGCAACAAATGGAAGATGAAGGGTCAAAGTCGGTTGGAATTAAAAGAAGTTTGTTTGTAACAATTGAAACTGGTTGGGAAAGGTTAAAAATACCTTTGTATTATAAAACAAAGAGAGAGGATGGTGGCAGAGGATGTATGTGTGAGAATTTCAATAAAAGACCTTTGTTGTCTACAAATTTAAAACATTTTTTGTTGTTCCTGAAGTTTGTACGGTCAATTGTTGATTTATAATCATGTGTAGATGATAGTGCTATGAATATAATTTCATTTTGTGGTGGTTTAATGAGATTTAATTGGGAAATAAGCAAGTTATGGTTGTTTTCCTCCAAACAGTCTAGAAACCCTAGGTAGGGTAGGCTTGAGGAAACAAAATGCAATAACTCCCATTCCAACTGTTGAAAAATTCTTAAACTTGGTGAATTGACTTTAAATAGGTTGTGTTCAATGCCTACAAGGTTGCAGGAGCAGGGATGAGATTTTTGTGTGAATATGATGATGCCCTAGGATGGAAAACACTAGTTTTTGAGCAATTTTGATGCATAGAAGTAGGGTTTTGTTGAAGAGTTGTTAAGTGGAAATTTTAGGTGATGGAATTTGGTTGTGAAGACCTAATTAGACCTGTATAAATTTTTGGAATAGATATTTTATTTTAGGAGTTTAGAGAACCAATAAACCCTTCTTGAAACAAGCCTAATTAGGCTTTGTAGCAGTAGAACAATCAATTTTAAGGCCCTATATTGAAAAACAACCACCCCTTATTTTCACATATGTTGAATAACTTCTAAATGGGTACTCAAAATAGGTTTCAAATTTTGTAAATAAGGTCTGGTTTGAAATTTATGGTCAAAAAACAGTGAATTTTTGCTCTTTTAAGCTTTTGTGCAAACGTAGCAGCAAAGATTTGGAGGATATGTTCCAAAGAAACCCTATGATATTTTGAGTTATATTGTGAAGGGGCTTAATGGGTATCTAAAAATAGTTTTTTTTTGTGGGTATGTGTCATTCTCTAAAAATTATGGTCAAATTTCACTATTTGGAATGCTACAAGCAAGTTTGAAGAGATTGTGAGAAAACAATAAGTTAGGTTTCAAGGTAAAAAAATTATCCAAAGCTGATTGATTTGTGATTGGTTAATGTTCTCCCTCCATGCTCTTCATGTGCCAAGATGGATTCCTTCCTTCTAGCTTTTCATTTTACTCAATCTCATTCAAATCATAATGTGTACTTATGATGAGGGTGCAACCCGAGACACAGAAAATCACATAGAAAACAAGAGATTCTTATTATTTTCAAAGTATGAAATTCTTACATGCAAAGGATCTCAAATCCTCAAGTTCTGCAATACATGCAAATTACAGAAAGTTACAGAAATTCCCCTTTTCGCAACATGCGATCTTCTTTCCCCCAAAAACTACTCACAAAAATCAGAAACTACCCATAAATAGCCCCCATTCTCCGTTTGGAGCCAAAAACAACATTCTAATTATGCACCAACTTCCGGAAGCCCTAACTTAAGATCTGACCATCGGATCTTCAATCATAATACCTTTTCGGAAAGCTCTTGCGAAAATGAAGTGCCGGAAAGTGGGGCCTAACCTTTAGTTTTCCGCAAATTTTTAGGCCCATCCAAAACCTTTAAGTACCTCAAAATTAGCTCCGAAGATTTTATAAGGCAAAAAGCAGAAACTGAAACTTGAATAAATTTTGAACCAGGAATGATCTTGATCTGATTCTCTTGCCAAAGTGTTTATTTTTCTGTCCTAAAGCTTCCCATAAATTTCTATCTCCTCACGCCTTCAAATTCATACCTGCTAAAAATAGCAGTTGAGCAGAAAAAGCAGAAAAGCAGTTCTAAAAGTTGGGACTTCTTCTTCGACGAAAAGGGTATCTAGAAATGCAACAACATCTACAAAAAGCTAAATGAAAGCAAATATATTTTTGGGTGATGTAGGATTGCCCTTACACCACTGGATGCTCCTGCATCAACTTCTTGTGACAAGATTATTTATTATTGATATTAGTAATTTATGTTGATGATCTACTAATTGAAATATAGAGAATTTGAATCTTCTAAATAGATATCACTAATTCTCTATTTTCCATTTAAATATGAGCAATATGGGGTGCATATCTAAATTCTAACCATACATATAATCAAAAAACCAGATTTTTGAGAGGTAAGAATGATGTGTACTAGTCACCAAAGATGCTTTTTCAAATCTTGCTCTTTATAAATCTTCAACCTAAAACCTGAAAATCACACATCATAGAGAAGAAAATGTTGATTTTTACCATTTTAGTAATCAAACTTGATAATGAATTAAAACATGTAATTGAAGGAATGACAAGTGAACATAACAATGTCACAACTTACCATACCAATATTGAAACCTTGGAATGAAATCAGTATCTACAAATCTACATGGATGTGATTCTTGACCATGAAGATGATATCTCGAAATACTTGAAGTGATCTTGAATGTTACATCAACATGATTCCTCTATCAATATGCATGCCTTCAACATGATAATGGATCCTTGATTATTGTAGTAAGACTTTGATAATATTCCCTTGAATGCCTTGATAATGCTCTTGAAGATGCTCTCTTGATCTGGAGTGCTTAGTGTGTAAGATGGCCTTCTTGGTGTGTGATCGTCTTCTTGTTGTGTGTTTTCAAATGAGGATGAAAGGTCTCCTTTTATAGAGGAGAGTTAAGTGAGTGGTTGGAATAAGGATCACGATCAAGGGCCAAGATTAAATTAGAAAATAATATAATCAAGGGTGGAGATTAATTGAGAGAAGAAAGACATGGATCAAGGAGCTAAAAAGTATTTAATTTTACTGGCCAACATAGGAGAAATAAATAAAATATTGATTTTATTTATTTAAAAAGAAAGGTGAGAACAAATAATTAGATAATTAAATAATTAAAAATAACTATTTAATATTGGAGGGAAAGTGGGAAATAATTAAATAAATAAGATTTTATTTAATTATAGAAGAAAAGGGTAATGAATAATTAAATAATTAAAATAATTATTTAATTATAGAAGAAGAGGGAAAAGCTAACTTTTGAATTAAAATAATATTTTATTCAAAATGAGGGGAAAGGACAAAATCTTAAATACTTAAAAATAATTATTTAATATTGGAGGGAAAGTGAGAAATAAATAAAAAAATAAGATTTATTTAATTATAGAAGAAAAGGGTAATGAATAATTTTTATTTTTTAACCAAAAGTGGCGAACCACTATATATTTATATATAATATATTTTTTTTTAAAATTACATATACTGGCTCAAAGGGCATACCGGGAGGAAAGAGCCAACGAGAAAACCTCTGGTTATAGCCCATAAAATATAATATTGAACAATATGATTTGTTCAACTTTACAATGAGTAAACTATAATTTACAAACTTATCTAAAAATAGTTGTCTGAGATCATGATCCAGTAGAACATATCTAATACACATTTTAATGACCTGATAGCCTACAAACTATTACATAATCTGCAAAAACCTGCAAAAAACCTTCCTTATCTTCATTTTTTTTCACTCCTCCATCTGCATGAGATCGATCAAGTTGTCATCATGTTCTTCATTTCCCTCTTCCTCCAACTGAGAATTCACATCAATGTTCATATCTGGTATATGAGCTATGGCTAGTCTTTTTTTGTTTACACTCTGTGACTGTGGTTGTAACAATCCAGTTACCTTCTTATGTTGGAGATTGCATAGACCTTGGATTTCTCTGCAATAAAGGAGCTGCATGATAACAATTATGATGAAGAAGAAAAGAGGTGTAGTGATATTTTTCCCTAAAAGTTTCAGTCATATCTCTCCCCAGATGATGAGAGTATCTTGTTAATTCTTTATTCAAATGACTAGGGTCTGAAAATTCTAAAGACATTTTTAAAGCATCATAAACATTAACATATGCTTTATTATGTGGTAAAAATTAGGAGGAAAGATACCACCTACATAGCCTTCACCACGCGAGAATACATATTTCTGTGCACTGGTAAGTAGAGCCTCATTTTCCAGAAAGATGTCATTTACCATTTTTTCTGCTATGACACTTACTGAATCCAAACACTGTAATATATCCATGATATTAGATAGAAAGATGGAAAGAACATTTGATGGGAATATTGAAATCTTCTTGATTTTGGTTGAAGAACTTCGCTTCCAATTATGCATTTGAAGCATCTATAATCACAAAGACAGCGAAACTTGAAAACTATTTGTAAGTGTTGCATATCAAACTTACCAATAATCGGAGATTCCTAGCTTTCCACAGGGAACCACATTCTCAAATTTTGTGGAAGATAATCCATAATGCAATCTGCTCAAGTCTTTGATTGCCAAACAAGCGCACAGTCTTTGATTAGAGCAAAGATTGTAAAAATAAAACCAACTTAACCAGCTTGATGGAGATTAAATGACAAATCCATCCATATATATAAGCGAAAGGAAGCCTTATTCCTTTAATGTTGTCCTTACTATCATATCAAATTACCTTGAAAATACTTTACACACTGTTCAAATTGTGTTAAACATATTTAATAAATTCATTTGACATCATGTGAAAGGCAGCGTGCCAACCTTACTTCTCAACTTGACATGAATAATTTTCCAAATTCGGCCATGTGATATTATCTCCACACTGCATGTCATCTTAAATGTTCCAGCAATAATTATTTATCAAAAAATAATACCATTACCTGACAGTTCATTTTTTGAAGGCCACGATAGATACAATTGCTATCTCAATCTGGCAGCAAATCTTTATGCTGCATCATGCTCTTGTAAACGAATGACAATCAAAGGAGGAATGTACACTACTCATACCTCATGTGCAATCTCACTCCAGTATGCACTATAAACAATGAGTGATATGCAAACCGAAGATTTGAAATAAATTATACCTTATGATTCCAACATCTTAATCTATGTTGCACTATTAAACAATGAGTACTATGTATCCCAAAATTTTGGTATAAATTTACCATGTGATCACAGCAACCAACGTCGCCATCCAAATTTGGCTATGTCATAGTTGCTTCATAACTAAATATTGGTTAATAAAATACACATGGAATTATCAATAATAAATATGCAAGTTAAAAATATGATTTACTTTGTAAAGCACAAGTAAAATTTAAACTAGCACCTCCATTGATGACAATCCCACCTATAATTTATTAACCCTTTTGAATACAATTTCTTTTGATCAGCAACCAATTTCCTCTTGAGAAATTAATTTTTCCAAAGCAAGCTCAACTTTCCCAAGTTTAACAATGTGAACCACTTCTTTTTCAATTTGATCACAACCCAGATTAGCTAAATAATCTGCCACCATATTTCCTTCTCTATAAATATGCAATAAATGAAAATGTGTCACTTTTTCTAACAACTTCAAAAATTTCTTTACTATATATGCTAACTTCCAATTTTGGATTTTACGTTCCATACACGCATTGATTAGAATAAGTGAATCCCCTTCAATCTATAAATTTGAAATTTTAAAGTTTAGAGCCAATCTTAACCCAAATAGTAACGCCTGTGCTTCAGCTTCATTATTTGTTCCACTTACCAGCTTTATGGATTTGGCACATAGAAATAAACCTTTGTGATCCCTAATGACTACTCCTGCCCTTGAAATTCTTGGATTTCCTCTTGAAGCACCATCAAAATTTAATTTGAAGGTTCCCAAAGGCGGTGTTAGCCAAACAACCTTTGATCTATCAATTTTTTTATTAAAATCGTGAAGGCTACCTTTGAAAGGAAGTATTAAAAGAGGCCATGCTAAAAGAATTTTAGAGTCCCAATCTGAAAAAGATGAACCTATGTGTTTGTTTTTGGCAACATACGCATTTACTAATTCTGAAATTGAATTTTCTAAAGAAAACAAAATATGATCAATACACCGTTTTTCCTTCCTAAAAATGCATTTATTTCTTGCCCACCAGATAGACCACAATACGGAAGCACGTATCACTTCCCAAATGCAAGCAAAAAAGGATGATAGATAAAGCTGGGGTCAGCTACAAAATAAATCCCATATGGTATTTGGCAAAGTTGTCTGCAACTTTAATCTTGACAAGATAAATTGCCAACAACTTTGTGCTACTGGGCACAAAAGAAAAAAATGATTGACATCTTCTAGCGCTTGATCACAAAGCACACATTTGAAAGGAACATAAATTTTCAATTTTGATAATTTGTCACTTGTTAAGATTTTGTTCTGTATTGCTAACCAAGCAAAACAACCTGCCTTAGGTAAGACTTTTGAATTCCAGCAAAATTTATATGCTCTTTGTGCAGGATTTTGTGAATCAGTTTTAGAAAGAGAGAGATACCCTTCTTTGACTGAATAGCTACCATTATGAGTTTTTGCCCAAATTAACATGTCTGAACAAGAGGAGACATACAATATTCTTTCCCTCAAAATTGATGCAATGATAGCCTTGTGATTATTATCAATTGATTCATTAGAGAAATCTTTCCATTTGACTTTTCCTGTTAGAGTATCCAGATAGTCAAAGTATTGATAGACGTATAAACCAATTTTTTGAGAGAAGTAAACTATTGAAGATTCCAAATTATAGCTTTTTAATTTCTTATACCCATTCCATGATTCTTCCCAAAAAAGAGCTTGTTTACCATCATTGATTTCCCATGATAAATGTGGTAGTATTATTTTCCTGCAGGACAAAAGAAAATTCCACATTGCAGATCCTGTAGGAGGGTTAGAGACAGTAAATATTCTTGTTGAACACTGGCTATCCAGGTATTTATTTTGCATTAGGCGACACCATTTTAGCGAAGGATTTGTATACAAATGCCAAACCATTTTAGCTCCTAAGGCCAAATTTCTATCATGAAGACTATGAAGGCCTGCCCCACCATTTAATTTATCCATACACATAGACTCCAAATAAATTAAAGGAATCTTCATTTTAGTATCAACATTACCAGACCACAATAATTTTCTAATTAATTTATGGATTTGAAATAAGATAGACTTGGGCGCTTTCAAAACTGACATAAAGTAATTTGGAATAGAAGAAAGCACTGTTTTGATCAATAGGATTTTACCTACTAGGGAGAGCCATCTTCCTTTCCATGAGAGCAATTTTGACTGAATACTTTGGATAATTTTTTTCCAATAAGAAACCCTATTTTGGCCTGAAAAAAATGGGATTCCAAGATATTTGTTAGAAACCAAGATCAAACATGCAAACCAAAAGGCCTTCCACAGAAGAGAAAAACAATAAAAAGCAAGAGCTTTGCATGAAGATGTGCAAATTGATATATTCAGAATTTAGAAATTACAAGAGATGATTTTCTTTATAAAAGAAATGTATGCAACCCTAATTTTGACCTAAAAGGGAAACCCTAGTGTGCACACTCAATAATTAATCAATTATTAGTGTGCCTAAGTTTAGCTTAAGTAACTAAAGGAATAAGTGACTTAATTAATTAACCAATATGATATAAAAAATTAAGTGTAATAACTTATTACTCTAACACCCCCCCTTAAGATGAACTTAGGAAGAAGCTAAAACATGAGAAAAAAGATCATGAAAGAAAAGATGGGTCTCGACAACTAGACCTGATCAAATACCCATTTACAAATGTAATAATGAGGTAGAGAAGGAAAACCCAGTGGGACAAAACCCCCCTACAATGAGATGACCTGCTGCAAAGAAGCACTAGAAGAACACTGTAGAGTAACACTGGAACCGCAATCCAACAAGCAAGGAAAGATACTTATGTTTACAAGAAACCATATCGGAATCATAATAATGCAACAGCAGACCCGATGCCACGAAACACTCGAAAAACTCCAAACTGGAACAACCCTGGAATCTATGAAGTAACAGTATGATATGAATGATGCGATGCTGAAATGAAGTGCAAAGATGCAAGTAGCACCCTCCCAACTACCAAAATATCCAAGTAATCTCCAAAACACCCATCAGGCCAAATCTGGAATAACGATAAACCTGGGACAGATACAGAAAAAATTGCATGGATAGCAACATAGAGCTCCTCAATACCTTTCCAACACCGCAGAGATAGTGAAAATCAGAGATCGTGGCAAAAAGTTATGAGCTTGGAAGCCATAAATGAATATCTAACTTCAAACAGCAATAAATGTCGCTAAACAAAAAAATACTAAAAAATAAACTACACCACAGAAAAGTGCTCGGAACCATTTTTTCGGTGATATCTTGTTTGCCCGATTTCGATACCGTATGCCCAAGTTATGCCAAAAAGAAAGAAAAAATGCTCATTTAGGGAAAACTGGGGTTAGGAGGGGACAAGGAGCGGTCGTACGGATGCTGACGTCAGTGGTTCATGAGCATAAATTTGACGACCATCTAGTCGTTGCCATAGAAATTGGCCCCCTGCAAAAAAAAAATTGGCGGAGCCCCTGGTCGTCGATATGACCAGGGCAGGGTGTTGAGGTCGGTCGGGGGTCGAGCGCGTGGGTCTTGGTCCCCCATATGACTGCGAGGAACTGCAGAGGAGCCCACGAGGGTTGGAAGGATGCCGACAGCGCTAGATTTGGGAGTCACCGGCGGCCGCCGGTGGCGTCTCCTACTGTGCGGGCGGTGCTCTTTTTAATGCTTTTTTTTTTTGAAAAGAAATTTCAAAAAATGCCTCGAACCGTGAGCTGGGGAGGCCGTAGCAAAAAAAAAATTGCCTCAGAAATCAATAATTTGACAGGCGTTCCTAGGGTTTTTGGCCGCTGCAAACGTGATGGTGACCTTCATTTGTGCCCAAAGTGCCCAGAAAAATCAGCTACCTCCAGAGCTTGCAAAAAATCACCGAACTTGAAACCCTCACAGATCTAGCAAATGATGACCAAAATCTGCAAAATAAAAGTCAATCCTGACTTTTTCTAGCGCTCTGAATCCAATGATGAAGCCCAATCTGATCCAAAATTCCGCATAGATGAACTCAAGGCATGATACCCTCGAGGAACCCCGAACGAACTCTGCAATGATTTTCTCCAAAATCTGAGAAGGGGTTGCATGTCAAGGCTGTGATACCATGTTAGAAACCAAGATCAGACATGCAAACCAAAAGGCCTTCCACAAAAGAGAAAAATAATAAAAATCAAGAGCTTTGCATGAAGATGTGCAAATTGATATATACATAATTCATAAATTACAAGAGATGATTTGCTTTATAAAAGCAATGTATGCAACCCTAGTGTGCACACTTAATAATTAATCAATTATTAATGTGCCTAAGTCTAGCTTAAGTAACTAAAGGAATAAGTGACTTAATTAACTAACCAATATTATATAATTAATTAAGTGTAATAACTTATTACTCTAACAATATTTACTTGGAAACTGATCTTGATTGAATCCAAATAGCTTAACAATGGATTTCTCAATTAAAGGTTTGGTATTAAACAAGTAAATCTTAGATTTTTCTTCGTTTAATTTTTGGCCTGAGACACTTGTGTATTTATCCAAGAGATATTTTATATTTTTAGCTTCTGAAAGAACAGCTTTTCCAAAAAGCAATGTGTCATCAGTAAACAAGGAATGAGTTACTGATATATTAGTATTTGTAAATGTAACTCCTTTAATTTTCCCTTGAGAATTGGCTGAATTGAATGATCTACTCAGTTCTTCAGCCAAAATGATAAATAAGAAAGGAGATAAAGGATCACCTTGGCGAACACCTTGTGAGGAATTAAAAAACCCGTAGCTTAACCATTTAGTAACACATAAAATCTTGCTCCTGAAATGCAAGCCAATATCAATTTACACCATTTAGGGGAAAAATTGAACTTCAAAAGCACTTGTTTTAAGAAACACCAATCAACCCTATCATATGCTTTTTGCATATCAAGTTTAATTATCATGGTTGATAATTTATTTAATGCTATCGTATGCAAAGTTTCATGGGCTACAATTGCTCCTTCTGGAGTTTCTCTACCAGGGAAAAAACCTCCTTGCTCTTCTAAGATAATTGAAGAAATAAGAGGATGAAGACGAACATAAATGGCTTTTGTGAAAAATTTATAGATTGTATTGCAAAGCGAGATAGGCCTAAAATCTGAGAAAGATTTAGGAGCCTGGATTTTTGGAATGATGGCTATATTTGTAACATTGAATTTTTTTAACATGCCTCCATATTTTCTCGACTCCTCCAAAGCACTTAAGATATCAAAGCCAATGAAATCCCAGCATTTTTTATTAAAAAAAATGGTTGTGAAACCATTTGGACCTGGAGCCTTCTCTGGGGACATTGAAAAAACAACCTCTTTTAACTCTTCAAGAGAGAAAGGAGCAAGCAACCTAACATTGTCTTCAGGGGAAACCAGAGAGGGAATATGTTGTAAAAGTTCCTCTCTTTCAACAGCTAAATTCTCATTATTATTAGCACTCGAAGTTAAAAGATTAGAAAAAAAATTGACCACTTCATCCTGAATATCTTTCTCTTTAACAAGAATAGAACCTGAGACGCTACCTTGAATTGAGAATATTGAGGCTTTGGATTTTTTGGTTTGGGCTCAAAGATGAAAAAAATTGGTGTTCTTGTCACCATTTTTCAACCAAAGTTCCTGAGATTTCTGCCTCCAATATTCCTCCTCACGAGATAATAATTCTTTCCAATCCAATTGAAATTTCCTTTGTTCTTCAAATAATGAATTATCAAGACCATTTGAAATGATTTTCTCATTGATTTCAACTAGCTTTTTATACACCAAATCTTTTTGAGAGAAAACATTCTTGAAAATTAATTGATTCCAAATTTTTAGATTCTTCTTGACATGTTCCAATTTTTTTCTTAATTGAAAATTTTTTTACCTTTGCACAAAAGGAACACTTTGCCACCATTTCTTTACACGGTTAATTAGATCATGATTCCTAAGCCACATAGACTCAAATTTAAAAGATGAATGAGACTTTGATTTGTTTGTTTTACTAGTGATAAGAAGAGAAATAGTAAAATGATCAGAAGCAACCAAGGGAAGAATTTCTGAAGAAAAAGAATGGTCTGAAACGATCCAATTTGAAGAGATTAATAATCTATCTAATCTTTCCGCAATTTGCAAGAAATTTTTCCTTCTGTTAGTCCAAGTGAACATACCATTTAATAGTATTACATCCATCAAAGCATTATCTTGAATGAATGATGCAAAATCAGACATTACGACTTTGGGAGGACTTATTCCTCCTTTTTTTTCCATGTCATTAGCAATAGCATTAAAATCTTCGGCTAGAACACATTTTTCTTGACCTATCAAATCAAGTTTTGACTTCAGAGTATCCCACAACAATTTTTTGTTTGAAGAGCTAGTTGGACCGTATACATTCAAAAGCCAAAATGAAAGGTCAAAATTAGTAACATGCATTAACTGCCAATTATGCTCAAAAGAAATATTAGATATACTAATTGACTTAGTATTCCAGAAATTTATTAGGCCTCTTGAAGCACCTTGAGAAGGTGAATGGGATGCTCCCCAATTGTGCCATCTTTTTTTATCGCTAAAAAAGACTCCTCATAATTTTTTGTTTCTTGTAAAACAGTGATATCAACCCCTGAAACATCCAGTTGATGCTTCACTTGGGACTTTTTGTCAGAGGCATTTAAACCTCCGACATTCTAGGAAATAAGTTTCATTGTAACTTGGGAGAGCAACAAGCTCTCCTTGGTCTTTTTTGTTTTGAAGAGAAACCTAGACTAACATCTAGGGTGGATTGAATCCCTGCTGAAATTTCTTCTTGTAGCTTCATAGCTAAATATTTCCTTCCTCTCTTTGTAGGAGACTTTTTACTATTTGGTGAGGATAACTTTGATTGAGAAATAGAACAAAAATCCTCCATAGGAGGATCTTCACCAAAAACATCTGAAGCAATGTCCTCTATAAGTTGCTCACCTACGGAGACTAAAGATTGATCAACAAACTTCACCAAATCTTCTTCTGAGGGAAAAGCACCATGAACAAAGTTTTGATTCACTAAGGATGATGGATTTTGAAGACTAACAAATTCACTTTGTTCAAAAATGCTAAGTTTACTATCACAGTTATCTATCACACCCAAAGTTAACATGGAAGCACACTGATTTTCTTGAAGAAAACAATCAAAATTTATTTGCGGTGTTAGAACATTTCAAGAATAAAGGAAAATATTTATTGGAGATTTCAAAGAAGAAACCCAACCTAGATCAACAGAAATGACAACCTGATTAAATGGAGATTGACACAAAGGTTTCTTGCATGAAATACCTTCTGAAGGGGAAGATTTATTAGAAACAATATCCTGAGCCGACAAGACAACCTCATTAAAAAATGAACCAACTTGAAAATTCTCTGACTTCTCTTGAAGGAGAGAATTGAGACATCCTGATTGAGAATTTGAGGTTGAAACACAAGGGATTTTTGAACCAACAAAGAAGGCCCATTTAAAGCAAATATCGAAAAAAAAATCGAGAGGGGAAATATCAGAGATCCTATCAGTTAGGCCAAAAGGAATCACAACAGATGAAGCTGTCGAAACTGAAAGATTTAACTGGATTTGACTTGCAACCAGAGATCACACCATCAATCAGCTAACATTTCTTAAAAGGATGAAGAGGTAAATGGCATAAAAAGCATAAAAGCTTGGGATCTTCCAAAACTACATGTTGATCCCACGAACCATGCATTGTTTTAATTTGAACACTGGAAGGAAAGATTTTTGAAACATCCAATAACACCGAAATCCTACCTGGTAAAGAAGGATTTGAAAAAAACCCCATATCTTGATTTTTAAAAATACCCAGTTTATTACCAAGAATCTTAATGATACCCGATTCTCTATATTCCAAAGGTAAACCCTGAAGTTGAACACAAAAAGGGATAAATTTCACCTTAACCTGATTAGGGTTAAAATTCGGTGTCCATAATGTTGTAAAGAGACCATTTCCCTCAAACATCCAATATTTTTTGCGAAAAACAACATTTCTATAGTCTTTATCAGAGAAAATGACCACAAAAAATCCTTCTCCTTTATCTAAATAAAAAACTTGGTTGGAACCGACCCAAGTATTAAACACCCAAGATTGTAAAAACTCAAGATCTAGTAGAAAATTCCAAAACTTACCAAACAAGGCAACATCCTTTAGATTTGAAATTTGTGGATCAAGCATGGAATGAGGCAACGTGACCTCAACACGAGATGGATGTTTCTTCAAGGTTTTCCCCTTTTATTTTCGAGACTTACTAGAGTGAGCAAGAGTAGCTAGGCGATCAGGAGGAAGTTGAATGCGAGCAGACTTATCGGCACAACCTGAAACAGACAGAGAAGGACCCAATGGCTTACAAACTAGCTTTTTCGGGAAGCATTTCTGCACCGGAAGGGCAATGGTGTTGGGAAACGTAAGCATATTAGGAGCGAAAAGTTTAGAACAAAAAATGGGAATGGAATTTGGGAAAGTGGCTGGAATAGGAGGCGGCTTAGGAATGGAGGGAGGTTCAGGGGAAACAAGGGATGAGAGCTGCCTAGTCGTGACATCATCCCACGAGCGAGAGGAAAAAGAGGAAGAAGAAGGCGATTCGCAGATGTCAAAAATAGGTTGTTTTCCTTTGATGAGAGATTCCTTACGGCGAGCAAGCAAAAAAATGGAATCTGGCACCCACTTCCCATTTTGAAAAATAAAACCAGGAGAACCTTTGAGGTAGGAGCCTTGGCCACCAGAGAATCTAGAATTGGAGAAGACGGCATTGTCATAACCACCAAGAAAGCTAGCAAAACTGGATCCAGAGCATCTGAAATGAGAAGGACCTTCAAAAGGTATAGGGCGAGGAGGAAATTTTGAAACCCTAGAACGAGGCCCAGCATTGCTGAATTGAGCCTTGCGAAAAGGAAACCTTGTGTTTTCCAAGCCAGGAGCCGGACGGAAAGACCTAGAGGAACCAGGGACCTCGGGAAGAGGTACACGGGGAACCCAAGAAGAACCAAAAGCCACAGGATGAGGTAGGTGGGAATCCTGAGAGGGACCAGGAGGGCCCTCGGGAAGAACAAATTTTGAAAATCGAGAAAATCCATTCTTTTCCCTCCGCATCGTGCGGTCCCACTTTTTCATTTTTTAATTATAGAAGGAAAATAAAATAAATAAATACATAAGAATTTATTTAATTATAGAGGAAAAAGGGATTATTTAGTGACATAATTAAATAAATAAAATTTATTTAATTAATCAAGGGAAGAATAAAGAGAGAAAAATGAAACTTATTAAATAATTAAAAACTATCTAATTAATAAAGGATTGGGCTTGTGGATGCAAAATAGGACCATTTAGGGCATAAAGAAGCATAATTTTAAATAAGGCGGGCCTAAACACTGTGAAAATGTAAAGGGATACATTTTTATACAGTACACTAATCACTAAGATTTCTTCATCTTTTATTGCAATAGTGAAGTCATCTTACCAAAACAAGTTTGACATGACTGACTTGGGTTTACTATATTACTTCCTTGACATTGAGATTTCACAATCTGATACAAAGATCACTCTTTCTCAGCCCAAGTATATAATTGATATTCTTGCTCAATTTCACATGGTTGATTACAATACATCTCTAACTTCCTTTCTCTCTAGGGTCAATCTTGAGGTTGATAGTACTACACCATTGCTTGATGCTACCTTGTATTGCCAATTTGTTGGAAAAATCACTTATTTTACTCATAGAATGCTTGGAATTTCATGTGTTGTCAACATGGTTTCGAGATTTATATAGGATCCTCATGAGTTGCATTAGAAATAAACTAAGAGGATCCTTCACTATCTTCAAGGCACTATCACATTTTGGATTCATTATAGAGTTGGTATAGAGGTTGATTTGGTTGGCTATGTAGACTTCAATTGGGTTGGTGATTCTCAAACTCGTAAGTCCACTTTCAGTTACAGTTTCTCCCTCGGATATGGTCCTATATGTTGGTCTAGAAAAAAGCAACATGTTATTTATTTATCTTCCATAGAGGTAGAGTATCGAAGAGATGCTAACACATCCACTAAGGCTATTTGGCTTCAGGGTATTCTCACTAAGTTTGGTATTTCCTTCAAACATCCCATAGTCATTTATTGTGACAATCAAAGTACTATCTAGATATGCAAGAATCCAATCCATCTCCAACAACAAAAAAACATTGAAATTCATATGCATTTCATCAAGATCTCATTCATGGTCGATCATTGACTTAGTCTTTTCCCAATATTTAGAGTAGGTTACTAACATCTTCACCAAGCCTTTTACTAAGAATGAATTCATTCATATATGAGATCTTCTTGAGGTTTGGTCCACTTTATTAGTAGAATCATCCTTTGGGGGGGCCTTCTAGTCATCTTCATTTACCCTCATTTGTGGGGGAGTTTATTCCCACAAGGTTTTCTCCTCTTTTTTATGAGGTGCATTGTACTTGGGTATCTCATTAGGCCTAGTTTTTAGGACCCAATATTTTTTCCCCACCTAAGCTATGGTTAATGGTGAGTTTTGGTGTAAAAATATGTTTTACTCTTAAATTACATCATTTATTTTACAATTGTAGGATAATCACTTACTGAGGTGGCGAGATGGTAGTTAGTGAGGTAGTTTATCTCTCACAATTTGTTATGAATTTTGAACAAACCTTTCCCTCCAATTTTGGGATTTGGTTTGTTCAAAATTCCTTTATATACACCTCATTTCATCAATGCAAGTACATATTTTTTGCCTACAATTTTGTGTTAAATTGATATCAACATTTCGTCAAGATTTCTTAGCTACATTTTCATATATGAGCTTGATTTAAAACACCCCGATAACTAATAAACACCCAAGTAACCTACAAGAATAAATTTCACTTTATAAATATCTATAATGAGTAAATATTCAAGATTTTATGCCAATTTTGTTGCTACAAACAGTGTTCCATCACTTACACAAACAATGTTCACCACCCACTAGTTTACCATTCGCCATGGCTAACTCACATTCATTGCTTACACAAAAATAACAAGATTATACTAGTAAACAAGTGAACTTGACTATCATAAAACAAGTATTTAAATTTAACAAATTCTTAAATTTTCAACCAATATGATAAAGGATGATATTTCCTACTAAATCAATATATCATAGAAATCATTCATACGCATTCCTAGTTTAATAAAACATGAGGAAACTTGATATTAAATGTTTAGCAACAAATGTAAGGCTTATATGATAAGATAGGCCTAAATCACGTGTTGAATAATT
Organism: Sequoiadendron giganteum; assembly: GCA_007115665.2. Taxonomy (NCBI): domain Eukaryota; kingdom Viridiplantae; phylum Streptophyta; class Pinopsida; order Cupressales; family Cupressaceae; genus Sequoiadendron; species Sequoiadendron giganteum. The sequence continues at coordinate 559,999,310 of CM021103.1, forward strand.
ATTGGATCCAAAACATTAGGGACCCATTCATGGGGTCACTCAACTATAAATTTATCCAACCACATTTTCCTAAGCCAAAATTTTAAATTCAATAATTATGAAAAAAATATTAAAATGTCCTTATTCACTTAAACATACTTAATGCTTCCATTATCCATTTTCTTCAAAATTGAATTAAATGAAATGAATTATAAATTATCATGTAATTATATATAATAAAAGTACTAATATGATATTATAGCGTCTATATATAGTTAAGGAACAATTTCCTCTTCTACAACTTGCAGATCAATTTCAACATAAATAAAATAAGGGAATAGATATTTAGCAATTTCCTCTTCAACTCCAAACTCTATGAGATTGAAAACTCCAAATCAATTATGCATATCTACCTCTTATCCAATTTAATGCTCCTAAGTCCCTCCTTGCTAAAAGAGAGTAATATGGATCCACTCACATATTTTCAAGCAAGGTTTTCCATTGTTGGAATGCACCCTTTGGAGAATTAGTATAGCAACTCCTTCCAACTGACACAAAGGAAATATTCCTAAGTTGTGGGTGACCTGAAATTTGGAGTGAATCTCCTGGGAGGCTTGGTTCCCCTAGTTTAGCAACTAAATTAACTTATTCTAATTCTATTCACAAAGAAAAAAGGGTAGAAACTAAATTTGTAATTGAACATAAAACCTCAAAAAGAGGTGATACACCATAATGTTTAATTATTTGTACTAGCTTAAAGATACACAATGTGATTATAGAAGCCAACAAAACATACATAACTCAAATTTTGACATGTTTGCATAAGTGTTTCATAGAAAGGTTTTTGAGTTTATAACAAAATTCAGAAGGAATAACATTCATGATTGAATTTTACATGAAACTTGATAATAAAAAACACAAGCTATGACCTGCAAATGCATGTACCACTACATAAAGACAAGAAAAATGAGATAGTGATTCAAATATAAATGCTTTTATCACAAGATAGAATCAATAATTTTACAAGAATGCACAATACAAAGCTTTGAGTGGGCAAAAATTACTTCTTTTATTGATCAAAATGTATGTCTCAGCTAAGTACACTTGTCTATTTTCAATGTTTTCTCTTAGGAAAACTAAGTCCAAAATTCTTGAAAATTGATAGATAGTGTTACATCATAAGTTATCATACAAAATACATGTATTTTTTCCTTTACTAGATATCCCTTTGCAAATCTAACCAATATGAGTGAATATAGGAGACATTCCTTGTAATGAATGAATATTCTTGCCTTGACTATTTGACCAACTTCCTTTGGCACTTGTGGAACCAACTCCTAGTTTGACTCCTTTCAAAGCTCTAGAAAGGAATTGAGGGAAGGAATCCTTGACTTTCTAACTCCGTCTCCTTTGGATGCTCCTATAAAATATCTAATCAACAACCTCCACTCTCCTAGATGCTTGCAAGGTGTTGGAAACTACCTATAATATTTTCTTCACTACTCAAACTAGCCTTTATCCTTCTCAATTTCTATTTGCATGATAATAGGGCATGTTTTAATGAGTTTAAACTGAATTATAACTCCTTAAATGTGTTGTATAAGGCTTCCCTTCAATGCATCCCCAAGAGCTTCTTTATGAGTTTTAACCAATCACCTTGTGCTTCCTCCATGTGGATACAACTATAATAAATAATCTTGATTCTCATGGACTTTTCACATGTCTTGGAATAGAGAATTCACATGGTCATCTTCTAAACTACCATGTTCATTTTTTTGGATCATGAACTATCATTTGAACTCCATCATAGACTATCTCCATTATATATTTTTCCTTGTTCTTAACTCTATTAAGTGGTGAAGACATCTGAGAAAAATTGATAGCATTCTCATCGCCCTTCCTCTCACATTCAACAACAATCTCCAAGTTAGTATTTCCTTGTTAAGGTCATTGATACACCCAAAAATTCCATTAGGAATCTTCAGCATCCTCTACCATCACATGATTATGCTATTTTTCCTCTTCTATCACATGAGTCTACCTTAATATTTCCTTAACCTTATTATCTATTCATTATACATCTCCATGCAAGCATGCCTAGGTTTTGATAAGTGTTAGAAATAGCATATAATACCCTCTTCTTACATTTATTGCTAGACAGACAAGGATTTAATACTATAGCTCTTCATTTTCTTCTTCTTCGAGTATTCTCCTATTATGACCTTGTGATTTGACTGTCATTCATTCCTTTTACCCTTCAACTGTCATGGAGGTTTTCTTGAAACATTTTCATGTTCATTAATTTCTCTTGATTGTCATACAACCTTTTTCTCATTGTCCTCTTGTCCATTATTTTTATCACGGGATAACCTTTCATAAGCACCTCTACACAAACACACAATAAATGGTAGCCTCTTATATAGACCATGAAACTTTATCATTAGTGCATGTATATTTAGACTATCATGCATTGAACCTTCCACTTAGAGACCTTTTCCATATAGCATTGCAATCATCTAAGATGGGCATGTTGTTAACTATGGGTTAGCTCTATTAACTACTGTGACTACTTGATCATTATTTAACTTTCTATCCATAGACTACCACCTCCTTGCCTTGTGCTTCCTTCACAAGGTGTCATGCACTATAAAACTCATGTAGAATTTAAAGGCTCTTTCTATGGAATATCACTACATTTCTAGGTTTTGACAGAATACTCTTCATTGTGGAATTTTATTAACACCATTATAGCTTAACACACTGCTAATTATCATTATCATCATCATGTACTTTGATTATCTCTATTCTTCTCTCTAGGTTTGTGTACCCTTCATTCATCTTGGAAACACTTAATCTTTAGAACATTATAATACTATCCTTACTACCTTATCACTATCAATAGATAATAGACTATTGCCTCCTTAGTGTGAATAGAAAAATTATGTATTATCACCATCAGTGGATACACTATGGATTATATTTTTGTTGTTCATTGTTTGACAATAAAGTGTTGCTTGGTTTTCTTTATTGGGACTATCACTTGTCCTTTGAAAAATCCTTCTATAATTCCTTTATAGGATCTCAAACTATGCTCTATGGACTACCCTTGTCTTATTATATGATGACTATCTTTTGTTGACTCTTAAAGGGTATTGTTCACTGTGTGATTGTGATATTGGTGTGCTGAAGGCCTTAGTCGCCTATAGTAGATTTCCATAAATAAAAGGCCTTATATTAGCATCTACAAAAGGTTCATATTTTGACCTTTATCATATCCCCAAAAGCATCTATGCAACATCCTAGGTATTGTTCCTTAAGCTCTATGGAAATGCAAATACCTTAAATCTCTAAGACACAAACTTCCTTCATGTTTCTTAAGAAATTATATTTCATAGTGTTATTCTTTCTTTCAAAAGGATATTCTTGGTCTTCCTACGATATTACGACTTTGAAAAACTTCAACAATTTTCTTCTAGATCCTATCAAATGATTATCTTTATTAAATTCTCCATAATTTCTTTTATCAATATTATGTTCAAAACTAAATCTCATATCTGCCTTACAGAGACATGTAGATTTTCATCGTCGAATGGACTTGACTAGTCATCTTCCTTCAAAGCATGACCTTGATAGTCATGAAAACCTTTATTGTTTTGACATATTTATTTATAATTCTATAGACCTCAAAGACTTCACACATGGATTGACAGCTCAACCATCCCTTTATATGATGATACAAACCTATAAGACCCCATGCAAACTCCCTATTCTCATTGCTCTAGTTCTCTACACAATTGTCTCTTCAATTTGACTTATCATTTCTTTACTTATAGGACTCCCTGATCCTTTATTTTCATATATAGCTAATTCTAAGCTATCCTCTACAAGTTGCATCCATTTGTTTATCAAAACTTTTAAACATGGAAGATTTTTTTCTAATGACCTAAAGGTTTGGGCTCACTCATGGAAATAAAAGACTGTATATACATATTGTGGAGACTCCTAAAGACATCAATGATCTTGTGCATTGATTCTTTAGGTTTGAGGAGCTTCATAAAGGCATTTTTCAAAAACCTGAATAGCTCTTCATAATATGTCATGTACTTGAGAGGTCTTAGACAACTGTAATATCCTCATTTAGAAAGATTCAAACTCCTTGCTTCTTAGAACATTGCATGTTCTTCTCCTTGATCTTGCAACATTCCATGCATAGCTTTTTGGTCATGCAACGTGTCATGCATAGCGTTCAAAGTCATTTTTTCTTTCTTCTACAATCCAAGATGCTAAAAATATCAATGACCTAACCTGAGAGACCTCTAAACCCTAAAACATACCCTTAACAAAATGTCACAACATGAGGTTTAAGACTCGCTCTCTTTTGGATTAGGACTTCCTCCAAGTTTTTCTCAATACTTTTGAGGATTTGAAGTTTGAATAACATGTCTAACATCACCCACTCATGCTTTATAAAACATGACTTTAAAACCCCTAAAGACCTATAACCAAAATGATGACCTTGTAGAACTTTCTAAGACTTCCCTAGTGGCTATTTTGGCCAAGGTGAGAAAAAAATATTAATGGTCGCAACATTGAAAAACATAAAATATTAAGCTTATCTCAAGAACAATGTAGAACACTATTGAATCATTGGTGATCAAGGCAAGAAAGTGCAGCACTAATGGACCTCAAATCCACATAGTATGTCATAGTAAGTTACTTCTTGAAATCCCAATCCTTAAGGAACATAATTCATAAAAGCTTACCCCCTCAAGGATGAAAATTATAGAAAATGGCTTGTAATTAGGAAAATATGTCTCAACCTTACAATTATATACAATTTATTGATAGGATGTATATTGGTATGTGGTGATTGATCATACAAATACTATACACTCATAGCAAGATGTGGGGTTCGGGGAAGCACCCCGAAAAAAATCGTTGACGAGTCAAAGTTTTTTTTCATTGACACGTCAAGGTTTTTTCTCGCTAACACGTCAAGCATTTTTCTCACTAACACGTCAAGTTTTTTCTACTAACAAGTCAAATGAAAAATGACCTTGTAAAATCCTAATTCTAGAAGCTTCTATAAATATTTGTTATAAACGGGTGGATGTATGTAGACGGTGTGTATTTTGAGAGTCTAATAGCAATCATGGTGTCTCTTGATCTCTAATGGTGATACTCATGTAAGAAGCCTTCTCTACAAGTATATTGTAATATTTTAATTTCTAAATAATATATTGGGTGGCTTTTGGAATGTGGGGTTTTTCTCCCAAAAGGGTTTTCCCCACGTAAATCATTGTGTTGTGGTATGCATGATATTTGTATTTATTTTTGTTTAAGTTTTTGTAACTCTTAAAGATCTGTAAATTTTTTGCATTATTCTCCTCTCAAGGTTAGTGTAGGAAGTTGTTTCACTACCTTAGCTTCCTTACAAGTGGTATCAGAGCTTGATCACCTTTGGTTTCAGTTGTGGGTTATTGGATTTTTTTAACTAATCCAGATTTTAGTGGGAGCTTGTACAGAAGACACTTTGTGATCTTGTTGTAGGAATCTTCAGATGGCAAGTTCATCTGGGAGAATAGAGGTGGGCAATTTTTTTGGAAATAATTTTGAGATGTGGAAGCTAAAGATGGAGGATCAATTGATAGATTGAGATCTGTGGGATTTTGTTGATGAGAATGTTTCAAGGCCTATAGATCCTACTCAAACTGCTCAATATGATGTTATGAACCATAAAGACAAGGGTCTAATCAGATTGTTCTTGGTAGACTCTATTTTAATTAATGTCCATGAAGAGACCTCTGCACAAAAACTATGGAAGAATCTCGGTGAGATGTATCAGGCCAAATCTTTAGTGAACAATATTTTCTTGAGGAAGAAGTTGTATTCCTTGAGAATGGAAGAGGGTGGATGAACCACAGACCACATACAAGCATTCAATATGTTGGTGGCTCAATTGGCATCATTTGGTTTCAAAATGGATGAGGAGGAGAAATGTCAGATCTTGCTTTGTTCTTTGCCTGATTCATGGGATTCTCTTGTTATGGCTATTGGGAGTGCTTCTGTTATATAGAAGACTGAATATGTGGTGGGTTATTTTATTTATGGAGAGATGAGGAGGAAGGTATCCATCACTACCAAGGAGGCCCTAAATTTTCATGGAAGACCTAAGGAAAAAGGCAAGAAGAATGAGAAGCATGACAAATCCAAGTCCAAGGGGAGATCTAAATCTTCTAGAAAGTCCAAAGTTATTTGCTAGAACTATGGTAAGCCTAGACAGGTTCGTAAGGAATGCAAAGAAGAAAAGAAGAAGAAAAAGAAGAAATTTGATTCTGATTCTAAGTCTGAGAAGGAAGATGGTGACGCATGCATTGCAGCTTTAGAAACTCATACAGGTAATGATGCATGGTTAATTGACTCAGGTTCATCTTTTCATATGACCTTTAATAGAGATTGGTTTTGTGAATATGAAGAATTTGATGGAGGTAAGGTGTACTTGGGTAGACATTGTTGGTCGTGATAAAGTTAAAATCAGGTTTCCTGATGGTAGAATAAAAAGGATTAATGGTGTGTTGCATATCCCTGGATTAGCATGAAAATTTTTATTTGTGAGCAAACTAATAGATACGGGTGTGCAGATAGTCTTTTCTGATGCAGGATGCAAGATGGTTAGAGGTACTCTGGTGATTGCTAGAGGTTTCATATATGGGACATTGTATAAGCTTGATGCATACACTATTGAGTGCAATAGTACTTCTATGAAAAGAAAGTCTATAGAAGAAGTGAGGGTTTCACCTTCAGTAGATGGTCATGGATTTTCGGTACCCAAGGGTGCTCTTTCTTCTGAGACAAAGTTACCTGCAAAGAAAACTATGTTATGGCACTAGAGACTTGGTCACATTGGAGAAAAGGGTCTAAGGACCTTGAAAAATAAAAAACCTTGCTGAAGGTTTGTCTGATTGTAATCTTGAATTCGATTTATGTGAGCATTGCATTTATGGAAAATAAAACGGCATTCAATTTTACTCAAGTTCTCATAAATCTTGTGGCGTATTGGATCTTATTCATTCTAATGTATTTGGTCCTGTAGATGTTTCTTCAATTGGTAAATCCACATATTATGTTTCATTATTGATTATTATAGTAGAAGGACATGGGTATATTTTTTAAAGAGTAAATCTGAAGTTTTCAGTTGATTTAAAGAATTCAAAGCAATGGTTGAGTTGTAAACTAGAAAGAAAATAAAATGTTTGAGGACTGATAATGGCGGTGAATTTTGCTCGAATGGTTTTGATAGATTTTTTAAATATTGTGGTATTCATAGATAGAAGACAACTTTGTATTCTCTACAATAGAATGGAGTTGCAGAAAGAATGAACAGGACACTAATCGAGAAGGATAGGAGTATGTTGAGTGGTGTTGACCTAGAACAAAGGTTTTGGGCTGAAGTTGTTGCCATTGCTTGTTACCTGATTAACAGGTCTCCAACATCATCTCTTGTTGATAAGATGCCTATAGAGGCATGGTCGGGTTGCAAGCCTTCATTAATATATCTTAGAGTTTTTAGTTGTCAGGCATATGCACATGTGCCAAAGGAGAAGTGAACAAAGTTGGAGAAAAAGGTTGTGAAATGTATCTTCATCGAATATAGTTATGGTGTGAAAGGATACAAGATTTGGGATACTATTTCATAGAAGGTAATACACAATAGAAGTGTTATTTTTAGAGAAACTAAGCATTATTTAACTAGAACAAAGTAAATAGGAAGATGTGATTCAATTTCAGTCTACACCTGAGAAAGTTAAATCGAGGCCCAAAGATAGACAAGAAGTTGAGGAGAGCTCATCTAGCTCTAGGTCTTCAGAAGAGGAGGAAGAACCTCCAACTCAGCTTGTTTGTAGGTCTACAAGGCATAGACAACCACCTGAAAGGTATTCACCTGATGACTAGAGATGTATTTTTTATTTCAATACTAACATGGATGAACCTAGATCTGTAGAAGAGGCACTAGGTATGAATGATACAGAATCCTAGAATATTGTTATGGATGAAGAAATGGCATCTTTGAAAAATAATGATACATGGGATCTTGTACCATTGCCTGAAGGACGAAAACCTATTGGTTGTAAATGGGTGTTCAAGAAAAATATTGGTTCAGATGGAAGTATTGAGAAGTACAAAGCAAGGTTGGTTGTGAAGGGTTACTCTCAAGTTGAGGGTGTTGATTATGGTGAGATATTTTCTCCTGTTGCAAAAATGACATCCTTTATATTTTTTCTGCTTATGATTTAGAGGTTGAGCAAATGGATGTGAAAATTACTTTCCTTCATGCTGATTTGGAGGAGGATATTTCTATGACACAGCCAGAGCACTACGTGGTGAAAGGTAAAAGTAAGTTGGTTTGTAAATTGAAGAAATCTTTGTATGGCTTAAAATAGAGTCCTAGGATGTGGTACCATAAATTTGATACATATATGTTGATTTTGGGATTTTAGCATTCTAAATTAGATCATTGTATTTATTATAAAACTGATAGTGATCATTTCCTATTTATTGCATTATATGTTGATGATATGTTATTTATTGGTAGAGGGAAAGGTATTATTTCATAACTAAAATCTCAACTTGCTGCTAAATTTGAAATGAAAGATCTTGGTGCAACTAAACACATTCTTAGGATGGAAATTAAAAGAGATAGAGTGAACAAAAAGCTATGGTTTGGACAAAGAAAGTATGTCAACTCAATTTTACAGAGGTTTGATATGTAGGATTGTAGACCATTGTGTGTTCATGTTTCAATTGGAACAAAATTATCTATTTCAGATTGTCCAAAATCTCCATCAGAGATGGAAGACATGAGTAGAGTGCCTTACCAGAGTGTAGTTGGAAGTTTGATGTATTCTATGGTTTTTAATAGACCAGACATTGCCCAAGCAGTAAGATTTATTTCCAGATATTTGTCTAATCATGGTAGAGTTCATTTGGATGCAATTAAAAGAGTCTTTAGATATTTGTGTGGTACCTCAGATTATTTCTTATGTTATCATAGTAATATGACTGAAGATGATATTTCCCTTGATATTCATGGTTATGTAGATTCAGACTGGGAAGGTGATGTTGCTATCAGAAGATCCACCAGTGCTTATGTGTTTACTTTATTTAGTGGTGAAATTAGTTGGATGAGTAAGCGATAGGGTGTGGTTGCTTTGTCCACTACTGAAGTGGAGTATATGGCAGCTACTCATTCTTGTAAAGAAGCCATTTGGCTTAAGAGACCGTGCTCAAATATTGGAATAAAACAAGGTGCAGTGACAGCTTATTATGTCTAGCCAAGAACCCAAAGTTTTATGCCAGGACCAAGCACATTGATGTACAATATCATTTTGTTAGATATATGGTTGAAGATGGCAGGGTGAAGCTAGTTAAGGTAGAAAATTTGATGAATATTTTTTATTCTTTAATTAAGCATGCGAGCACAGAGAAGTTTAGATGGTTTTCAAATACTATGGGCCTTTCATCCCCTAGCAATTAGAAATGATGATGACACCCTTTCATTGTCCTTGCAAGGTGTTTGACAAGTGGGAGATTTGTTGGGAAAATGTGTCTCAACCTTGCAATTATATATGATTTATTGATAGGATGTATATTGGTATGTGGTGAATGATCATGCAAATACTGTACACTCGTAGCAATATGTGGGGTTCAAGGTAGTACCCCACAAAAAAAATTGCTGACACATCAATTTTTTTTCCCATTGACAAGTCAAGATTTTTTCCCACTGGCACGTCAAGGATTTTTCCCACTAACATGTCAATTTGTTTCCACTAACACGTCAAATGAAAAACAACCTTGTAAAACCCTAATTCTAGAAGGTTCCAAAAAGCTTGTTATAAGTGGGTGGGATGTATATAGACGGTGTGTATTCTAAGAGTCTAATAGTGGTTGTGGTGTCTCTTGATCTCTGGTGGTGATACTCCTGTAATAATATTTCTCTGCAAGTATATTGTAATCTTTTGATTTTTGAATAATATATTGGGTAGCTTTTGGAGTGTAGGGTTTTTCTCCCGAAAGGGTTTTCCCCATGTAAATCATTGTGTTGTGGTATGCATGATATTTGTGTTTATTTTTGTTTAAGTTTTTGTAACTATTAAAGATCTGTAAAAAATTTGCATTATTCTCCTCTCAAGATTAATGTAGGAAGTTGTTCTACTACCTTATCTTCCTTACATGGTTGGCATCATCACACCATATTCCTGCTAATCATAAATTAGCCCTTATTGGGTAAGTTCATACACTTCATCGATAGAATCAATAATCTTTTCCTTCCATACATATGACTATCATATACATGCTAGGGTAAGTCTAAATCTAAAGGGAGACCTATAAAAATGCATGAAACACTATTTAAAGTATACAAGAAGATGCTTCCATTATTTTAACAAATATACACAAAATAAAAAATAACCATAAATCTTAAGACTTCATTAATGGATTTCAAGTGTGTTTTTCTTCAAATAAAGAAAATAATACAAGGGTGGAAGTATTTTAACCTTTCTACATACTTACGGAATAAATAATACCATTTATTTCATGGCAGAAGAGATAAACAAGATGAAGAATAGAATAGCACAAGAATCCTACCACGTGTAATCTTTAAACTTCAAGGAGTTGTAATATGATGATACCCACACTCTTTTCAAGCTTTGTCAAGTTCCAATCCTTCTAAAATTCAAGAACACTTCTCAAACTTCCAAAATCTCATTCAAATCCAAACCCTCTAGGTTTTTGTTTTACTTCCCCCTTCTCTAGCTCTCAAACTGCAATAATAAAATAAAAAAGAATCAACCCCTTCTCTTTGATAGGTCCAAATAATAGCTTATTTTCCGTTAGGTTTTATCATACTTTAAGATACTTTTGAACATACTTCCTCACTATAGTCCATATCATATTATCCTTTTTGTATCTATTCCATAGACCTAAGACCTAAAAGCATGATGATGGAATTATAGTTTAATATATTAGCATTAAGTAGTTTTATGAATATGTGCATGAAAATGTTGATGGAAAGTTATGTTTAATTCTGATGGTTATCCTTGTGTATATATTTTGTGAAACTAATCTATTTACAACAAAAAGAAGAGCCATGATGCACAATTGTTTTGGGATAAACCCGTAGCAAAAGGAGCGTTGAATACTAGAAAAAAAGATGATGCAAAAATAGTTGAACGTGGTAGTTATTGGCCGAAGTAATTCATGAAGATAGAGCACGTGTTGTCATGACAATTAATAAACATTGAAGAATAGGTCTTCTCTGATTTAGGATTTTTTACAGATGGATGTATGACTTAATACAATCCGTTCGTCAGAGTTATGTTCCTTTTAGGGTTCTCTTTCTTTTTAGTTATAGATTGAATAAGTCCATATCTTAAAACCATGTTCTAGATATCTGGAAGTGGAATTAGTGATTTTGGTTTTAGTTGTTACTTTGATAAAGACTCCCTCAGTTTGTATATAATTGATGGTAGAGTTTGAAGTTTAGTTAGTTGGTTTTTACACAGTTGTATTGTCTATTATTTTATAGTTGAACATGAATCTACATAATGGTTGAATTCAGTTTGTGAAAGCTTTTGTAATTCATTATCTTATACAATAAATGAAGTTCAGTTCATGATATGTGTGAGATCTACTAGTTAGATTGTGCTTTGTTAAGTGGGAACAGTCACTTGAGCAAGCCACTAAAGGTATTAATCTCCACTTCAGTTTTTAGTTATTCATTTCTATTTATAGTTAATATTAGTTTATTGCTACTCATAAATTGTAGACTCTATTTCTTGTTTATTACAAGCAACTACTTAGGAACATGCATGGATAGCTATTGATGACACTCTGGAGGATAAATTAAATGTCACAATGATCTTAATTAGGATTTTGATATGTTTTCATTAAAGATAGTTCAATTACAATCGCTTTCATTAGAAGTAGTTTAGTTGCAGTCATTACTGTAGGTACCTGTGGCAACTAAGGTTCAATTTTACTTTTGTTGTTTTACATTTTTTATGAATTTCCAGCAACTAGAATAACCTTTAGTAGGTTAGTTGAGTAATTTTAGTCCATGAGGACATATACTTTGTTGTGCCATCACAATCTTACACACCTCGGTCAATAATTTAATGTAGTCTGAAGCAGTGTCAAGTGAACTGTTCAGTTTGTTAACCCTCTGAATTGAGTGACCTTCACCAAGTTTACAAAACATTAACTTAGACTCTACATTCTTAACCCTTTGTTTTGGTTTCACTTGACTCTAGTTTTTAAGGCCTCACCCAATAGATTATTGACATGTGTCCATTGTCTTCAAGGGGAGCCAAGGAGTCTATAAAGCACTTTTTGGATAATAAGGTAAGTTTATTTTTTAGAGTATAATAATTACAAGATAATATCTGTCACCAAAATATCTCTAAATTCAAATTCAAATTCACATGTAACTCAAATCCAACTATATATTCCAATTAAAAATGAAATATAATTTAAATTAGGCAACTAATCGTGCTCAAATTTTTGCCTATGGCCCTTTAGATGCTTCCAAAAAATCATACTCATATATGCCAAATAAAAATCTAAATTACACCCAAACGACATGACATTGCCTTTTTTAGAAGCCTAAAAAATGTCATTTTTATAAAAATCCATCCAAACACTTTTCTAATTAGTTAAAAAATAAACAAATGGATAAATGAAACTATCTATTTCTAAATACTTGAAACATATTAATACATGATAATTAAAATCTTAGACATTAGGTATAATATACAATTTGTAAAATAAGGATACCTAGGGTCTCACAAGACTTGGGTATGTGGCTACACTAGTTATCAAATAGATAAATTTTAATCATAACATGAATGATTAAGACATTGAACACACATCCATATTACTCTCTTCAAACTAACTCCCATTATCTTATACATGTTTCATGTACACTCATTGCACATATTAAATCTCATCAAATAATAATAGTTAAAGAAACAATAACTAAAGTCAAGAATAAATACACACATTTCATACACACCACATCTATAATGTTCTAATATCCATGGAATCTATCTCAATAGAATTGATCTCATAAATCACAATATAGAAATGAATTCTCAACCCCATGTAGATATATCATATATATATATATGGTTAACATCTCATAGCATGTTCTTCTTTAGAGAACTCAATGTCGAGCGAGGGTTTTCTGGCGGCCCGAGCTTATACCAAGGGCATCGATGGCGGGGGTCTTTGTTGCGACGGCGGTGAGGTATCGTCAATGCAACCTGAGACAGCTGCGAAGGAGACTATAGCGAAGAGTGAGGGCATGAAGGGGAACGTGAAGGCGTACGCGGCGACATAGGTCGTGTGTGGTGTGAAGGCCAGAGATGGTCGAAGAGAAAATGCTAGGCCGAAGGGCCAAAACAGCCAACGGCAAGGGGATCGAGGGTTTTGCAGAGCTGGTGGTGAGGATGAGGAGAACCAAACATAGAAAAATATGGCACAGAGATCACGGCTTGGGAGACTGCCGAATGGTGGGTTTATTCTTGTTGCTAATGCTATCTCTATTGATCTGAAAGTTGAGACGAAAGAGAAAATTGATCATAATGCTTCTGCTTTCTCCTCACATGGGGTAATTTTTTGGTTTAAGGGTTTTTGACCTTCCCTCCCTCTACTCCACTCCTGGATCTCAAAAGAATGGGAGGCTTTAATTACTGGTAAAGTTCATATTTTCCCCATGGGCAAGGGGTTTTTGGTTGCTAAATTTGACAATGCTCATGATAGAAACAAAATTTTATGTGATAACTTTTTTAGCTGGGAGGATAAATTTATGTTGATGATTAAGCCTTGGCATGTTGATTTCAACCCTTCTTCTGAAATTTTCAATAAGATCCCGATTTGGGTTCGGCTTCCTAATCTTCCTCTCCATTTATGGACTGATCCTCTTTTAGAGGAAGTGGGTGAGGCTCTTAGAGATTTTTCATTGGTGGATGATGAATCCTCTGATATTTTTCACTCTACCTTTGTCTGCATATTGGTTGAAATGGATGTTTCAAAAGGGTTTCCTGTCAAGATTTTACTTAAAAATTCTAAGTGTTCTTGGGTCCAAGCTTTGGACTATGAAGGGATTCTGTAACGCCCCGCCATGCAGCCCTAGAGGATGATGCAAACAACTACTTAAACAAGCTAATTTTTATTTTTTTTGAAAGTACAATTAATATACAAGTTCACTTCCCAATGCAACCATCCCTTAAGGTTATGAGACATAAATTACTTGACAACCCACAATAACAACATGAATATAAACCATGCCAATTATCTACTCAAGATAATAAGTACGCATACATTCCATACAAGATAAATTACAACCAAACATAATAGATAGCTTTCAAACTCATTACTCCATAATTAATATTACAATTACAACTCTCATTCCCCGAATGAGGAAAGTCCAATAAATAAGGTTACAGTTACAACTTCCACCTCGATAACAACTGAGGGGTAAAATAATACAAAATCCAACTGAAGTGAAATAAAACATGACATGAAACTGAATCCCACGAGCTCTCCAACTGGAAGTCTCGTTCACATGAACATGAAGATAGAACCCAACAGATTTAGGTGCACGCCACCCAACCAAGTGGAACCCAAAGGCCCACCCCTCGTGCTAGGAGATAGTAACTAGGAATCCTAGTCAAGACCATCTACCTCTAGACACAGGCTAAATCACCACTGAAGTAAACTGAAACATCTAATCACACGTACCACACAAGCGCAATACAAGTACAACCCAAGTACCACATACGTACAACATAAGTACACCAAAAGTACAACTCAAGAGAATCATGAGTAACACACAAGGACAACTATACATGGTCACATTGCTTCCAGAAATAAAGTAGAACAAGTATGTTAAGAGAACCATACACATAATAATCGAATACCAACTATGGTCACATCAGGTATGTTAAAGAAACCATACCCACAAGATCGAATACCAACTTTGGTCACATCAGGTATGTCAAGGAAACCATACCCACAAGATCAAATACCAACTATGGTCACACAAAGTGCCATCAAACATCACATCATGAGTTACCCACGGCAGATCGTCGGATGGTGGCCCAGTCTGATCCCTGGCCCTCATACATACTAACCCGAAAACAAAACCAACAGTTGTCCTAGACAGAGTGTCATCACATAGCTCGTCATGAGTTACCCATGGTGATTCTTCCTAGACTTCGGCCCCCACAAGAAAAGGTTATCCTGGTGACCTTTACCGAATCCCGGCCCTCATACTCACTAATGTGGAATCAAATACCTTTCGTACAGACAAGATAGATGACCTTGCCATTCCAGGCCTTCCCACCCATCCCAAGCCTAACCGAGCACTTGGGTCCATGAGTGAGGCATTAATATCTTGATTAGTGAGAAGTTAGTCCTAATCTTCTAAATATTGTTTTGGTTATCACTTGATTAAATAACTTACAACGAGTTATCCTTGACACCACTTCGGGTGCCGGCCCCCGTTACAAGCCACTCTTCTACTAGACAACACACACACACCATCCAAACATCTATGGAACCAAGGTGCAACAAACAAGACATCACGACCTCTCCTTTCTCAGGAGTCGACACAAACTGAAACGCACTCCAACACCGAAGGCAACAACCACATAACAAGGCCGCTCCCGACCGCTCCTGACAAGGAGGCACACATTAGAAAATCCACTCCTTTCTTAAGAGGCAACAAAGGTAAAACCATCTCCAAACACTAGAGGTAACAACAATAACAAAACCGCTCCCGATCACTCCAGACAAGGAGGCACACATTACAAAATCCACTCCTTTCTCAGGAGTAACAAACGTCCCCGTTCGTGAAAATCGGGTACTAATACTGATTTGACCAAGCACTACTCAAGAAACTCCCAAAAGGTTGCCAAACATGGCACGACAACTCACATATTAGAAAACAACATCTAGAAGACTTACATAATTAAGCCACTTAACCCACTTCCCCAAACATGAACTCAGAAGAAATAATCGCCAAGGAAAGTTGCGAGGAATTAAACTAATTTGGATATATTAAATCCATTTCCTTTCATAACAATCAGTAATTTATTGCCTTTAAACACATTTATATTAAATTCCAAATTTGTCCTTCAAATAATATTACTTCAGAATAAATCTAATAATTTGACTAAGAACACAATATTTGAATATTCTCAATTATAATTAAATCAATATTTTAACGTATGTATAAATTCCATCATTAAATCCATATATTAAAATTAACATTTTAAAACCATATGAATAAAACAATATAATCTTCATAACTAAACATTTGATTAATATTTTAATATTTAATATTATAAAATATAATATTAAATATTATTTTTAAATATTTTAATATTATAAATTATAATATATAAAATATAAAATATTTTCTTTCAAAATTTCACAAGGTACACCTTCACTCACACATTCCAAGACATCATAATTCACTTAAAACTTTCAAAATTTTCCAACTTTTTAAATGGCCAATAACCAAAAATTTCTTCAAAACACCATTAAAATAGCTTGAAATTTCTTCAAATTTTAAATTTCAAAAACCAAAAATTCTAGCAATACTTGGTTCTAACTCAAAAATTAATAGGGATAATTCTATTCCCACATTAAAATTCATCATAAAACATGCACAATTTCAATTTTTCTAATTTTATTTTACATTGGAAAACCATAAATTCCCTAAAACTCCATTGATGAAAAGCTTCAAATTTTAAAGTTTCAATTTCAATTTTCTAAAAATACCCTTTGGCTCTAAATATGCCCAATAACACAATTTTAATGTCAATTTCACTTTTCAATGATTTTGAAAAAAAATTCCCATGATGAGGGCACAAATTGACATTTTCCAAAAAGAATCACAAAATAATTTAAATGAACTAATTTTTCTCAATTTGAAATCTAAATGGGAAGTCCTATGCTCCCTTAAGGGTGAACATGACCTCTAAATGACAAAACACAATCAAAGGGAGAAGAAAAAATGAACTTACCTCAATTTTGTTGCCACACACAATCACACAAAGCTTGGAAAACACAAAGACAGATAAAGAATCCAGACACCCGAGCAATCCTCCACCCATGCCTATCCAATCCAAAACAAATCCCATCTCTTTCCATCCACAAATGCATCCAATTCCAATTTTTAAAGAAAATGACAAGGAGAGGGTTTTAGAGCAAAAATCATCCAAAATGAGCAACTTTTTTTATTTTTTTTAAAACAAAATAGAATATATATTAAATATCTCTAATTTCAATTTTTTTTGCATTTAAAATTTTCAAAAATGAAATTAAAACCCTTTTTCAATTTTCAAATTTAATTTCAATTCAAAATATCTATTAATTTTCAAAATGAATAATTTAATTCAAATCAACACAATTAATTTAATTAATCAATAAAATAAATCTAATCCAAGATTAAATTATTTTATTAATTAAATTAAATAACATTTTTCACATTATAACCAGATTAATTTAATCAACAACTTAAATACATAAAGTCATTAAAGTCATTTAATTACCCTTTTCAACTTGCAATTAAATAAAATCCTGACAATTTAAACAGTATTAAAAGAACTGAACCAGACTAAAACCGACGACACACTTATGACTAGGGTGATGACTTGACATGGGAAACCTAGCTACTATCTCCCAATCGAATACTGTTGGGCATTGGACATGCTCAAACCTGTGAAACCAGGTGGAGTCGATGTCCTGTACTTGTCAACCTGAAAATCAAGTAACAACAACATATAATATGAACAACATAAAATACACACCGTGAAGAGGAAATCGCAGGGCGCTCGCAAGCGAGTGATGCAATCTCATCCCCTTCACCAATACAGTCTTACTAACTGACGAATCTAACATCATTAATATGATCAAAAGCATAAACATCATTAATTCAATTATCCACTATGCTAATCCAAAGCATGACATAATGATAACATCAGGATCAAATACCCTCACAACAAAATATAACACCAAAACGATAAAGATAGAGATTAACAGTAACTGAGTACCATAGACAAAGTACTAACAGAAAACAAGACATAACCAAACAAAACACTGTTCGATCGAAAGAGGCAAAACAGAGGGGTCTTACAAATTCCCTTCTGATGTAGAAGATGTTTCAAAACAAGTCATGCTGCTGAAAAATGTGGTTTTGAGAAAAAAGCCATAAAGGCTACATGGTGGAAAGGTGCTTCTCAACAGAATTGTACAGTTGAGAAGAAATTTGAGCAACCTAGGAGTTTTTCTGAGGTGGTTGCTTTGGAATCACAGGGCCTAGGAGCATCCTCTATGGATGTCTCAAATGGTGGGGTTGTTGATGTTATGCAAGACTACAATGTTGAAACCCCTAAAGAGAAAGAGATTAGGCCTAAGGCTGCCACTTCTGGTGATAATGCTTCGGCTATCATTTCAGGTGGCTCTCCTAATATGGCCATGCCTGTAGGGAGGAACACAGATCAAATCTCTAAGATAGAAGTTGCAGGCATTCTTCTTCAAGATAATGGTGTGTTGGCTTGGCTTGATAAGGTTGCACGAGTGGAAGAGGGTTGGATTATTGTAAAAGGAAAGAAAGAAAAGTCCCCTAAGCCTCCTTTTGTCATGACTCTCCGCTCCCACAAGAGTAATTCTAAATGTAAATATTGATGGTTCTTGTTTGCGGACTAGTTTTTGGCTAGTTGTAGGTTGTTTTTCTTGCGGCTTTGTAGTTGGTTGTGGTTCTTTGGCCTTGGTTGCATTTTAATCCTTGGTTGTCTGTGCTTTCATGTCTTTATGTTTAGACAACCTTCTGGTTGAGGGTTCCAGATCCATTCAAAATCTGTTTGTAAAGGGTTTTGGGTCCCTTCAAAACCTATTTTTTCCTTTATCAAAAACATCCCATAGCATCGTATGAAATAATGAACCTAAAAAGTGTAAAATTATATAAAAATTATTGTATAGTATAAAGTGTCATGCAATCTCATACATATAAAGTGCAATCAAATGGATCAATTGAGAATCATGCTAATATCCTAATAAAATAGGTACAAAAAATATAACAACATTATATAGAAGACTCAATTTACATCATCATTTAGATTAGAAATTTTTTTAAAGTAGCACATTTAATAGGGATTTTATTGCATATAAAAATTAAAATCAAAAGATATATTTTTCCATTTTCCAAAAATTTATACAAGTTGCATTTATTATCAAATTTAAAAAGTTATAAACTTATCATTTTGTAAAAGCGTTGTTGTCAATTAGATTTGCACCCAACTAAATTGAAAGTTTAGCAATCTATTGAAACATGGGAACATTCTCAAGTTGTGGGTAACCTATAATGAGAACAAACCTCCGGAGAAAGTTGACTTCTTCGTTGATAATCACCTACCCTACTGACTGGTGGAGGAAAGAGTTAGAAGATAAAAGTGTAGTTTAAATCTTAAAACCTAAGATGATTTACCAACAATAAGAAGATTTTGATAATTACTCACTCTCAACACTCTTTAAGATTTAATTCTCACAATCTCACATAAGACATATGACTCATCAGTAATTTGCATAAAGGCTCACAGTATGAACACAAGACACAACCTGAATCGAAATGTAACTCTTGCAAACCACATTACAATAACAAGACATACGAAGGATTCAATAAGTCGAATCATAAAACACATCAAATTTTTATTGCAAAGATTAGACAAGAAGTGAGAAAGGAAAATCTTGTTTTTATTGAATGAAGGAATGAAAACTCTCAGAATCTAAGTACATAATTAGTCTACAAGACTCTCTCAATGATTAGGAGAGCAAGATACTATTCCTTTGAACCCATGAGAAATTAAAATTCCTCAAACTTATAGGCAATAAGTGACCCCAATAGTGCAAAATAGAAAAATTAGGCACATTGCTTCTCCAAAAAGCAATTCATTCTACATTTTTGAGCTCAAGAAAAAGGCTTGGAAAAATGACTTCAAATTTTTCCAAAAATCACCAAAAGGATGGAAATTTCCCATCTCCAAAGCATCCATCTAGAAAATCCTCAAAATCAGGTGTAACCAGCTGGAAACTGAAAATGGAAACATCATTTTGCCTCCTTTTTTCCAATTTCGCCCAGAAGAAAAATCAAATCCCAAAAGATCTTGGCCACCTTTTCTCTACCTTAACTACATAAATATCAAATACTTAAAAGCAATTTATAATATAATGCTTTAAATACTGATTTACATGATTTACAGTTTCATCACAAAAATCAAGCTCATCTTTATCTCATGATTGATTTTCCCAATTCACCCCCTATCTTGATTTTTTGCAATTAAGATTTTGGAAAAAATCCTTGCAAAAAATAAACAATCTTTTAATGCCCCTCTTACAATTGTTTTTTCTTCAAAAAATCATAAAACATTAGGACACTAAACATCTAAGTACATAAGCTTGATTTCTATAAAATCAATAAAAAATGACTAAGGCATCAAAATATTTGACTATTTAAATAGCTAAGGCATATGAGAGTTTTTTAAATAAAATTCAAAATGCCTAAGGGTTGACCTAGGCTTATGAACATTTTGGCAACAAGGCAAGGTATTTTTGACTTAAGGCATTTAATTTTAATAGATTGTGATTAAAATCACATTCGAATTGGCACATGGGGAAAACCCTAGCCACAAAACCGCCTCCCAACACTCATTTTGATTGTCATTCTTATCGGCCAAGTTGGGAAAAGTAGGGCTTTGTTGGGCGCCGCCATGGATATTATGGTTTGGAGCCTTGGAGCTCGATTCTTCACCATTTATAGTGCCACTCTTGTCAATTGACCTCTACATTCGATGGTAATCTTTTTATGTTTGTATTTTGACACATTTTTTGCTCCATTTGAAAAGAAATTTGGCCCATAGGTTGTGGCCATGACTGGCTATTAATGCATTTTTGTGTGTTCTTTTGTGTTGACACCCCTTTCCATTCTTTGTGACTGCCATTGGAGGGTCTGTTCAAGCTTCTGAAAGTGTTTTGGCCATGTTCTTTGATGAGCTTCTCCACAAAAATATTCAAGGTAAGCTTGACTCTTTGTTTTTTTTTAAAGAATTTCCCTCTTAAATAAAAGCTTTATTCAAGCTTTTCTTATGAAAAAAAATGAAGAACGAATGCTTTCTAAGAAAGGCCATTGCTTAGGCCACAGCTATTAGCTATATCATACTCCATTTTCTGAGAGCTCCCAAGCTCAAAACATTGTTGTATCTTTGGTATTTGCATTTAAGCTCGAAACCCCAAGTGGGTTTGCTTGGTAGAGAAAGAAAACCTCCTATTAGGCCACAGCCATGAGAGTGCTAGCTAGGGTTTGCAATTTGACATATGTGTATGAGCTCGAAACACCTTTATTTCTACATTTTGAAGCTTTTAATTCAAACCAATGTGGATTCTTCCTTATAGATCAAACTGGGCATTTTGCACTTGTCTCCATTATGAAACCCTAATTCACTGCTTGCATTCTGGAAAGAGAAAAAATGATTTTATTCTCCATTTTCAGACACATATTACTATAGTTTCACTGTCTTTCTCTCACAATGCAAATTCTCTTAACTTGGAGATCATTCTTAATGGAAAAAATTTTGTCCTCTTTGCACTCTTCATGCATTTTTTATGATTGATTGAAAGCAATTGTAAATGATATGACTCTCCTCAATCATACACAGAAAATCTTTGAAACATGTAAATCTTACCATGGTGCAAAAACTCTTTCATTTTGTAGCTTCATTTATGAAATCATATGTATGCCTATTCACTATCACCATTCATAAATATGAAACACTTGCTGCAGCAGTCAATGAACATCTTGAAACAGAATGGATAACATTAACGAAGCATCATATAGCAGAAAAAATGCACTTGACCTTGATAGTATTAAAATTATTCAACATGGAGGTTGATGCATTTAATTTGGTTCTACATTTCAATTGAGCTCTTTGTTCACTCATAATCTTCACTTCATTGCTTTTCAGACTTGACTATTATGAGTGGCCAATTGTCTTCATGTTTTCATAGTTGATAAATTTTTCACTCCTTCAATGAATGCCTCATGGAGCATGGTGAATTTATTTCTTTTCTCATAGTCGCATTTGAATTCTAAGGGGCAGCATGCCAAGCTCAACCCTTGTGGGAGCCCGTTTCACACCACATTCTTTAAGATCTTCAAATTGAAATAGCAGCATGACTTGTCCTATACCTGCACAAGAAACAAACAGTGTTAGATTAAAACAATAAATTCAGAAGTTTCTCATGATATGTTCTCCTTGGTATTCTTTTGCACACTTCTTTTCTTTTTCTCAATTTACCCAATGCATCATAAAAAGTATTCTACATTACTGTTAGTGGATCATGTAGGAAGGTTCATAGTCTGAGCTCTAACGACTTTGAAATCACTTGCAGGTTCCTTTGGAGCACAGAAGAAATGAAAGATGCACAACTTTGAGGGCAACTCAAAGGCACAATCAAGCAATGACGATTATGTTCTCTCTTACATTCTCTTCTCCCTTTATCTTCAGTAATGTAGTGTACTCTTTTTTATTCATTTTTTTTGCTATTCCCATGGCTTGTGTGAGACACCTGATTCTCTTTTATCAATGAATACAAAATAGAATTTTATGCAATTCTTGTTCAGTTTTACATTTCTCTCTTGTAACAAATGTATGCAACATTTGTGTGATAGATAACTTAATACAAAATGAAAGCACTTTCCTTTACACTTCATGCAATACTTAATGATGTAAATAATGAATGGAAAACTAAAACACATTGCACTTAAACAACTAAACACTCAAATGTATGCAATGATTAAAGCAACTGCAGAAACAAATTGAAACTCTTCACCTTAAAATGAACTTGAATCAACCAACTCTATCAATTTGAGTTGTGGTGAAAAATTAACAACTCTATCAATTTGAGTTGTGGTGAAAAATTGATAAGAAGCATCATTTAGGCAAAGTTACATTTTCTAGTTTGTATTTTTCTGTTGCAAAAAAAAAATCATAGCTCATATATATTAGATTGTACTTAAAAATTAGTCTAGTTGCATTCATTTGAGAATTTCATCTTGAAAATACAAAAGGACACCATTACTAGTCTTTAACATGTATTTTATTATTTTTTGTAAGTAGTAGAGAATTTCTTTTCTTTTCCAATTTTAGTATAGCATTTCATTCTTATTAAAATTGTTTAAAAATCATAGTTTACACCCAAAGACAAAGCCTAGTTGAGTTTCCTACATTGGAACAACCTAATATCTCATGAGCTTAAACATATTTACACACATATACATAAACAAAACCTAGGTGAGTTTCCTACATTTGAACAACCTAGTTTCTCATGATCTCAAACATATTTACATAGGATTGCAAGAATTTGTGTTTTCCTCTATTCTCATTCCCCTACTTATCATTACTCAATTGAAGACTCTTAACAAATAAATATAAGGTGTTAAGGGGAAAAAGGTCCCTAGGAACCCCATTAGAAGAAGGCATGGATAACCACTATCAAATCTTCATCTTCCCCCTCAACAACTATAGTAGCAACAACCTCAATCAAAGATGCATGTACTTTGTCTTTTTATGGCTTGCTCTAGCCTAACTCCAAGAAATAATTTATATTCTTTGATAACATGGTCACATGTTGCACAAAATCATTGGTTTAAAATGTGTTTTATTTTCCTTTCTTTTATCTTCAAAATTATTTGGGTGAGGAAAAATTTTCCTGGGTAACTTGTTCAACCAAATGCCTTTGAGGATATTCTATCAAAGGTTTTCTACTTGGATGTTTAAATGTATGGTCAAGACCAAGGTTTGATCTGTGCACATATTCATTCTCTTCATTGACTACTCAAGAAATTGTATGTGTAGAGTACTTGGAGATGTTGAAGACATGAAAAATAATGATGTGTAGGAAAGGAATAAGAACATTGAAGCCTTATCCATTAATGCATATAAGAGGTAACTCAACCTAGCCTCTATTAAGATGTTAAAAATCAATATTGAGCAGGTGCATAAAGAGGAGGATATTCGATTCTAAAAGAGGAAAGGAATAATGGCATGAAGGGGAAAGTCAAAATTTCTTGATTTACGTGTCACCACACAATTTGCACAAGGAATGTAACTATAAATGTTGATGGTGAGGTAATTAAAACATGCATCAATCCAGCTAAACTTCTGATAACTAGACAACCTTTACTAGAGAGTTCTTCATTTTGTCCTTTTTGTTACCTACTTTAGCTTGACCCTAATAAATCATTTTGATTTATCAATAACGTAGTCACAGGTTGAACAAAAAGTGATTTAAAATGTGTTTTCCTTTCCTTTATTAAATCTCAAAAATAATTTGAGTGAGGACAACATTCTTTAGGGAACTTGTTCAACCAAATTCCTACAAGGATAATCTATCAAATGTTTTTTGTGTATGTTTAAATGTATGAGAAAGACCAAGGTTGATCTTTGTCTAATCTTCATTCTCTTCTTTAACTACTCAAGGAATAGTATGAGTGGGATACTTAGAGAGGCCAAAGACATCAAAAACAAGGATGTGCAAGATAGGAACAACAACATTGTTCCCTCATCCATACATGCACAAAATATGTAAATCAACCTAGCCTCTCTTAGGAGATAAACAACTAATTTTAAGCATGTGGGTGTGGGAGGAGATTCAATGTGAAAAGAGAAATAAATAATGGCATGAAGGTGTAGAGTAGGGGGATTCATCACCCCCAAGGCTCCATGTCACAGGAGAGCCCCAAGGCACGAAGTGCCCTAAACTACCTCAGGTTGACTAATGAATTAAGAAAGGAAAGATAGGCTGAAAAGGAAGGGCAAACAGGAGCTTGTTTCCCTTCTACTAATGACAAGTGTTTACGAAAATTAGGTGATTAGAATACAAGGGTCTCAGACTACGAATCATACAGCTCTCTGTCTAAGGACAAAAGCGCAAGAATTGGACTTCAGCGCGTTGCATTGGATTCTTAGGAATGTGTTGACATCATGTACGGACATAGGTTTAGATGACAATCAAAGACACTCAATGTCTACTTACAACCCGAATATCATATTTTCACAGTTACACAGTTTAATATGAAAATGAAGCAATAAGAAATACAACAAGAAGAATACTAGAAAATATTATTCTAATGATGAAAATGATAAGGAAAGAGTAGGAAAGATACCATTTCATGCACAACCCAATTCTCTAGTTGGCTTCAATTGGATGAACCTGCACCTACACACACAGAAATAGAAAAAGTGTTGGACTGTGTTTGAGGTCTACCTCAGTCAAACCCCCGTTTTGATGTTCCCACCTCCATGAACAGCCAGATATGCAATGATATAGAGAAAAAATGATAAAGGAGAGAATGGAAATGACACAATAAAGTAGAGAGCAATGACAATCAAAATTCTACTCTACAAGATGATAGATGAAAAATGAAAAGACATAATGTT
The DNA here is from genome assembly GCA_007115665.2 of Sequoiadendron giganteum. Taxonomy (NCBI): domain Eukaryota; kingdom Viridiplantae; phylum Streptophyta; class Pinopsida; order Cupressales; family Cupressaceae; genus Sequoiadendron; species Sequoiadendron giganteum. Next base: position 560,024,848 of record CM021103.1, read on the forward strand.
ATATAAATGGGAAATTTGCCTAGGGTACAAATTTGTGCCATTACAAAAGGAGATGTCAAGTTTTCTCAATTTGAAAACTACCAAACACCATGCACAATTAAAAACCTTCACAAATTAAAAAACCCTAAATTTGCATGTCATTTTCTTACACAAGGACTGTAACTACAAAATATGGTAGTAAACTAATCCAAAACTTCATCAACTAGCAAAGGTTAGACGATTGAATACTAGCTAGGTTAATTTTTTGATAATTACCATCTATCAATATGGGCTCTCCTAAACCCATTCCATGACATCTAGAGGTATATACAAATCTAATTATATAAGACTAACTATTAAATATGTCATTTTTTATCATAGGATATACTATATATATATGGAGCACATATCTAGTGATTTGGCTCAATTTCCTTCAAAAAGATCTCTAGTAAAATTATTAGAGCCACCCCTCTCTACTCCCAAAATCATTTAAGTTCTTAGTGTCATCTAATGATTTGTCAAGGGCATCTATGAACATGTGTGTGGGTATTTCAAGTATCAATACCACAAGAGTATTGAAGTTTTTCACAACAAATTATCTAAAAGAATCCAAATTATGTTCCAATGGTGGATTAAATCTCAAGAAAAATATATTTGAAAAGGGGTTGATCACATCCTAAAACTAAATTTAAACACATATGAATCTGTATCTCACTAATAGCTATTTAAATCACTATACTACCATTGGCAAGTTTCATGATCAATTGTCTAGTTTGAAAGGCCTACACAATTGTGCTTCAAAGAAATGAAAGAAATAGTTGAAGGATCAAATTAATTGTTTCCCCTATGCAAAGGGCTTATTCATTATTTTCTAGGAGAAAAAAGGTAATAAAAATGTGATTTTAGCTTCTAGCCCATGGTTCTAAGACAAGAATTTCCTATGTTTAAAACCTTGGTACTTTACCTTCAACCCTAAACAATATTCTTTCACCACAATCCCAATATGGATCCCCCTCCCCTATATTTTGCTACAATTTTGGCAACATTCAAAATTGTAAACAATTTCTTATTCAATTGGAAAAACACCAAAGATCAATTTCACATTATTTTTTCCAAAATCTACACTAAGATGGACCTAGATAAGGGTCTTCTTGAATCAATTGTGTTAAAGAGGAAACAATTTTGTTGGTCGCATGTTATTGATTACATTAATATCATCTTCATGTGTTAAAGGTAATTCCATTACAATAATTTTATAACTCAGTATCCAAGGGGGGTTTCTAGTGAATCAAAATGGCACAACAAAAAGTGTGCCACTTGGTAGCATGAGTCTGAGGTTCATCATCATAGGTTTTATCCTAGATCAATTCAAAAAGCATCCACTTCATCTTCCCAACCTCTTAAAGACCAATCTTTAAATATCTCTCCTAGTAATGCAAATGGGGGTTTCGTTGCACTCTATTACTATCCCCCCTCTAATCATGTATTAGGTGCTCCTACTAAATCCACAACGATTGATTATGAGCCCAAGGTTAAGAATGATTTGACAATTGTGCAAAAGAAGAGTTTCCTCCTAAAAATATTTGGATCCTCACGATATGACTCCATCTTCCCATGATAAAAAAGGGAGTGAATGATGGAAGAAAAATCTTAGGTTCTATTTCATTTTTATGGCCTACATGTCAAGTATGGTAGTTTGGCCTATGTGCCTTGATTTAATTCTAAATATGTAGTTTTTCCAAATTTTATGCTTTATTTCCTTTTGTGTTCTCAAAAATAGAGGTTTTTTTATTTTGATCATATAAATTATGGGCATGGCCCCTCTATGACCACATTTATGAAGCAAAAAAACTATTGAATAGGTCCAAAGATGTGAGAATCTATTCAAACGATTCTATTTATATGATATATAAACTACCTAAAGTATATTAAAATGATTATGTTGCTAACTTTGCTTGTTGTCTTTTCAACAATGCAAAGAATCCATTCTAATGAATTTGAGGTGATTTAAAATATGTGAACTATTTGCGCATGATAATACCCAAGTTTCTCAATTACACAAGCTTTCCAAATTAAATGTTCACCGAATAGATTATTTGATCTTTTTCCAATTTAGATTCTTCTATATTAAAAAATCAATCTAAAACAAACTCATATCAACAAAATAACACATCACTAATAAGATATTAAATTTACTATCAACTTCAACCCATCCATATTAATGTTTAAACACTTAAATAAATGTTAAGTCTACAATGATGAAGCAAGGAAATGGTGTTTAAGTATTTCACAAAACATAATATTTGTTAGTTTTATATCAGATATGTAAGCAAACAGAAAATGCAGCACATAAGACAATGAACACAACAAGACAGCCAATACCCTGGGAAAACCCTTCAACCTGAGGGAGAAAAACCCAGAAACAGTATATCACATTAATTGAAAAACAAAGAGTCTCCTTTACAATAGAGGCCGATATCAAGGCCAAGAGAAGGCACCACAATCTAATTCTCACACAGCAATATGATAATGCACTAAAATGATAAACTCGGCCTTCTATCATGAACAAAACTGATTTGCTCCTTTCTCTTATTTACACCTTAGACTAAATGATGAAAAATAAAAAATGGATGATCAACAATGAGTGAAAATCAATTATATATATAATGTATTGGAGAAAGGATGTGACCCTTCATAACAAGTCGGCCACCAAGAAGAAGGCATCTCTTCATAACAAATATGATGTTGGCCTTAGCAAGGAGTTCGGATTTCTTCATTAAATCGCACCTCCATCATAATTAAATATTATTTAATGCAAATTGTGCCTCTTAATAGAAATAGATAACCGCCTTAATGAATGGACGTGCCTCTTCAAGAGATCGATCTAGCAATTTGAATAGTCGTTAGGCTACAATTCAAATTTCTCTCTATATCATCAACAATATTGTACTTATTTCCCAATGTTTTTTCCACAAACAAGGAAATGAATTCATAATCTCCCTTTTACTCCATGCCTATTGATATTTCACTCTATGTTTAAAATGTGTTGCTCTCAATGCTTGATATAATTATGTGGAACTCAAGAGATTGAAAGAGGAATTTTGCAAACTTCTTAAGTGTGTTAGACCTAGGAAATTTGTATTCTTTATTTGTACTAGCTATTGACTAACTCAAATTGTGAAGTAATACAAAACAAAATAGAAAATATATAAGTTGAGAAATTATTATTGCATATTAATGTTATAGAAAAGAACTACTAAAATGAAATTTTTGCACCTAGAATATGTTGTCTTTGAGTATTAAAAATGGATAGGAAAAACCTAGAAGATGTTCTAGGTATGGATTTAAGTGTTATCAAATAAAAATTGAGATCTAGGTACTACATTTGTATTTAGGGCCACTATAGAAAAGTACAAGGCTACAAATGTTTGAGCCTCCATAGCTTTTACAAATTTCTCACCTTGATTCTCTAATCTCTTTTCTACTTGTAGAATGTGCACATCTACTCCTAATAGTGAGAAATATTGAGTTGAATGGTAGGTAGGGGGAAATATGTACTTTCAAAGAGATTGACTCAATCAATCCCCTCTAACCTCTATTAAGCACAATAGGAAAATTTGAGGTGTGTGCAAACCTAATGACAAGGTGAATGTGGTGTGTGTAAGATATGGTGATCACAAGACAAAAATACTAGGGTGAAAACTAAGAAATAACTGATGTTTGATGTGGTAGAGATAAAAGGAGGTGATAAGGGTCACAAAGAAGGATGAAAGTGACGGCAATGGATGGGAAATGACTCAAATCTAAGTGAGAAAGGATTGAGAATATTTTTAGACATGATTTGTTGGAGTGAAGGAAAATGGTTTATAGTGGTTCCCTATGAGGAGAATAATGGAATACATAAGAGAAATGGAAGGGGAAAGGGGATCACAAGGAAATAATAGCTTTAATAGCACAAAGGGCTACACAATCTTCATATCTTCAAACCTTAAAATTCTTTCTTACTCTTGGATGAAATCTTTGTGATTACTGTGTATGTTAGAGAAGAGAAGTGATAGAAAGGTTTTTCTTAAATTGCAAGTGATATGGATTATGTTATGAGTGAATAGTTTGAAAAGGGGTTTAAAAAGGAGTCCATGCTAAGTTTTCAAGAAAGTTATATTAAAAATATAGTAAGGATTAGGTGGTAAGATGTAGGTAACTTTACTTTTTGAAATTTGAAAATAAACACTAGTGTCCAGGCACTAGCGTCGAGTGATATAAGTTCCATTAAAAATTAATTCTATACTTCTAAAGTTGAGTGCTTACATCATCCTTCTATGATTATGGAAATTATCAAAATTAGGTTAAATGGTCCTAACACACTAGAGGAGTAGACACAAAAAATGAGTGCATAAATGTAAAGTAGAAATTACAAAGTAGACAATGTCTAACCCGATTAACACCTTACAAAACTTTGTAACCCAAATAATTAACACAACTCTTTTAAAACTACACAATAATCTACTCAAACAATTTTAAACACATTTTATCTACGCATAAGGAATTCCAACTAAATTCAATATGTGTTACCCTCTCAAGTCCATATTTCGTAGAGTTTAGCAAGAAGTGTGGGTCGCCACCTATTAAACTAGAATCATCAAGCCCAACAATTTCTAGCCACCCTTGAGCCAAGAGGGTATCCATATGCTAGGGTAAAAGTGCAAAATCAATATATAAGGGGATTCATATGCTAGGATATTGTTAATGTGTTTTCATTAATTCCATCAACCAAAAAATTTAATCGTTTTTTTTTTATGTTTAATATTGTAAAATCTCATTTTCATGAATCAAAATCTAATTTTAATCATCACCTTGAAATTTTCAAAGCATTCAAATTATCCATCTATGCTCCATGTATACATATAAACATATTTATTGGTTGTATTCATCTTATCATATTTTACTTTAAAAAATGTTACAAACTTATCTATTTAAATATATTAGCATTGCAAGTGAAAAAACTTTTTTCCACACAAATACCCTAATATAAGTCATATTCATCCCTTCATGAAATGTTCCACAAAAACCCTTTTATCAAAAAAATTCTTTTATTGAACAAAGCAAAAAAATTACAATCAAGGAGAGTGCAAGAGGAGTAAAATGAACTTTACAAAAACAAAAAGAACAAGGCTAAACCAAGTTGAGCAATGCCAAGAAAAATATCAAAAGAGTAAACTAAAAGTTAGCAATACATTGTGGGAATCCCCAAAAGGACAATACACATATCAACTAAAGCATTGTTAAAATCTAGCAAAAATTATTAATACACAGAAACACTAATTAAAAAATAGTAGCAAGAGAACTATATCTAATATCCATATTTGTGGATTATTTTCATAGTATGATGAAAACCTATGGCATACCCTTGCTAATTAATTTGAAGGTCAAATGTGGAAGTTAATTTGATACAATTGAAAACCATTTTTTTTGTTGTTCTTTGACATAGCCTGTACTTGGGAGGATAATAAGATAATCTAGAAAAACATGCCAAAGTAAAGCCTTACAATTGCAAAATTCCAAATGAATAGTAGAATTAAAAAGCATAGTAATACATCTAGTTTTTCATAAATGAAAAAGAATAGCATGTCTAATAGAATTAGCAATAATGTTATTCTTTGAACCAATTCAAAAAAGAGCTTATTTCCATCTTAAATGACATCCAAAAAAATAGGGAGATCTTTAAAAACAACCAACCATTTTTTTTTAGCAAATATGCATTCTCTAAATAAGTGCATGTTTTCATTTACATGAAAAAAAGGCATTTAACTAGTTGCGTAGACAAACATTTTAGTCTTTAACCAACTAGCAATTTATAGTGTATATACCTCCCAAGCACCCATTTGAGCATCTAAACCCATTACTTCCAAATTTGACCACTCAGCTTGATCAAACATTTATTGATGAATTTACATTTCCATTTGATATTTTTTACTAAAAAAAAAAAAGAAACAAGGGTCTGGACCCTTTACAAAGTCTACCAAAAGCAAGGCAAAACAAGCCCAAGTTAGTGAAAATAGAAAAGAAACAACACAACCAAAAGATAGAGGTGCAATTACAACCAAGCTACCAAAAACAACAACAAAAGAAAGAAAGATATGGGACCCCCAAGGTCCCACTTAGACAATGTCAAGCCTAGAAGAAATTGGCCTTTCGCCCTACACTCGAGTATAAGCTTGGGAGAAAACTTAGAAAGCCTTTCTTCCTTCTTACAACAATCTATAAGAAATTATCTTCCAAATTCTCAAAATTGGGGAGAGTAGAGGGGGATTCCCCCATAGAGAGCCCATCAACATGCGATGAGAGAGCCATAGAACGACAAGGCAAAAGGTAGCCTTCCACCAAAAGAGTAGCCAAGGGTTGATCTGGAGTGATGGAAAAAATGAGTTGTGAGGTCGAGGCAAGAGGTTCCCTATTAGAGTCTGAAGGACATGTTGAAGCCACACTAGAAGTTAAGGACTCTTCATCATCCTATGAGGAGTCATCCAACGAAGAATCAAGAGCATGAATGGTCAATTGATCTTCATTATCATTATTCCACCAAGTAGCAATTCCCCTACAACGCAAGGGAGGACAATCGTAGCTAGCTAACCAATGGAGAAGAAATGATGACATTTGAAGGGGAGACCTCATAATCAAGAAGTTGAGTCCAAGGCCATTCCCCAAAAAGAGGCTTGGATATGTCAATGTCCACTAGAATGCGAGCAAAAGTAGAGTACCACATGTAGGGACTAGAACTATCAACCTTCAAGAAGCAACCAATGGAGTTTCCTATGGTCTCATAGTATGAAACCTCCCAAAACTGGAGGGGGGCTTTGGAAGTCTAACCCATACCAAGTGCACATTCAGTGGGTCAATAAGAGGGTTAAAGGAACTTGACTAAGTCTCATTGGAGAGAGGGTGCTCTCCCAAGCCCGCGACTTACCCAATACCAAATTTCTATCCTCAAAAGAGGCAAAGGAGGCAATGAAAAAACTTTTAGCATAAAGGAAGAACTCAATATTACCTACAAGAAGACGCCTCCAACAATCAAGTACTCCATTGTGAAGGTAAAAGAAGAGAAGGCCAAAGGTTGTAGAATATGCATACCAGACCCTTATGTTGGTAGAAGTCCTCATTTTCTACCACATCTTGACCACAAACCACCACCAAGGATGATTTGGCAATAGAAATAGGATGAGATTTCTCCCTCAATGAATGAGAAACGCCATTACTAGCCACATGAGCAAAGCTCTGACCACCAACATCAATAGCAAGCATCATAGGGGATTGCAACCAACACCCATGACACCATTAATAGCAAGTGAGCCAACCCTAGATGGTTCAGCACCAATAGACCCAACCAAGGGAGCTAACATTGAAGGGGAAGAAGCACCATGCCCCTGAGGGGGAGAAGAACCACCCAACAACGCACCATGGTCACTTGTAGAAATAGGTGAGAACTTGCAATTTGAAATGCCAACAACAAATGGGAGAGCCATTTGATATTGAGACAAGAAACTTGTAATATTTTGGAAAGAAGACAAAGATAAATTTATTTTAATGGGAAAAAAACGTTGAGAAGAAAGCCAATGCCAAACTTTGAAGATATTGTGAGATAAAAGAGTTCAAAGTTTAATGGTCAAATAAGGTAGCACTAAGGACTAAACAAACATGATGAATTGCTTGGAATTGTTTTTAATTAAAGGATGAATAGGTTTTTAATAGGCTCCTAAAACCCAAATACACTAAAATGTCAAAATAAAAATAATTGATAATAAAACATAAACTAGACAAGGTTTTGAGAGGGCCTAGATCCTTGGTCAAGACGTCTAATCTACACAATTTCATTTCCCTTCCTTGCAATTTGCACACTCTTAACCTAGGGATGGAATTCTGAGATAGATTTAGGAAGACCTCTCTTCTTTCTTTGAAATATTGTCCAATTCATTTCATTTTCAAATTCCCCCAGTCAAGGAGAGAGGAGAGCATACTCAACTACCACCTCAACCAAAGTCTCTTTGTGCAATTAGGAAGAATGTCTAACTAAAAATATTCTATGTTGTAATGAATCTACATATTAAGCAAGAGCATGACTCCTCCCACAATCCACCTCCAAAGCAATAAAAACATATGTAGGTTTAGCCTTAATTGATTATAAAGAAGTTGTAGCAAGGGATGATGAGACCACCTAGGCTACACTAGACCCAATGGAAACCATCTCAAGAGGAGCCTCCACAATCAAAGCATGATCCACTACTACAAAGGTACAACAAGAATTCTCATCAACCAAAGAATTTAGAGGCAATAGAAGTATCCACAATCAAATGATTAGGGAGGGAATTCCTCCAGCATGTAGTTGATCCCATAGTCCTATGGTGGGGGCAATGGCACTTAGAAGACAAGTGTTATTTAGATTAAATTGAGCTTTACTATCCAACCAAGAAGACCATTGCAAAGAAGAAAAGTCCCATAAATCAACAAATTGTCTAACACCCTTCTTAAACAAATAGTAAGCTTGAGAAAAATTATAACCAAAGGTTCTTTTGAATTTGGCTAGCCTATTCCATCAAATGGAAGAAACAAAGTTAAATCCATGCCAAAGTGATGACTCCTTCCAATTTACAAATTGGCATACTTTTTTCCATGCTTTCTAGGTTGGTTGGATAGGAAAAGAGTCTCTTGTTTGAAAATATGATGCAAGGAGAAGTTTATTTTTTGAATTGTGCAAAACCACAAAACCATGAGCCACGGGATCAAACAACAAACGGAGACACCTTCCATGCAAGAAATTTGCAAACAATATATGCAATATTCATCAACAAAAAAAGCTACAGAAGTAAGTGACTATGAAAGCTCGAGTGAAAATCTCCAGTGAGGGTTGAGTGCTATATAGGAGAAAAAACCTAAAAGCATAAAAACATTCATAAGTTTAGCTCAAGTGCATGAGAATAATTTAGACTAATAATCAATTAAAGAGTAATTAATTATTAGCTAATGCATTATTACTCTAACACCACCCCTTAAAATGAACTTAGAGAGTAGCTAAAAACCCTAGAAATAATGCATGATGGGTCCCAACAAACAAGGTCTGGTGAGGTACCCATGTACAAACAAAAGAGCTCTCAAAAATAGGAGAAAAGGGGAAAACCATGGTGGGAGAAAACTTCTCTTCGAAAGAGAGAAAGATGAATGAAGGACTAAAAAAGCCTCCAAATCAAGGTTTGAAGGTCTGAGAAGCCTCCAACCAAAACAATGTCCCAAAAACAACATGTAGAACATTATTGAAGCACGAAGTTGTAGACTGATGTCAAAAGATTACTAATATAGTGTTGAAATTAAGAACCTCCAAAAAATAAGAATGCAAGAGTGTCCATATGATAAATGATCCATCTCACTAAAATGCATGTAACTAGCCACTGATATACATTGCATCTGAAAGTACATAAGAACAAGAACTAGATACGTAGATCACTCAAAAGTCACAAAAACAAGGAAGCATTAGCACCAACAATAGAAACACCCGCCCCCTCCACCCCCCCAATAATGCTAAAAAAGGGAGAGTAATGACAGGAACACTAAAATTGTGTGAAACCAAGAAGTGCATGTAGTAGAAACAACCTGCAAATAAAAGGGTGTGCAAACTAAGGCACACATGCATGAGGCAAGAATCACTTGGATTCACTGTTGTCGTGGAAAGGACACTCACTTGACAAATGTGTGATGGAAAACCAAAGGAAAACATCAACCCCCCCCCATGGCACTTTATATCATAGTGTGAATACAAAAGGCACAACGGGATGTACAAAATCCCCAAAAAGCATACACTAGAATGACACTTTATCATAGCGCGTCTACAAAAGATAATCTGCATCAAAAGAATGTTGACAATGTCCAAATAAGACATAATACTAGAAATACATATTGAATAGCCAAAAACAAGTCATCCCATGCAAACAAAAAGTTTACAGGAGCTAAGACATCCAAGTAATTCACCAAAGAGTGAAAACACAAAAAAAATGAATAAAATATACTTGGAGAGAAATCTGGAAAAAGTGCACGAATGGATGTGAAGAGCTTTGAAAGACAGTTCCAACGCCCCTAGAATTGCAAAAATTAGAGAAACTAATAAAAAATTACAAGCTCGAGCCTAAAAATAGCACCTCTGATTTCAAAAGGTTGTAGAATGCACCAGCAGCAAAAACAGGTGATGAAACCCACACTACTGGAAAGCTAGCAAAACTAGTTTTCTAACGATATCTCGTTTGTCAAAATCAAACATCATACACCCAGTTTATGCCCAAAAGAAAAAAATTGCTCCCTACAGGACAAAGAAGGGGACTTGGGGCCCTGTCAACTGACCGTACGAATGACGTCAGCAAAATATTCTGAAGAATATTCCCTACGCTAGCAAAAAAAGCCCCCTAAAAATTTCTCTGGAAAAATCCTCCTATTGCCAAGAAAAAAGGCCTCCACTCCGAAATATTCGTCGAACCACTAGAAAAAGTGCAAGAACTTGGAAAAACGTGTCAAAAATTAAAAAACCCGCACCTATTTTTTTTGTTGTCAAACGGAAAAGAATAAGTTGCAACTAAGAGTTTATTAGCCTGTCGGAAAGCAAAATGCGGCGTTGTAGAAAAAATGTCGTCGGGGGTTTTGTAACCATCGTCGGGGCCATGAGGTCGTCGGCATCAAGGGTGGGGCCCACAAGGACCTATAATAGCAGGTGTACCCTGCGGGTACCTTTAAAGTACCTTGCAATATTAAATCCATTGCCCAAATAAATAATTTGCCCCTTTCAAAAACAAACTACTTTTTAATATTTTTGTTATTTTTTCAAAATAAAAAATTAACGGAAATTTTTTTAAAAAACCAAAAAAGCAAACCCATTTTTATTTTTTTTCGATCCGCATGCACAAAATCCTACGGAGGCTATATGAGTGCTATGCAAAAAAAAAAAAGCCTCAGATGCTCCCAACGTCGAAATAGAAAAAATTTACAGTCAAAATGCATCGAAAACGCAACTACCCTCAGCATCCGAAAAAATAAAACCACTTTAAACTCTTTGCATATCTGACCTCAAGAGTTAAAATCAAGCCAAATAAAAGGCAAATCTGACTTTTTTGATGGCTGTGAATCCAATGGTGAAGTCCTTTCTACGCCAAATTGCACCTAAAAACACCCACCTCCAAAATGTGCAAAAAAGCAAAGGGGATTCAAATCTAAAGCTTGTAAACCTTGAAGAAACAAAATCTCATAAATTGAGAAGGGGTTTGTTGAATCCATGCTTTGATACCATGTTAGAATTGTTAAAATCACAAAATCATGAGCCACTGGCACAAACAACAAACAAAGTCATCTTTCACACAAGAGATCTACAAGTAATATATGCAATATTCTTCAACAAGAAAAAGCTACAAAAGGAAGAGACTATCAAAAGATATGAAAGCTCGAGAGATAATTACAATGAGGGTTGAGTGCTATATAGGAGCAACCCTAATAATTGTCCACTTCAGTTAACAGAAAAGCACTTAGTTAACTGAATAAAGAACTCCTAAGTTTAGCTTAACTACATGAGAATAAATTAGACTAATAATCAATTAAAGATCAATTAATTATTAGTTAATGCATGATTACTCTAACATTTATCAAGCCAATTAACCTCCTACCATTTCTTTTTAAAAACAATATTTTCAACAACATCTTCCATGGTTCTTTACCTTTAGCAATCTAGAGATCCATTTAGCTACTAACCATATTCCTTGTGTTTTAGGATCTCTAATTCCAAGATTGTCTTTGGTGTTAGTTTGTATGCACTGAAACCAAGAGATAGAATTATAAACAACAATACCATCTCACTTTGTTCATATAAAGTGTCGAATTAGTTTACCCAAATCCTTATACCCTTTGTTTGATGACATCTAGCATGAGTAAAAATAAACATGAATGCCATGAAATATTTTATTAGCCACCTAAACTTTCCCAACTAACAAAAGGAGCTTATTGCCCCAATCAAATAATTTATTTTTCAACTATATTCAAATACCAAATCCACATAGTCGCTAAGGTTAATTCCACATAACAAATGGAAGGCCAAGATATTGAGTAATTTTTCCATGTTTTATTTGTTTCCATTCTTTAGAGATCCAATAAGGAATAGAACCTTCATGATTAAAAATTCAAATTTATGTGTAATTTCTACATGTTTTATTTGTTTCCATTCTTTAAGGATCCAATAATGAATAGAATCTTGATCATTAATAACTCAAATTTATGGTTAGACACTAGGGATCCTAAAATAGAGCAATATAGACTCAAAATATCTAAGGAATTAGTCAAGTCTTTTTCGATGCTTTGTAGGAATAATAAACTATTAAAAAAGTGTTTAATCCCAACAACGTAATAAGGGATAGAAATACCAAAAATAAGCTGCAATTGCTTAGATTTTTGTAATAAATACCCTAATGCATCAATAGTAAGCACATATAAAAAAAAGGAGATAAAAGCCAATCATTTCTAATAGATTGTAGCTAAGGAAAGGAAGCAAAGATAACATTATTAACCACTATATGGCATCGGCATCATTAAAAAAAAATTGAACATGGGCACATGTTTTTGGTCCAAAACACAACCATTGAATCATTTTATAATGAACTACCAAAGATTCTATCATAAGCTTTGTCAAAGACAAGTTTCCCCATCATAGCATTTTGACTCAATCGTTGAGTCCATTCACACGTTTCCCAAGCAAGGATCAAGTTATTAAGAATGAGTATGCCTCCAATAATGCCTATTTGTTCTAGTCTCATAATACTTTGAACCATAGAAGCATAAATTTGCAAAAAATCTCAATTAATCACGATTTTTTTAAAAACGGCAAGCTAGACTATTATTTCCCCATTTTTTTCTCGTTTCAAACTGCAAAATCACCAAAAAAACACATTTAAAACCTGAAAAAAAAAAAAACAAAACGTGAATAAAATCGCGCTAATTTTTACGCAAAAAAAAACCATGAGACCATAGCTTATTGCTTACTATTATATTTTGATAGATCTTTTCCAAGCATGCATAGCTTGTTCGAGAGCACATGTTTTAGGGTTTTAGCCATAGCAGCAAGGCAGTGAACTGTTTGATAAAATGCTTTAGTAGACAAGTATGAAAAAATTGGTAACTTAGACAAGGCAGTGAACTGTTTGAAAAAATGCCTCAAAGAAATGTGGTCTCATGGTGATGGAATGCCATGACGAATGTTCTGGATTGTCATGGCATTCCATCACCATGAGACCACATTTCTTTGAGGCATTTTTTCAAACAGTTCACTGCCTTGTCTATGTTATTGCTTACTATCATGCTTTAATAGATTTTTTCCAAGCATCCATAACTTGTTCGAAAGCACCTTTTTTAGGATTTTAGCCATAGTAGTGAGCCAATGAACTGTTTGATAAAATGCATTGATAGACATGTATGAAAAATGTGGTAGCATACACAAGGTAGTGAACTATTTGAAAAAAAGTCTCAAAGAAATGTGGTCTCATGATGATGGAATGCCATGACAAGCAAATTGCTAGAAATTGTCATGGCATTTCATCACTATGAGACCACATTTCTTTGAGGCATTGTTTCAAACAATTCACTACCTTGAAAATTTCTAGCAATTTGCTTGTCATGGCATTCCATCACCATGAGAACACATTTCTTTGAGGCATTTTTTCAAATCGTTCACTGCTTTGTCTATGTTGTTGCTTACTATTATGCTTTGATAGATTTTTTCCAAGCATCCATAGCTTGTTCGAAAGCACCTATTTTAGGCTTTTAACCATAATAGCAAGGTAGTGAATTGTTTGATAAAATGCTTTGGTAGACATGTATGAAAAATGTGGTAGCATAGACAAGGCAATGAATTGTTTGAAAAAATGCCTCAAAGAAATGTGGTCTCATGGTGATGGGATGCCATGACGAATGCCATGACAAGCAAATTGCTATAGATTGTCATGGCATTCCATCACCATGAGACCACATTTCTTTGAGGTGTTTTTTCAAATAGTTCATAGTCTTGTCTACGGCTTGTCATGGCATTCCATCACCATGAGACCACATTTCTGAGGCAATTTTTCAAACAGATCACTACCTTGTCTATGCAATTGCTTACTTTTATGCTTTGATAGATTTTTTCCAACCATTTATAGCTTGTTCAAAAGCACTTGTTTTAGGCTTTTAGCCATAGCAACAAGGCAATGAACTGTTTGATAAAATGCTTTGGTAGACATGTATGAAAAATGTGGTAGCATAGACAAGGCGGTGAATTGTTTGAAAACTGCCTCAAAGAAATGTGGTCTCATGGAATGCCATGACAAGCAAATGCAATTGGCAACTGCTTCTAGTTATTAGTTATGCAATGTGAATTAATTGCATAACTACTTAGGTTGACTTTGTAAAAACCTATATTGTAATTGAAATTTTGCCATCTATCATGTAATTATTAGTTATTGTATACACCTAAAAATGATATGGAGAATTCCGATTAATTAAATACAAATTATTTGATTAATTATTTTAATTTCCTCTACTATCAAATAAATAGAAATATTTATTTATATAGTTCACATTCACATCACATTTAAATTCGTCTTAATTAAATAAACAAAATTAAATACTTTGTTCGATTTAATTATCAAATCCCTATTTCAATCTATCATATCAATCTCAAATTAATTAAATAAAGATCAAAACACTTTATTTATTAATTGCCATATTCTTTTGTTTAATTTAATAAACAACTTCTATAGTTCGTTTTATTAAATTATTTATCTCATTTTTCCTAATTTAAATAAATCAAAATATTTGAATTAAAGCATAAAAAATATTCTATCTATATTCTCTCAAAAATGAATTAGATATCCTATGTCTAATCTATGTCTAAAATATGTCACAATTAATGTTTTGAAACTTCACGGGAAGTTTTGGAGACAAATTCCAAATTCTTCTCTCAATCCTCCTCCATCAATCCTTCCTCTTCTCTTGCCTGGTGTTTTCATGGGTAGAGACAATCACCATTTTTCTCTCAATTTTCTCCATCTCTCACCATTCAATCCTCCAGATTGAATCCAAGCCTCTCAATGTCTTCCCTGTGCATTTCTACAGCCAGGAAAATCTATAAATAAAGTCTCATTGAACCAAGAAAAGGATCCAGATAATTTAACTTATGCACTCTTACTCTGCAGAAATTCAAGCACATCAAGTATCAAGCATCAGCATTCAAGCAATCAAGTTTTCACAATCATGGTTGCCTCTTGTAGCTGCAATTATCTGTTTCATGTCTATTCATGCTTAGTTTAATTCATTTATCATATAGTATTATCACATTTAGTTTCATATCATTGCATTAGCATCCATCTCGTTCTTTGAATTGTCATTTTAACAATCATAGTGTCCTCACGATCTGAGAGCAATTTTGATTTAATAAATCTTTGAAGATAGAGAACAATATGACGCTTTCAATTGATTACTGTTTTGAATTGATTCATTTAACTTGTTTATTGATATAATGTCGTATTAAGAAATGTTTTAATCTTGTTTACATATTCACACTTACAGTTATGCTATGTGAAGTAATGCTTTGAGTTTGAAAGATGTGCAATGCAATGTAATCAACAATATGAATATAAACTACAAAAATATATTTTCTACAATTCATTAGTTAAACTCTTTATTTTATTTGCTATCTATATCCCTATGCTATAGAAATGCATTTCAATTTCAAAAAAAAATCTCTTGTTCTACAATTTTTTATGATTTTTTTTAATTTGTTTTTTTCTCGATTTTTTTCAAAAAACTTATATTTTTGTTTGCCCATTTTTTCCCCAAAAAATTTTTGCTGCTATGCAATTTGAACAACCAATTTTATTATCACGAAAGCTTTTTCAATGATTTTGTATGAAGTATTTAATAAAGTGATAAGGCACCAACCTAAAATGGTGTCTTCCTTCCTCCCTTTTGGTAAAGAGTTTAATTAACACTTTTGTTTTTGAAAAGATAAGCAACATTTACATGGTGTTGTACTTTTTACACAGAAAGCCCAAAGGGTCGAAGGAACGCATAGTTCAAAACAGAACTTTGAACTAGAAGAAACACACAGAAACAGTTGACCGTCAGTTGTAAAACAACCAAAAATTAGACAACCTCCGAACCTGAAGGATCAAAACTAACTCCGCAAATCCGAGGCCGAAAAGAGGCAACAGATTTGGGGAGACCCTTCTTCTGCAACACAACCGGCCAGGAAGGCTTGGAATCGAGAGCCAACGAGCAAGGCGAGTGGAGTGGATCCACAATAGTCAACCCGAGAGAGGAGCCACCATGCAGCAAGGGAGCCGACAGCGAAGCAATGGAGGTAGGAACTGGCAAAGATCCGACAGAGTCGAACAACAAAGGACAAGCAGGCTCTGACAGAACAACGACAACAGATTCCGCTAGAACAGAAACAACAAAAAGATTTGCAGCAAGGATAGCCAGAAGAGGGTCCATGGTAGGCTCAGGAAGATCGTCCTCCTCAAAGGAACTAACCGAAGGAAGAGAACCAACAGTGAGGTGGTCTGTGGAAGCATTCTTCCACCAAGTAGTAGCGCTCTTGCAGCGAGCAAGAGGGCAACCGAAGGCCAAATGACCAATGGAGAAGCACCTCCTGCAACGGAAGGGGAGGCCCTCATAGTCCAGCAGCTGGGTCCAAGGTCTGTCCTCCACCATTAAGATCACATCCTCGTTGAGAGGTTTAGAAATGTCCAAGTCTACTAACACCCGAGCCACCGTAGGATGCCTTAAGTCACGAGTAGTGGAGTCCACCATCAAAAACCATCCAATGGAGTTGCCAATAGCTTCATAACATGACTCCTCCCAAAACTAGAGAGGGAGATTCGGTAAACGAATCCAAACAGGTCTGGTATTTAACAGCTCAGTGAGCGGATTGAAAGAATGAGACCAAGGTCGGATGGACAACGAATGAACCCCCCACATCCACCCTCGATCCAGCACACAATCACGCTCCACAGCAGAGGCAAAAGTAGAAAGGAAGAAACCCCTAACACAAGGGTAAAGCTCAATCTACCCAGAAACAACAGGCTTCCAAGAGGTAGAAATCCAATCATGAAGATCGGGGAGTGAGGGCCATAAGCCATTGAACCTACAAACCACACCCAGTTTCAAATAGTATTCCTCATTTTCAGCAACTTTAGGTCCATAGACCACAACCAGGGAGGCACGAGCACAGGGCAGAGGTTTCACCCTAGTCTGAGCAGGTATAGATCGGACACCATCCTTGGAAACAGCCTCAAAAAAGGATTTCTGAAAGCGGCTCAAAGGCAGAAGATCACCAACAGGGAGAGAAGAAAGAACAGCACGCAGGACTCCCACAACCACGCCACCCCCATTGGACGAGCACCCACATCCAAGGGGAACCTCGAACGGAGCAGGGACCCCACACCCAGCACCACCACCACCAACCATCTTCAGAAACTCCAACCCACTCCCCAATCTGCAGCCCACAGGAGCAGAGTTCGCTTACACAGGAAGTCGTTGCCCATTTTGAAAAAGATTCCCGCTTGGAGACATCTCACTTTGAGCCATCTGCCAAAAATTAACCATAGGTAATTTAACCCTTTTGTTAATAATATGACCTAAAGATCATTTCCCAAAAGTATAAATAAAGCATATAAAAATCCTCTTTGATATTTTACCACATAGTCTAATAGAATTCCACTAGAAGCCCATCAAAACTTGGCCTCTTATTATGCATTGTGTAAAAAAGTGCATGTTCAATCTCTTTAAGGGAAAGAAGATGATCCATAAATTTACTATATCCATGGTCAATTCTATTACGAATACAATCTTTAACTATCTCTTTAAGAGTGTCCTATATATCCTCCTAATGATTCTCCTCTTGAAAGAGTTTCTTATTAAATTCTTGGAATATCAAAGTTATTTCACCAAGATCTATATGAACTACCCCTTGATTATCCATTAAGGTGTAGAATTTAAGTAATGAAAGCAAAAAATTGAACCTCTATTTCCTTCTTTGATCTAGTGAATTCTAGCTCTCATTCCAACCCCTTGCCCTTTGTAGTTGTCAAGTTTATGAACTTGCATTTCAATAGAAGCAATAGACGCTTGAATCAAAGAATTACTAGGGTCATGATTAAGCTATTTTCCTTTCATATACAATGCCAAGCCATTCTTCTACCCAAGGAACAAACGAAATCAATGCATTGAGCAATAGAATCACAACACCAGTCAATCCATGATTCACCTTCTTTTGGTTTAGGAATAGAATTCCATATACACATTAGTGTAGCCACATACTCAATTTATTTCAAATGTGAGACATTTAATTTAAAAAATAGTTGAGAAGATTTAAAAGGAGAGTGACAAAGGGCTATGGAACAAATGGGAAAGTAATATGAAAGAGTGGTAGAATAATCAACACGAAGATATCAACCATAATGGTAAGGGCTAAGATTAAGATTATGGGAGATATTAAATATATCCAACCTACTAAGTTTTATATCCAATTCAAATATGTAGTTGAACCATGCAAACTAATTGCCATTATGACTTGAAAATCTTCCTAAGGATCAACCACACCTAAGGGATTACGACAATAAACCCAATTCCCAAACTCAATCCTCGTGAGCTTCTTAAAAGTACACATCATTGAGATGTTCGACCATAATTAAACCTCCCCCTATAATCTAATCAACAATGGACAAATTATTGGCCATCCAATCCCAAGCCACAACTCTTTCTTCAGCAACATCGGGGGTGTATATATAACAAAGTTCAATGGTTTGTCCATTAAAAAAGTTGAGGACCCAAGCACAACTATGTGAAGGATCTTCATATTTATTAATAACAAATTTGGAAATCTAAGCACTCATCCCAATGATAGCTCATATGCTTCCATTATCATAAGCAATATGAAAGAACCACATGTCTTTCCATATATTTTGAACTACCAATACCACCCGGATGTCACTAAGTTTTACTTCTTGCATATACAAAATATTAGGCTTCCATTTTTCAATAGCCTCTCTAACTCTATACTTCCTATGAGGGATAGAAATCCCTTTAACATTCCATGGCAATATATTGCAATTCATTGCGATACAAATGGAGTAATCTCATCCTATATAGATAACACTCCAAAACTATTGGACAATGATATATGACAATCAATGTTATATTTTTCCTTGGTGGTGGCAACTAGAGATCTTGATCTTTGGCGCGCACTAGGATGAGAGGAAGAGGGAGTCTAGGTAGCAGAATCCAAAGGTAGGTGATGATAAAGGAGGAGATTGGTCACAAGGAGAATGATGAGAACGAGTTTAGGATGTAGATGGTTCTTTCTTTTTTTCACCATTCTCCAATTGCCGATCATGACAACATCTTTTTAAGAAATAGAGGTATATTTACGAGGTGGGTTGAAATAGGTAATGGTAGTAGAAGATGATGGTAGTGATACATTGAGTCCGAAAGGTGAAGAAGCTTTAGGCAAAGGATTAGACTAATAACTGGTCTGATACAAGGGAAGCATAAGAATAGGCTACAGAAAATAAATTTTACAGAATCGAATAGTAACAAATCATATGCCTTTTTCAACAAGGAAAGCATGTATTATGTTCAAATATACTATTTGTTGTTCCTACTCAAATCCTAGGCCCATCAATACAATATTCTTTAGCCAGAACTCACTCAGATCTACTTCTACACAAGCCCTAAGATGATCTCTTTGATTGAAAATTTTATCAAAATAATGCTTGCACCAGATTACTCTATCAAATTGAGCCACAATATCTTTCATAAAGGTGCAAAATGCTATATTTAAATAAGGCAATTCAATCCATATTGAGTATTGTAAACAAGACAAGCCTTCAAGGTGAAACTCAAAGTTCCATGCCTGAAAGTAACACTTGTCCACAAATAATCCATGTGTCATATAGTAGCACAACTTGAACATGATCATCAACTTCAAGTGTGCAAGATACATATCCCTTCCCCAATCCTCTTATCATTTCAATCTCCCAAACCCCTATTTTGCCTATTTACTTTAGTCCATTTGTACAAATCAGCTTTTGTAAGAAAACCTCTTTAAAAGACCAAAATAATAATGCAAGTTTGACATTCAACTATGACGGCAACTACATCTATTTGAAACACAATTCCTCTTGTTGCTTAATACTTTTCATGTTCTATTTGAATTTTTTTCTTATTTTGTATTAATTATCTTTCATTTTTTGAATTCCTTTTTAACACCTTTTCTATCTTGATTTTAGCCTCAGAAGAAACACATGGAGTCATGGTAAAGGAAGCAGAAGAACCAGCTATAGTATTAGTCGAAAGGCTACAGCCATCTTGTACACAAAAGTACACAGAAAACACACCCAAAGAAGCCGGAAAGCAACCCCCAAAAACAACCACCCTTGTCACCTGTAAGCACCCAACTACTGAAATCACCCTCCTTGTCCCTTTTCCTCATCTTCCCAATATTCCTAGAAGCATCTCCCCTACCTCAGTTAGTGGATCTCTCTGCAGGCCAATTTTTTAATGGAATGCTTCCTCTGCCTCTTCTGTACCCAGGTCTTCAGCAGCTCAGGTGTCATCATGGGTTAAGCATATGGAACTGGAAGCAATTAGGCCAAAATATGAGGCAATGGTCCTCCTGGGAGACCCAGACGTGAAGATCAGATGCAAAAGGAGAACAAAGAGCTTCAGAAGGATCACAACACAGCATATGAAAAAGGAGGTGATTAACCTATGCAACTACAAACAGAAGAAGAGCTGCTTCAGACTCCCAAAAAGCAGAAAATAGAGCCAAGGTCAGTTATAGAGTCTTTTAGCCAATTCGTTCAAGACACAGTAGAGGGTTACAAAAAGGAGATTAAAAATCTTCAGGCACTGGCACATGTTTACATCCCCCTTACTATAATTTAAGAATCTGAAGCTAGTCTAGAACTGTTGCATGGATTGTTACTACTAGTTCAGAAATGTGTCAGCCTACAAAACCAGGAACAGGAACAGGAACAGGTCAAAGAAGTTGTGCAGCTGAACACAAGGATAGACACAATCACACAAGTAGTCCAACAAGGACTATTACAAGACACTCCTTGGGTTTCTGAACTTAACTTCATCAAAGAATTCAGCAATTGAATCATCAATTCAAGGAATGTTTTGAGCAAGTCCTGTGCCGCCTTGGAGGTGTTTGTGCAAAAGATTTTTCCTCTCTTCTATTTTCGGAATTACACAGCTAAAGAACAAGAATGGAACAAGGCTAACGGAAAGAGAGTTTACAAAATTTGGGAAATTTCAAGAGGGAAGTACAGGGACTGCAAAAAGTTGAGACCAGTAGGCTCTAGATTTCACCAATGAATTAGTCAGCAGTATCAAGCAAATCCAGATGTTTGTCCAATTTATGACAGGACTAATCCAGACAATATAGAAGGAGGTGGAAACAATAAGGACACAGCTTAGGAGAAATATGATCAATACAGTCCAGATCAACCAAGATTATCTAATTTGTTGCACTGCTATGTCAGAAAAAGGACCAATTCAAACACCAGACAGTTAAAGCAGTTAAAAGAGCTCCGATTCATTTCAAATTTTATTTATGATCTTTTAATCACCATTAGAGACAATCAGTTAGTTAATCCAGTGAGGCCGTAACCCACCACAAAAACTTCTATTTAAAGTCCTCCTGTTTTGGGACAAATTTACTTTCAGAAGTTTCGACAATATAGAAGTATAGATGAACTTTATGTTTGGATGCTCAGAAAATATGGTGAAATAGATGAGAGATTTGAAAAATACTAAAATAGAAGCATATATGAACTTCGTCTTTAGAGATTCAGCAAATATAGAGGCAGAGTTATGCTTCAGGCTTTGATTTCTTCTCATCACTGGGATATTTGGATGATGCATGGATATGCTGCTGCACTAACTCATATAAGTTTGTTATGTTATTTGCATGTTTAGTCTGAGCTGCAATATTATTAAAGTGCGTGTACAATTTAGCTTTCTTTTAAAAGTGTGTTTATACTGCTAACTTTAGGAAGAAAATAGTTTCATCATTGTGCCTAAACATATATATATATGGCTGTAACTTAGCTTTTGAGCTTGCACCATGTCTTGTCTTACACCACCCACTATTTTTAATCCATTTCGGCCTATCCAGAGACTTCAAATGGAACTTAGTAAACTTGAGTAAATAATATGGCTACTAAGTTTTAATTTATAAAGGCATTCAATTATGATCCATAAATTCTGAATAATTTGTAGACTTCAGAAATCATAAAATTATTTCCACCTTTCTACTTGCTTCA
Organism: Sequoiadendron giganteum; assembly: GCA_007115665.2. Lineage (NCBI taxonomy): Eukaryota > Viridiplantae > Streptophyta > Pinopsida > Cupressales > Cupressaceae > Sequoiadendron > Sequoiadendron giganteum. Next base: position 560,047,206 of record CM021103.1, read on the forward strand.
ACAAATGAAATATTTAAAGAGGTATGAGTATTGTGAGCAAAATCAAAAATTTAACTTGCATAAATAAACAAGGCATGAAACTGAAAATTTGACACTAAAAGCCCCACGAGGGAAAAAACCAGCTTTGGTAGTGGCAATTGCACTACTAGCCTTTGTAGCAATTAATTGTAAGGAGCTCATACAAGAAGTGGATACAACAATGTTTGTCCTCTACTTTTTGGTCTATCCTCTACAAACTAATGAATAGCTGAAGTCTTATAATTCTCCTCAATTCAATACTCATTCAAATCAACTCTCTCATGAAAAATAACATTCTCTCTAGTACTCTACCTCTATAAATAGCTGCTAGTGATGTTGGAGCTGTCTACCAGGGCCAGGGAGAAACCTCTTGAAGCTGGACCTGGAAAGGACACAAATTCACTTCAATTCTGAGTTTTTGACAGTAAAGTTTCAATTTCACACATGCAGGTTCAATCCCACAATCTGCAGATTCAACCCTGCACAGATTCGCCTCCAGAGCCACAGATCTGAAACAAAACCACAGAAATGAACCTGTATGTTCTGCAACTTCTGTTTTCTCACCACCCGTCATTTTCACTGTCTAATTCTCAAATTCAACTTACTGTTCAAGTTTTATTTCCTAGATTCTTATGGATCAAACTATTATTCATACTAAAATCTGTTATTGTTAGAAATCCAAAATTCATCTCTCCCTACCCTTACTCATTTGAAGTTTTTTAGAGATGAAATGAAAACACGTACAGTATTAGCATATATATAGAATTAGAATATATTTCCTTTGAAGTATCATCAAAAAAAAAAATCTTGAAAAATTCTGCTTTCTTTTATTTGAGTTAAGACTTGTAGAGTTTATAGAACAAGTTGATCCCACAAACTACAGAAATTGCGTGATTTAAGCCCGGCTACTCCCACAATGGTACTGTTAGAGACAAACACACAGTCCATGCATTGGATTTAAGTATTAAAGCCTAAAAACGAGAGGGTGAATTTCACCCCTTGTTATGTGCTGATAGCTGTGCCAACAATATCTGGCACTAGGAGGGCATACTAGACTCAACTCCTTGTTCTAGCAGGTATCAACCTGACTCAGAGAAAACTCTTATCAAACCTTTAAAAAAACATAGGAAAACCCATATCGATAAGGGAAAAAACAGAACCAAACAAAGTATTACCTAAGGAAGTTGTTTGAGTAGTACAAAAATTCTCCTAATCCAATTCCAAAACTCTCTGCCACACATGGCTTTGCCACGGTTGATTGCTACAGATGTGCACATCCCTCAAGATGCAAGTGAATTACCTGAAAATGCAGATAGGCTTCTCCCCAAATACCAACATGTTGGCAGCAGAACCACCGAAGAGCATATGCTATAGCCTTAGGAATGCCTTCAGATTACTGAATGTTGAACACCAAGATGTAGCTTGTAGATTGTTTTTCATTACTCTAGAAGATGATGCATATAACTGGTTCATCAACCTGGATCTGGGATCAATTCCAACCTGCAAGAATTGAAACACTTTAACAGCTCAGTCCATCCAAGTTATTGACCCAAACATCCTCTATCAACAATTTGCTAGCATTATGAGAGAACCAAATGAACCTATACAAAACTTCAATGCTAAGTTCCAAAGGATGTACGGTCAGATCACACCCACCTATAAGCCAACCGATGCCCTGGCTTTAGACACATAGACCCTCTGACCTTTGTTTTAGTAAGAAGAGCAGCTTGCACAGATACCATTGCTCTAGCCTATGCTGAGGCCAAAAGGGTAGATAGACAATTAAAACTTGAAGGATAGAACCTAAGCCAAGCATTGCTTATAGATTGGTTCCAAATTCCCCTAATGAAACAATCTTCAATAGTAAACCAGTTACCTCTACAGACTATAAACAAAATGGTCAAGCTAATAACCATTTGAGCAATTTGCAACCAAGTATCTATTATTAACATTCTGTTTTCACAGCCCATGATGACAGTATTGAGATTTCTGGATTGTAACTGTGTGCTCATTTTTACACCAATGTTTCGGATCATACTCCATGATCCATTCTTCTCTCTAACTGCTTCTCATCCTGATGATGGATCATGGAGTATGATCCGAAACGTTGATGTGAAAATGAGCACACAGTTACAATCCAGAAATCTCAATACTACAACCAAGTATCTGTTAAAATTGCAGACCATGGTAAGCAGATTCTGCACTCAGAAACTTAACCCTAACTGTAAATCCAAACAACTAACCTGGATTTTAAAACCTGTAAACACGCTGCTGAAAATACATATAACCGTCACCCCAAAATCTACATTCTATTAAACTGAAATGACTGCACTCAAAACTGCTCTCCCTTTATCTTTTCTGCTCTGCACTCTGTATGCATCTTAGGTCTACGCTGCTGAAAATACAAATAACCATCACCCAAAAATCTATGTTCTATTAAACTGAAATGACTGCACTCAAAACTGCTCTCCCTTTATCTTTTCTGTTCTGCACTCTGCTATGCATCTTAGGTCTCTTTATAGAATAAGAGAAGCATTTCCTTTACAAAATAAGAGAAGCGTCTCTTTTACAAACACCATCTTGGTGGAGTGCAAAGTTTAGGAAAAGAAGCTTCGTCCTAAAAACCTAAAACAGAAAGCAAATAAAACAGAAGACAGAAAGCACCTTGTTCTAAAAATATGAACAGCAGCTGATCTTTAGAATACCTCTAAATATAAGAAAATTGTTTTTCATGCTAAATAGAAGACCTGCAGTTGGCTTAGTTTAAAACAAAATAAAAATCTGCTGATTTATGCAACCTACTGAAGGAGAAAAGCTATCAAACAACACATTCAGAAAACTAACACTCCCTCTTTGCAAGAAGGTGTTCTCCATTAAACTGAGTCTCTCCCTCGGTATTTCAAACTTCCCTTTTGCCAAGGGCTTTGTCAAAATATCTACAGCCTGTGAATCTGAGTACATACTTAAGAAATACTGCTTGTGAACTTTGTCTCTAAGGAAATGAAACTAAATGTTTATATGCCTAGAGCGAACATGAAATACTAGATTCTCAGAGAGCTTGATGCAACTCTAATTGTCACAGTACGCTATTGTCAGCTCCAACAATTTGATTAGTAAGAAATGATATCAACTTTCAAAGCCAAATAACCTAATGTTCTACCATAATTGAACTCAATGCTACTACCGCCTGCTCAAGCATGATCCCTAGCTGAAACAAATACATGAAATGCTCTTCCTAGCACTAGCATCACCTGCCCACTTTGAATGTATAAAGCCATGCATCTTGCAACTCTCCATCTCCAACATATCTTAACCCATAATGAATTGTGCCCTTCAAATTTTGGAGCACATATTTTGCAACAGTCCAATGAATTTGCCTGAACTCAACCATGAAGTGGCTCAAAGTATTTACTACAAAACAAATATCAAGTCGAGTATTCACCAAATACATGGAAGAAAATATCAACTACCTGTACACAAAAGGATCCACCAAATTTGATTTTGAATCTACAGTAAACCTCAAATTTGGAACCAGCATAGTTTCAATACTTGCAAACCCAAACCCTATACAAATAGTTGCCATAAAAACTTGGCCCGAGTTATTAACAAAACTGACACAAGTTTTTCCATTCATGCAGCAAACTCGCAGGTAAAATCATCATTGACTTGCAACTAGAGAAAAAAACTCAACTCGACACAAAAAGGGAATTTTGTTGACATTTTTTTTATGTTTTACAGCTTCATTTTTGGGCGTTGAATAAAATTTCATCAATAAAAGTGAATTGCAGGCTAGTGCTACAATAAGTCACAAGTCTAGGCATGTGGCTATGCATTATCATTTTTGTAGTAGTATCATAATTTCAATGTGGATCTGTTCACTTAAAAGTTAAAAAGTTTAATCAAAATTTTAAAGCTTTGATTAAATGTTTCATTATACTTTTTTTTGTTATGCCTCTAGTTCATGTTGCAGATGATGCAGCTATGCCATTAAATTCCACAACATCCACACAGTGGCAACAGACTTTTTTAATCTTTAGTTGTAAAAGAAATTTATGAATTTGTAACTTTTATTAATATTAATACCTGTATTCAAATTTCGAACTCATTTTTGGTCTATGATGTGTATAAGACTCTAATTTTGATCTATATATGAAAAAACTCAGTAATATGTTTCATAAATTTACAGTGTTCCACGGGATTTCGGGGACGGGGACGGGGGGACGGCAGGGGATGCGTTTCGGGGATGCAGGGACGGGTGGTCTAAGTTTGGGGGCGGCGAGGGGACGACGGCAGGGGGAGCGGCAGGGTGCTGAAATACATATAGTACTTGAAAAAATAGTTACAAAAAGATGTCTAAGTATAAGAATTATACATCTTGGAGACAACTAGGAGTCCCCTAGACATCTTGAGGACACCCCAGCATCCTCGAAGTCCAAGCGACGTCTTGGAGACGGTGACATTGGTGGTGGGATGGTGGCGCTGGTGGTGGGCTGGTGGCGGGACATGCCCCCCCCAAGTCTCCAAGACATCCCCGTCTAGGAAACGCGGGGTTTTTTGTGGGGGATGCATCCCCGTGGAACACTGTAAATTTAGTAATGTGTGATTTTGAGTATTTTAATAAGTTGATGTATTTTTTAGTGTTGATTATTACAGAGTTACTTTTACAACTATTTTGAAGAATATGCATGTAATATGTTGAGTTAGTGCCAAGTTTCTCCCTAAGTTATTTTAGGTTAGCTAAGTAATTGTTGAGTCTAAGATTTTCAACTATGCATTGGGGTAGCACGGGGCTTACAATCTATCATCTAAAATTTCTTTAAAATCTCTATCAATTGACCTAGGAAGACTTTGTCATGTCCCATTCCCAATCAATCTAAATCTATACATATTAGGTTTGTACTTGTGTCTTCCTTGTTTCCATATGTTGGGTGTTTTCCCTAACAGAGTATCCTTTTCTTCAAACTCTGCTCTTCCCTTCTGCTTGTCAGAGTTTTAGACTTCTCCATCATGTCATGCCTTTTGTCTATTGCCTGCCTCGTCAATGTATTTGTCGAACTTTTAGACTTGCCCTTACCAACATGCCCATTGCTCAACTCCCGACGCCTCATCCTATTATCTGAGTCTTGTGATATGGCCAACCCTCGATCCCCGATATTTCTTCCCATGTTTCCAATCCCCTCTTAACTTCTGAGCACATGTCGTATTGTTTCCAATAGTCTATTTTTGGGGCCATCACTTTCAAAGTGGAATCTTTCCCAGCCATGATCACTATTCAAATTTGAAGTTGCGAGTGTACATGGTGACCAACCAATTCTGTTTATGGAGGATATAAAAGAAAGAATGTTTTCATCCACATTATGATCTACATTTAACCGAATTCCTTTCACAATCCATTTTAAGCACTTGTGTTCAAACATGGGAATCCTAGTACAAACACCTTAGTGATTTCAGAGGGCAATCTCATACAAAGATTACATTTGGGCTTTGTTGGACACAAACTCCAGCCGCATTGTATTGATTCAATTCACCATTGTTGTTGGTATGAAAGGTTGTTGTTGCAGAATCATTTGAATGTATCATAGTAATTATTGTAATAGGAATAAAAGTGAGAATTACATCTATATTTTCTGTTCATTATAATAAGATCAAGTGTTATGCTGCCATTATCGATCGAAGTGTACTGAAACTGTTGATGTATTAACAATAATTAATATGAGAAGTCTAGAATCTAATTAAATAATAGTTTCTCAAGTCGCCTTTATTAAAATATTTCTTGTAATATTAATGGTCATCTTAGCTTTAGTTAGTCATTAGTTTACTTTTAGTTAACTTAGTTAGCTTTTAGTAACTTTTGTTTACGTTTTAGTTTGTTTTAGCATCTTTCAGTTATCAGCTTTAATTTGCTTCAGTTAACGATGGTTTCTTTTTAGAAACATTGTCTTGTAATTTTCTTTATAAGGAGTTTTCATCTCCTTTTGTAATCACACAATAATGAATATCAACTATCATTTCATGGTATCGGAGCTTAGGCTCGGTCTTTTTGTTAGTTTTTCATGATCAGATAATTCAAACTGAAAGTAATCAGAAAATGCAGCACATAAGACAATTAACACAGCAAGATACCTTGGGAAAACCCTCCAACCTGAGGGAGAAAAACCCAACCAATATATCTCTTATATATTGAATTAATAAGAGCAGAAATCTGCTTACAACTCAGGCCCAACACAAGGCCGAATTTGATACAATGAATAATAGCACCTCTCCTAGATGCGAATACACAGCATGACTGTATTTCCTCTTGAGATCGATCTGCTGCAATAAAGTAATGACCTCCTACTACAGAATGATGATCTGCTGCTACAAATTGAAGGTCTGCTGCTCAAGTGCGAACTCCTCTAGGAATGTGAAGTATGATGAATGAACTTAATGTCAAATGAATGGAAGAGACCTTGTATAAATACACCATATGAGAGAGGTCGCACCTCTTCATGTAGAAGGTCGACCACAATGCAAAAGATAATTACAAATATAATTTGTGAATTACAAGGAAGGTCAGCCATATTAGGAAAGACGTGATTCTTCATAATAAAAGTCAGCCCTTAATAAATCGTGCCTTTTCAAATGACGAATTTATCCAAGTCGGCCTCTATTAATAATTAACCATTAATTATTAATTATATAAAATAACGTGATATAAAAATAAGGCGCCTCCTCATTGATAACCAATCAATCTTGAATAAATTTAAATAGCCAAAAGGCTATATTTAAATTAGATCGTTTTTTTTTTTTTCTGAGATCACGTTTCTTCTGTTCATGGTCGATTTTTCTGGCTCCTAGCATGGCATTGGTGGGCATTTTTTTGGGATGCCTGAAGCATGACGGGTTGAAGTCAAGACATGTTTTTTGCACGATATTTTGCAGGCCGTGTCTGGTATATTCCGCATGATTTGGGTGTTTTTTAAATGCATTTTTTGCTATGACCTGAGAAAACTGCGACCTAATTTTTTTACGAGTCTTCATCAAATTTCCTACAAGTTTTGTGAAGGATTACCAAGGATTTTTAGGCACGGATTCTGAAAATCACGACCTCCTTCTGCAGAAATTGTGACGGGTCTATAATCTTGTGAATTATTGGCGGATTTTCTTCTTGGTTTCTAAGTGATTTCTTCTGGCCTGCTAGGCACAACGGGTTTTGAAGTTTTTTTAAAGATTTTTGACGGCTTGTTTGTCAGATCTCATTTGGCACGATCTTGGTCTTTTAGTCTGCTGCTAGCAATTTTCTGTGGATATCATCTGATTTATGTGCAAGTTTAAGGTAGTTTTTGCCCTATTTTCCTTAGCGTGTCCTCTATTTGATGGGTTTTCTGATGACAGTTTCTCTTGATCCGACTTCGTGCAATTGTTTCTAATGGGTTTAATGGGTTATCTATGATCATCAGCAAAGGATTTTTTACAATTTTATCTAAAAAACTGTACCAATTTTTGACGGGTTTTTTTGGTTGAAAAATAAAAATTCATGCAAAGAGTTTTTCGAAATTATTTTCTTTTAAAAAAAATATATGAAAAAGTTTTTTGACGATTTTTTCCTATCTAAAAATCATGGGTTGCTACTAGAGTTTGCAAACCAGGTTTTTGGGCGATTTTTTTCACAACAAAAAATCATGAGCTTAAAGATTTTAAAGAGTTTTTTAAAATTATCTATAAAAATTTTGCAGCTCATAATTTTTTTTTAGGATTTTTTCTAAAAAATCTCACTTTTCAAAGTTTTCGAAAGTTTTCTGAAAAAATCTTACTATTATTGAGCCTCTTTTTTAGACAATTTTTGAAAAAATCGTGGGTTGTGCCAGCTGATTGTCCAGAGTTTGTGCCAGGTGATCACAAAATTACCTTGTTTTCGTGCTTTGGAAAATAGGAGGCATGGTGTCTTTGTCCAATTTTATGTTGGAAAATACGCAAAGGTTCAATGGAAAGAATTACGACACATGGAAGTAGAGGATGCTTACGATCTTTGAATACCGGTGTCTAGATGCACTTGTTCTAAGTACAAAAGTTTGTCCCACAGTTGTGGGGAAGGATCAGGACAAGTATGATGGAGATAATAGGGAGGCAGATATGCTTCTAAAATTATTTGTCACCGATGAGATGTTACCAAAAATACCAATTGGTAAATCTGTTGCGGAGATCTAGAAGCATTTGAAAGATCTCCATGAGACCTCTGACAAGGGCGGGGCATTCTTCTTGAAGAATATGTTGTTTTCCATTATGATGGATGACCAAGTGTCTTTGCAAGAGCACTTGACAAAAATCAAAGATATTTGCAATCAACTAGAGGCCATTGGTCATAAGATGGAAGAGGAGGATATGATGGTGATCACTTTGAAAAGTTTGCCACGTTCCTACGAGCACTTCATCGAAACACTCAACATTACATCCACCAATGTTGACTTAAGTTGGATGAGTTGTGCAACAAGCTTTTGCAACAGGATAGGTGGAGGAAGCAGTTTGGGAGCAACAGTGAGTCTCCTAGTGTTGAACAAGCTTTTATGGCCAAAGACGTTGGCAAAGGCAAGTCCACTTAGCAGAAAGGATGATGCATTTCAGAGGAGGGCTCCAAGAAGTCTATTACTTGCCATTACTACGGGAAGATTGATCATATACAAAAGTATTGCAGAAAGCGATTGGCTAATGAGAAGTCCAACCAAGTAGAGTCTTAGCAAAGTGCTCAAGTGGCGGAGTATACTAAGCAAGAGTCTACATATTATGCATTTTGATGACCAGTACACCATCTGAATATGGGTAGACTTAGTTTATGCCTGTAGGATGACCATTAAGGGAGGGTATTAAAATATTTATTGTAATATTAATGGTCATCTTAGCTTTAATTAGTCGTTGGTTTACTTTTAGTTGACTTAGTTAGCTTTTAGTAACTTCTATTTACGCTTTAGTTTGTTTTAGCATCTTTCAATTATCAGCTTTAGTTTGCTTCAATTAACGATGGTTTCTTTTTAGAAACATTGTATTGTAATTTTCTTTATGAGGAGTTTTCATCTCTTTTTGTAATCACACAATAATGAATATCAATTATCATTTCAGCCTTCAAGCCATTTGTTTACAATCTCTATTTGGCCAGCTGTTTGAGGATGATAACTAGTGCTATGATTGAGTTTTGTTCCAGCCAGCTTCATCAACTCTTGCCAAAAAGTGTTGATGAATATACGATCTCTATCGCTTACAATTATTTTTGGCACACCATGAAGATTGAACACTTGTTCAAAAAACAGACCAGCAACTTGTGGTGATTTAAACTCAAAAGGCATTGACATAAAGTGAGCATATTTAGTGAGTCTATCCACCACAACAAAAATACAATCCTAACATTTGATTCCATTTTTTATTGGGAATAAGAAGTGGATGTAGCAGCACTGCTAGAAAAGAAACTTCAGGTTTATTCCTTTGGCACTCTATGCATTCTCTTACATGCTTGAGGGCATCATCTTTCACACCTTTCCATTACAAACTTTCACAGATGTATTTGTATTTCTTCAAACAACCCAGATGACCAGCAAGCCAATTGTTATGGACAGTAATAAGAATCTTATGTTTAAGATTACTTTTCAGTACAAAATAGATTCTATCCTTAAAATAGATGATGTCATTCAACACTTTATACCTTTCATCACTGATTTTACCATCTAGAATCTCACAAGCATGCTGATTTTTTGAATACTTTGCCTAGTAGATGATCCTTCCAAGAGGCTGAAATTTCTAAGAGAGCAAAATGAAGGGTTTCTAGATAATGCATCAGCAACAACATTATTTTTCCCTTTGACAAATTCAATATCAAAGTCATATCCTTGAAGCTTACTCACCCAATGTTGTTGTCTCTCATTTAATCCCTTTTGCTCCATGAAATACTTGAGGCTATTATGATCAGTCCTCGCTATAAACTTGCTGCCCACAAGATATTGACGAAACTTTTCAATTGCATGCATGATTGCCAACATTTCCTTGTCATATGAAGAGAATCTCTTTTCAACCTCATTCGATTTTCGGCTCTCATAAGCAATTGGATGCTTGTCTTGCATCAAAACAGCCCCAATACCAATACCGGATGCATCACACTCAAGCACAAAAGGTTTAGAGAAATTCGATAACGCCAAAATAGGATAAGTACTCATTACCTTCTTAAGATGGTCCATGATCTTTTGAGTCTCATCTGTCCAAACAAGGCATCCTTCTTGGTCAAATTTGTCAAAGAAGCAGTTAATGAAGAAAATCCCTTCACAAACCATCTATAATATGTGCATAGACCAATGAAGCCCCTCAAATGGGACACGTTCTTTGGCAGTGGCCAATCAAGTATAGCTTGAATCTTTTCCATATGTGCCTTCACTCCACCTTCACCAATGACATATCCCAAATATAATAGCTCAATCAAGCCAAACTCACACTTAGAGCCTTTCGCAAAAGGGGAGTTAGTTGCTAAGATGCTCAACACCTCAGTGTCGTATATGCTCCTCCCATGTCCTACTTTACACCAAATGCCATCAAAAAAGACTAGCACAAACTTTCGCAACTGCTCGTTGAACACATAGTTCATGCAAGACTAAAAAGTAGCTGGAGCATTTGATAACCCAAAGGGCATCACCAAATACTCAAAATGTCCATAGTGGCACTTGAAAGTTTTTTTTATGCACATCTTGCTCCTGAACCCGAATCTGATGGTATTCAAAACAAAGATCTATTTTGGAGAAATAGATCGCTCCATGTAGCACATCCATCAACTCATCAATACGAAGAATAGGATAGTTGTTCTTGATGGTCTTCTTATTTAGTGCACGATAATCAATGCACATCCTCAAGGTACCATCCTTCTTCACCAAGACAACAGAAGAAGCAAAGGGGCTAGACCTAGGCCATATATATCTTGCATCCAGCAACTCCCAAATAGTCTTCTCAATCTCATCCTTGAATCGTCTAAGATGATGGTAGGGATCTATAACAACTGGCTTGCTATCCTCAAACTCAATAACATGCTCAAAACCAAAATCTAGAGGTAGACCATGTGGTAGATCTGAAAACCCTACACTATGCTTGTCCAACAAGGCTTGTATGTCAACGTGATAATCACGTTGTCATGTATCAGTAGACCTATCTAAAACAAAACACTGCATTGCCCACTCAACCTCTAAATGTCGAATAACTCTCTCCATCCTCCTAGCTGAAATGAATCTAGGAGCATTTGAAGATAAGCCCCGTAATACCACCTTCCAACAACCTTTTCTGAAACTCAACTGCATAGTCTTAAAGTGTGTGACATAAGGACTTATAGAATGCAACCACTAAACACCCAACACAACATTGGTCTCATTAATGTCTACCACATTAAAGTCATTAGTAAGGGTGTAATTACCCAAAGTCATACTCAATTGTGGAACACGATTAACACAATGCAACACCATGCCACTTGTTGTCCACACTCAGAAACCATCATGCTCCTCAACTTGCAAACCTCGCTTCTTCACATAGGATGAACCAAAGAAGTTGTTGGTAGCCCCACTATCAATCAACACAACAACTCATCCCTGCATAACACCCCTTACTATAAAGGAGTTATAATGAGGAGTGGTAGTGATAATTGCAATAGCACCATCCGTCTATGCCAAATCATCTTGATGCTCATTTGTGCCCACCTCCCCATCCATCTGCTCATGCTACTCATCAAGGACCTATGTCTCCTCCATCTCATCATCACTAGGTTCCTCGAAGACCTCAATCCAGTGGGCCTTGCCCCCACTCCTACACTTATGTCCATCACAACATTCAAAGTAAAGCCTCTTCCATCTCAACTCATCCCTCAAATCACGAGGTGCTCCACCAACCGACCTAGAAATCTCCCCAACCGATCTAGAAAACTCTAGTTTCATGTCCCTCCTCTACGACAAATTCTACATTAAGGGTCCCTGCAAAAACTTGCTAGGAAATCTAGCCTATGGTGTGGATAGCTCCATGTTCCTTGCACACTTAATGGCGTCCTGCAAGGATGGTGGATCAAAAGCTTTAACCCAACCCCTGAGAGGTTCTGACAAACCCTCTATGAACCAAGAAGTCAACCTCCTCTTAGTCACATCAAAAACCATTACTGACAATCATTCAAGTGTCCCAACCTGTCTAAACTAAGCCAACTCTCTAGAGTATGCCTTTGAATCCTTGTGGTCAAACTACTCTATCAATGTAGTGAAAAACTAATCATAAGAAACTATCGCACCATGACCCCGTGTCACTAAACCATGATACCACCACTGATGTGCCGCTCCTTTAAGGTGAAGTGTAACAAATTTGATGGCATCAGTCTCCATCTGATTCGGGGCAAGGTAAGTATCCAATTTCTGAATCCAAGCTCTAGCTGTAATCCATCAAAGCTCGGCAAGGATAGACAACCTAACCTTTTCTGCAGCCCATAATTTTGCTTCCCTTGATTCCGCTAATTCTGCTTTGGCTTTGTGCGTTTGGTGGCCTCCAAATAATCTCTAAAAAAGATAGTTGACTGAAAATATGTCTCCAAAGCTTCATACTTAGCCAAAATTTCAGCATCCTCATTGTTCTCCATGGGTTCCTCCTATATAGTCTCATCCTCTTTTAAGGTAGGCATGAAAGGTCTAGATTGTGATGAACCCGAAGGTTTGCTAGTAGAGTGTTCATTGTTTTCTACAGCTTTGCTACTTTCCTCTCTCTCCACATACACCATGTTTCTTCCATTTGTTGTGTTATGAGCCATCTGACTCAAATACGAATTGGTGTTTTGTAATTGTCTTAGCATTTTTGCAAACATTTGTTTTGCCTCCTCTTCACTTGATGTTGGTGGCTGATCACGGTCACTCATTATTCCCTTCTGTTTTTAAAGGTTATGACCAGCCTTCCCAAGCATACAACCAATCCAAAAAAGCTGCCAAGACTTGCAACTCTAATACCACTATAATATCCCTCAAATAGTGAAGTATCTGGTTTTTCTGCTAATTTTAAAAAAAAATCTGATTATTTCTAAATATAGAAAACTCACAGAAAAAAATACTTTAAATCTGCCCAAAATTTACATAAATAGCTTACATTGATTATTCCACAATTTTCTGAGATGAATATGATTAACAATATGTAGATTTAGCCACAAATACCTCAGAAATATCTTCATACCCTAGCCACCCTTGCCAAAACCCCAGTAAACCAACAATAGGATTGTCCCACTCATAGCGGCAAAAATCGTTTGGAGAAAAAATCGGCAAACCAAAAGTAAAAGATTTAAAAAAAAAACTGAGAAAAAATCAAATTTAAAAAGACAAAAACCTTTTTTTTTAAATTCAAGGGTATTTCCATAGCATATAGATATAGAGGGCAAACAAAATAGAGAGTTTAACACATGAATTGTAGAAAATAAGATTTTGTTGTTTATATTCATATCATTGATTACATTGCATTGCACAAAGCATACTTCATAGTGCATAAATAATAACTAGATGGTTACAATTGATAAATTTCAATTACAATATAGTTTGTACAAAGTCAACCTATAAACTAAATACAAAGTTCCAAAAAATCAAACATACTCAATGACTCTTGCTACTACAAATAGAGCTATGCTAGAGGGTTGTAGGTCATGATGATGAAGCTCCCAGTTCAAAGCCTCTCCTAAGTCATTCAACCTCATGATATCCAAGTTGGCCTCTGGGATCTCAATATCATCAAGCTCAAGAAAGTCATTAAAAAGACAGTTTTCCTTTACTGAGCAAACATCATAAATTACAAAACAGGAATCAATTAGTTCATATTTGTGATTTAACAGTACTTACAATTTCTAGATCAATGTCAGAGAACTATATGAAGAGTGTGAAAGGAAAATTGTATGACAAAGGAAGCAATTGCAAAGTTCAACTTAATAGGTTTTGAATCAAATAGCTCAAGATAGAGTAATAGAAAATGTTTTTGAAACAAAATTTTAAATCTCAAAAGACCATAAATGATACTAAAATGTTCTCATTGATAACTATTTTAGCAGATTTGTAAAAGAGTAAAGGGAGTGTTAATTATTTTTCCATTAGATAATAAAGACATGCTAGTACAAAAAAAAAGAGCAACTATTTAAGCATCAATTTTAGCTAATATTATTCAAGTAGATTTTCCTTGATTTTGCGTATAAGTGGATGGAGTAAAAACATTAATGGCCTTTGAGTTGGGAATTTGAGAGATTATAGGACAAGTTTCAATGGAAAATCAAAGCACGAGGAACATTCCCTTTCAATGGGACAGTTGCTGTTGAAATCTTTTTGGATCGTTAAAATGAAAATATATGATGCCTGCTTTGGGAGGGACTAAGATAAGCCCACAACACTAAAGTATGAATTCTCTCAAGGCATGTATTAGTTTTTCTAATACCTATTTAACATGCATGGAATGCTACACTATATATGTCTAAGACTCTAAAGTATTCATGTACTACTATTGTACTCCTTGCAAGTCTTTTGAACCTCCATGTATATGACGATACTAAATGGAATGTAGTTCTCAAACAAGTGCAGGGCATGCATTTAAGAAATGAGTTTCACCAATTAACAAAGCATTAAGCCTGCAGAATACATAGGAAATTTAAATATAACCAAAACAATCCTTCATTTTGATATAAAATACTACTACAGTTTACTTTTTTCAGCACTACAAGCTATTTTTATCTTTCTGATAGGAACCATTCTGCTTCTAGTTCCTCAATGTCTATATACAATTACATATATACTTATGCTTCCCTCTCGATTATACAGTTGTCACTACCCTACCTACTTATCATTAAACTTGATGGCCAATGTCAAATTGAAGCTCCAAATTATCATTAATTCTTTTGAATAGTCAAGATCACAAGAATTCAAAGAAAACAAACATCTTTAGGTTGATATCAAGCCAATAGAGTTTCATTTCAGTTTAATCTAGCTTTCTATATTTACTTTTGGAAAGTACTTTTATAAGGTTCAGATATGTTAAAAAAATAGGATAGAAACCTTACTTAGCATTTATGGTATTGTCTACTATATCCCACTTAATTGTGTCTTTGGATTTGTATAGGTGGAAAGCATTACTACGAGCCTAAGGAAAATGACAATAGTGAGGAACATATAGAAAAAAGCAACACATCTCTTAACCATTCCATGTTAATGTCCTTAACATCAAACGTAGAAGCATACCAAAGAACATCTCTCTATTTTAGTGTCCTTAACACCTATTAGAAATATATGTTCATTCAAGGTCGCCTACTTTTGATTTGCCCCGGCAACCTAATGAAATATAGCGAATATTTGATGATGAACCACGTCCCAGCAGCCAATGCTCAATTTTGTGCTAAAAATCATTGGAAAAACCCAATTAAATAGTGATTTCGCACGGTAATGGTTTCACAACGGGTTGGTTGGGCAAATTTTTCACAATTTTTATGCAATTTTTTTGTGATTAAACCCTTGAAAATCACAGTTGATTAAATCAGGGTTTTGGGGGGTTAATCATTTTGGCTGAAGATTTTTGCGATTTTTTTGAGGACTTATGCTTCTATGGTCTCACTTGTCCTTTCTGGTATCAGCTTCAGTGATGCTGTGAAACATGAAGACACATTGTTGTAGATAATTCAAATCTGATCCTGGTATTCTAAATCTCACCTCCCAAAATGGCCTCCAAACCTGATAACGAAGTGCAGCTTTGAAAATGATGTGCTAGGGCATCATAGACCAATGCCCTTCCACCGAAACACACCCTTCTGACCAAGGGGAGCTCATATGCCTCTTTGAAACTAGGGATACTTGAGGGTTTAAAAACCTTAAGCCAAAGATTAAAGCAGCAATAGAGAAAAGACTGATAACATAATCAGCTCCAAAGCAACCCTAAAATGTCATATAATGACTCCAAAAAGAAGGATTTAACCTCAGCCATTGATCCATTACCAACTCAATCCAATGCTCCAAATAAAATCCCTAAAAAAATGAGCCAATAGGCTCCTTGAAATCCCATTCCCCCCCTTGAAATTTGGCACATGTTTAAGGAAATAAACCATTTAATGTACATGTCCCTTAAGTCATTAAACTTTAAAAGGGGAAAACTTAAGTCCTTAGACTAGGAATCACTGAAGTTGCATAAAATACGTGCCCACAACTTAAGAATAGAATAGGATACAAACCAAAGACTCCACACTTACCCAATAATGCTCTACATCGTCTTCCTCTTGCATTATCCAAGGAAAGGACAGCCCATGCATCACTAAGCCACATGGCTTGAGTTGGGGACATCACATCTTGGTCTCCACAACATGAATCCTTGTAATCTATATATGTACATATTTGTAATATCAAATAGAGGTTGAATGTAATGAAGACACACAAGAAAAAAGTAATTAACAGTCATACATCCTTCTCAAGGATGTCATGTATGGAGCGATAGATATATGTCATATATAGAGCGATATGTACATATTTGTAACATCAAATAGAGGTTGAATATAATG
The DNA here is from genome assembly GCA_007115665.2 of Sequoiadendron giganteum. Classification (NCBI taxonomy): domain Eukaryota; kingdom Viridiplantae; phylum Streptophyta; class Pinopsida; order Cupressales; family Cupressaceae; genus Sequoiadendron; species Sequoiadendron giganteum. The sequence continues at coordinate 560,063,752 of CM021103.1, forward strand.
AAGACACACAAGAAAAAAGTAATTAACAGTCATACATCCTTCTCAAGGATGTCATGTATGGAGCGATAGATATATGTCATATATAGAGCGATAGATAAATAATAATACATTTACTGTTTACTTCTAAATATTTCTCTGTGTTTGCAATTTCCTGTCTCATAAGGCTTCCACACACACCTTCAACTTCATCTAGATCCACCAAGATTCAAGCCTAGGCTCTTGATCAAGCACTGGTGCTATTTTCCTTAATCTCGATGGAAAGAGATACTTCACAAGCTAAAGGCTACAATTCCCTTGCACCAATAGCGTTGTTGAGTATGAAGCCCTTCTCATTTTACAACTCACCCTTAAACACAATGTAAAACCGATAACAAATCTTTGGTAGTTCCAAATTGGTGATTAACCAAGTGAGAAGCAAATTTCAATGCAACTAATCTTATCTCTTGAAGTTTAAGTATTGTCTTTGGAACCAAACATAATATTAATTGTGCGAAACATTTCCAATGTAGGAAATCAGTTAACTAATGCCCTTGCATCTTCAGCAACTAATCCAACCCAAATGGATAAAAAAGGAAAGGTCTATTTATAGTCCACGATATCAGGCGATCTATTTTTGGGTCTATAGATGGCTTAAAGTATATGGGACTACTTCGTACTCCCAATATGCGGGAGGCACCTAACTCGTGCTCCACAATACGAGGCGTACATATCCCAATATATGCAGGAGGCACCTCTCTTTCAAGAGTACAAGTTCTACACCACTAGGCCACCATCAAAATAGCATCTCAACCATCAATTCTAGACAACATTCAAAACTTTCAAGCATTTTCTTATGACCAAAAGAGCCTAGATTTCATGCATTCCATAGATGCCTTTGAATCATATATCATTGACAAATAAGATAATATCAAGAAGAGCATGAATTAGTTCATAGCGGTGTCATTAACTTGAAAACAAATAAGATTCCCAAAGAAATGGTATCTCTTGAGAGGATGTTGTTGATGCAGCTTTCGGCACTAATAGCAAGAAGTGAAATTCACTCTCATTTTGGGCTCTAATACTTAAACCCAAGGCACGAGCTGCATTTCAATCTATAATAGTACTGTAGTGAGAATAGCTTAGCTCAAGTCACACAACTGTAGTTGTCTACGAGATAAACTTCTCATTCTATAAACTCTACAAGCCTTAAATAAAAGAAAGCACAATTTTCCAAGGGATCTATTCTAATGATACTCAAAGGGAAGCTTATTACTATGCTAATAGTAATTCTGTACCTGTTTTAATTTCATTTCCAAAATAACTTCAAAATAATGTTTACATGCCTTTATAAATCAAAACTTTGTAAGCATAGTATTTACTCAAGTTTACTAAAGCATAGGTAAGAGCTACCCTTGGATATAATCTAGCTTATCCTTATGAAGGAATAAAAGAAAAATAAAAAGGCCTCTCGTCCAATATGGGTCAGAGTGTGTTGGTCACAACATGAATGATTCCAGGACAGTTGGATAAATGGGTTGATTTTGGTGGTCAGAGTTATTGCTTTACAAGCCATTTGATGATGTACAAAGAGATATTGGACTTGATGACAATATGTTTCCTTGCTATTTCTGTCAAACACGTGATGTCAACCAAGCTAGTTGTCTGAACAAAACATAGTCTGTTACTTCAATCCATCTGCTACAAAAACTGATATGGACTAACATTTCTAATTTCTTGGCTGCTTTTCGGGAATTAGCTTCCTCTTAGTAGATGTAATGAATCCATGCTTTAAGGAATGTAAATACAAACATAAAAAAATAATTAACAGCATATAAAGTTAACTAGAATGAGTTTGCAACATCAACTCAGGCAAAAATACTTACAAAATTTCAAGGGAAAGACAGTCAATAAATTAAGCAGATTCAAGGTTAAGTCAAAGCACCAACAGATTTTGCCTGCAAACATCTCCCTGAATTTTCCAAACCCTTATCATGTTTCTTAGAATTGAGGATATGAATAAGTTTCATGAGTTTCATAATGTATGCACCTTAGAACAATTGAATGAAAGATTCCCACCTACAACACAAATTCAACTGGGTTGGAAAATCGGAAATGTAGCATTCGTAATCCTGTGCCCAGCATTGCCCTTTGGTTGAAATTTGAAGAGAATAAAATGATCATCTTTACAGGTTATAATTTCCATAATATGTGATATGTACTTAATTCATACACAATATCAAAAATGTTGAACAGAAATAACAATTTACATGTTTTCACCTGTAAAAGAGTATGCTTGTCAATAGTGTTGTGCTGTAAAATATGAACACGTTCATTTATTATAAACAAACCACATATCAGATTGCAAGCATCTAGTACAATCCTCAGTTACCGAAAAACTATAAATAGTTGTCCATAAGACCTAACAGCTGGACTAGATTTACTTGATTGCAAGGTAACGCATTGCCTCTAACCACAGTGGACTTTCCTGCTTGCGAAGGATTTCACTCTCTAATCACAGTGGACTAATTTTAAGATTTGAAGCTAGGTCTTCCCAGGTTGTCAAATGAAGAACACTACAAACAAGCTTCAAAAGATCATAACATAATAAGCCTCCAGATTCACATAATATTTAGACAAACAAAGAAAAGAAACCCAGAGAGATAACACGTAATAAAACAGTACCTGAAGTAGCAATCCCTGCTCCCACAGGATACATCTATTGCTTTTGAAGCTTCCGAGCATAGCCAATCAACTCTACCCTGAACTGATGCATATTCTGTTCCCACAAAAGATAAGGGCTGCAATAAATATACAAGTACCCAGCTTTTGATCCCCTGCTCTATGATATAAGCGCCATCAATTCATCAAGAACATAAGAAACAGAAGCAATCCAATAACAGGGAGATTTCCATGAAACCTCTGACTAAGAATATCCACTGCAGAGAAACAGTCTTATACAGAGGAATTTCTATCTCTTGAAGACTTCTTGACAATGAAAGGTTTTCTAAAAATTCGGTGCTTTCTTCTTTGAAAATGTTCCATGAGTAACAAGAGACATCCTTGGCATAACGACATGATGCTGAGGCAACTTAAGGATCTTATTGCCATCCAAAGAAGACGATTACATGTCAATTAGTATTTGTTAACCTTCAAGACCCTCTCAAAATACATTCCCGTTTCGTTCAAAGTTTGTGAGCAAAAATGGCTCACCAAACAGCTCCAAACAGATGCATCAGGCGTATATCTTTTCTCTATCATTTTCCATAACACCCACAATGCATCAATCACCTTATCTTCCCCACACAGACATTTTATCAACATACTGAAGGTCATTTCACTTGGTTTTAAGCCTGCTTCCAGCATTCTATTCAATGCACTCATTGCTTCGAGTGTATCACGCTGCCCACAATGCCCAACAATAATGTCATCATGAGTGCAACAAAAAGGAACCAGACCCATCTTCATCATTTTATTAAATAGTTTCACTGCAGTCTTCATTTTGCCTTCTTTGCAGAGCACATTGATCAGTGGAGTATACGAAGCAACACAGGGCTTCAAACCCTCTGCCAAGAGTCCCCAATAAAATTCCAAGGCCTTCTGTACATTTCCCTGATTGCAGTAAGCAAGAATGAAAGTACTAAAAGTAACCACATTTCCAGACAAACCCTTTTCAAGCATTGTACTTCTAACTCCGAGAGCCTCATCAATCCTTTTCTCTAAACAAAGCCCTGCAATCAACGTATTATAAGCCCATATACCTGGCTTCAGACCCTCATCAGACATTTCCAACAACAGCTCCTTTGCATGACCCACATCCCCGTGCTTGCAATAACCATCGATAAGCACATTGTATGAGACCAAATTAGGCCTAATCCCATTCCGCTGCATTTGTCCCCAGAGCTCCCTTGCAAGTTTCAACTTACCTGCCTTCCAAAGCCCATCTATCAAAACATTGTAAGTAATAACATCAGGCCTATACCCTCTCTCTTTCAAATCCACAAAAACCCTAATACCCTCCTCAACCCTGCCATGCTTGCAAAGCCCACAAATAACAGAATTGTAAGTAGCAACATCTGGCATACATCCTTTGGCAATCATCAAGTGCACAAGCTCAGAAACCCTCGTTAAAAACCCTAACTTACTAAACCCGGCTATAATCTTAGTAAAAGTAACCACATTTGGCACCCACTCATTTTCCAAAACCTCTCCAAGCAAATCATAAGCTTCTTTAACCTTCCCTTCCTTACAAAAAGCCTGGATCAGACAATCAAAAGTACCCACGTCCACTGCAACATTGTCTTCGATCATTTCACCGTAAATCTTCCAAACTAAACCTGTGTGAACCCTAACTAAATATGCCAGCATTTTATTGCACGTCTTAACCCGAGGACAAAACCCTAATCCTCTCATTTCATAAAAAGCGTCTACTGCTCTGGAAATACGTCTGCGTGTACAGTTACGTGTAAGAAGTGACTCTAACTCTCTGTATTTTTCGTCATGATCAAGTTCCAGATTCGATACGTGAGCGATGGAGGTGTCCTGCGTTAGGGTTGTAAGGGGGTGGGTTTTCGTTTGTCGATTGACAGAAACTTTTAATGGAGACTGGGGTTTTCGGGAAGTCCATGAATGTGAATTAACCTCGGCTGAGGCAAGCAAGCGGGTGAATTTGTTCAAACGGGTTAGTTTATTCATGGCCCTCTTCTGCTTCGGCCTCCGCCTGTTACGAAATTAGAAGAGTTTATGTAACTGCTCCATATTAAGATCTGCTGATGTTCCAAAAATAAAAATAAACCAGAAGGAAATATTTAATCACGTAATTAGCCAATAGGCTTATGAGGCTGGGTCCGGGGGCTTCAGGGTCTATTTCCAAGGAGCACGGTTTCACGAAGCAGAAAAAAATGTTACAGAATTAATTGAAATCTTTCTGAAAAATAGTATTTTTGAGATGGAGAAATTGGGGTGAGGTTAGAAATTGTTCCATTAATTTAGAATTTTTTTCTAATTCTTGTCAATTATCAAGTTTTAATTTAAAGAAAAAAGTGGAGAGAAAATGATTTTTATTTATTTATTTTTATCTTTAAATTAAAACTAAACTTCATGAGGCCACTAGCTTCCCTAAATTTGAGAGCTTAAACTTTTAAGTTGAACTACACTACTAAATTCATGGGACCACTAATTTTAAAATATTCCTAAAAAATTTGAACAACACCCACTGAATTTTTTTAGGAAACCCTCATCCATGGGGCCCAGTCTTTGTGGTAGAAACATTGCTAGAGATTGATTAGACGTTTGGAATTATTGAACAATCTCGCAACATTATTTTTGGTGATCACAAATTTTAGCATAAAGTTCAACAACTTTATTTGGATCGACCTCTTCAATTTCTTCTCGTCGTCTATTTTTAAGGGCCTTGATATACATGCTTCATCTAACATGTCTTCTCATCTTCATTTATTTGTATGCCTAAGGTGTTCCCCCTTAGGAGAGGGGGCGACTTGAATTCCCAAATCAAGAGTTTCAAATTGTTTAGGAAGAATGTAAGATGGTGGAATTAATCTTGGTTGTTTTTAGACTGATGGTAATGTTATGTTCACTGTCACCTCATTCATTGTGAAGCTCGTCCCTTTCACAAAGATGTCTTCTTCTACATGATAGTTGTTGCCACACTTTTTATGTCTATTTAAATAACATAATTTTCCTTTGGCAAGTCATTGGGCTTGTGTTGACTATTTCTTCTTTATTCTTGTGGTTATTTTATGAGTCATGTGGAGGAAATCAATAGTTGTGGCAATTATTTGGTTGAGATGAGTGGCAAAGGGTTTGATTAAATGCAGATAGGGTTTGATGTTCAAAAGTATTTGGTGGAAGATGTCACTAATGAGTAAACTACATAATTGACATCCATCAAAGCATAATGGAAGGGAATTTAATCAAAATTGTAGTTATAATTGCTTGGTAGACATTTATGTGTGGGTGAGTTAACTTTCACTCTAAAAAATTCATATACATTCTTGGACATTGCATATTTATTGCACTTGCAAACTAGATATGTGATGAACACGTGATTAATGATTTGAGCTTTTACATCAATTGGAGGATATTGTCATTATTCACCTAAGACATTCGATTACATTTTGACATGATATTATCACATTTGGGCACACTTTGATCACTACAATGCACAAGAATTTTACAATTCAATATTCTTTATAGTGATTCATCTAGATTATCAAAGTATATTCTCGTATTATGCATCCCATGCTTGATTGGCTAGCCAATATATATCACCAAGCAATCAATACCATGTAAGTTATATTTCATGCATCAAGGGTCAATATGTTAGAGGTTGTAACTCAAGCTATATATCGAGCAAAATTAGGCATAGCGGTCACTATGATATATAATTTTAAACCACATCCCACTATTTAACCATATATTGAGGATTAGCCACTATTTGTTGTGAGCACCCTTAATTTTCATGGCTTAGCTCAGTCCCCACTCTACCATCACAATCCACATCATTTTCTTAAATCCAAACAACATTAATTTATTTAGGGTTATTACGCCAAAAGAATTTCCCTTTATAAGAGGGAGCAACCTACCTTTGGGGATCACTAGCTTACAACCTCTTTTATCGATGCAAGATGATGAAAGTAATCTCTCACATTCATTATGCATTATTACTTCATCAAATTTTTTGGTGTTTTTAAATCCATATTATTTAGTTCTAGAATATTTAAATCCTTTCATATGACAATGGGAGCTCAAGTTAATCATCACCTTAATATTAGCCTTTGTTGCTAATCATAGAAAAAACCACCACTATCGTCATCAAGCATATTGTTATCCCTTGTCCTAATTGTAACACTCACCTCTACATTGGCAACCCATTCTTCAAACCACATTCAAAGATTATGCATTATGTGTTATAATTACATACTGACATAATTAAAACTGTATCAAGGTGCTCGTGTTGGCAACACTAAGGAGGGTTGAACCTTAATTAGTTGGGAGTAAAGTTGGACTTCATTGCATTTTCCTTTATAGTGGAGCCTCAATCAGGTTGTAATTCTTTGGGAGAAGCATCATGGAATCGAAGTTAGGATAAATGGTTTAACACTTAGGGAATCACCTATTATAAGTGGGGGAGGATATAGGGGATATGGTGTGTTTGAAATATCTAAGTGAATAGGGAGCTAGGATGGTAAACTAGTACACTATCCCTGAGGATGAAGAAGAGTAGTCCAAGCATCTATTCTTAGGGTGAGTTAGGCATCCTACATGGATCTTAGGGATGAAGGAGAGTAATTTTACCTTGCTCTAAAGTGGTGAGTTTTTTGGGTGGATGCTAGAGCATAGTCCCAAACCAGTGAAGCAAAGCAATTGGGTGTTATGTGTGGGATGACTCCAAGAGTCGGTTGTCCATGCCAGTAGTACTGATCAATGAGTTGTGCAAGACGTGTTGTCTTCTAGCTAGAGGATACATGGAAGGTGGATGTTTATATTGGGCACTCAAGAGATTGCTTATATATGTGGAGGATGCAAGAGAGGTCTAGGATATGTAGTCTTATGGGGAAGAGATGAGGTATTGCTCTAAGGATAGGGTCTCAATATGCAACTTGGAGATGAGCTCATGTGTACTTCAGGAGTATAGACCAAGATATGAGTTTGTATGGGTAACAATGTATATGGTGTGCTAAGGCCATTAAGGGCATGGTTCATGGGAAAGTAGCTCAAGGAGAACCTTCGTGTTAGATATGAGTCTAGTACCAAATTTGTCTAGATGGACCACGAATAAGAGTCTAGGGAACTTAGTGGGGCAAACACGGATGAGAAGAGAAGTCCAAGAGAGCTTAGGGGTTTGACTAGTCTTGCATGGAGTTGGTATGAGTGCACGGGAATGCATAGGGATAAGGATTCACTGAAAAGGCTATGTGGAACAAGGTGTGGTGTTGGTCTAGTTGCATATGAAGAGATGGATAAAGGAGCTAGATCGTGGAGTCTATTCATCCCATAAAATGGAGAATATTCTCAAAGGGTTCAAGGAATTAAGAAGGCCAAGATGGACACCAACAATAGGATAGATAGGCTAGCTCAAGGAATGTGGCAAGACAAAGTCAAATATGCAAAGAGATGGAGGATTCTAGGAATCCCAACTAGTCAAAGAGTAGACAAAGGAGAAGGCTAGTAACCTAAACCAATTGTAGAAGGTGTGGTGTTGGTCCCACACGGACCTTAACTCCTTGTTCCATGTGTCCAAGACCTTTTACTTTGTATCAATGCTTATAAATAATTTTAAAGCCAAGCCCATAACACACCTCCAAATCAGAGGGAAAAGAAGAGTCAACATCACTAGCCTTAACAAAATGAGAAGTATAAGTGTATATTCGAGAAGAAGCGCTAACTGAATCAATAGAATAAAAATGATCATTTCTAGCAAGAGAATGCAAATCCCTGTTAATCAAGGGAATGCTAAAGTTAGAAGGGTCAATCTTATACTCAATAGGCCCATGGGGGCTGAGCCCCAATCATCACCAATGCATGCATTGAAAATGGGTATAGAAGTATTGGTAGAGCCATCATTAAAAAAAAAGTTAATAACAGTGTAAAAATGTTTGAGGATAATGAAGGAATTAAATTTTGACAAGTAGGAGTATTTGAGGATCGACTGACTTCAAATTGTTGACAATAGAAAATGGATTTAAGGTTAGCCTTTATTATTATAAGTGAATCAATATCACATATAAAGCTCAATGGTTATATCACATAGAATCCCTACAAATTTATGAACATATAAATATCAATGGTTCTACCACATAAAATCCCTACCTCTTGGATGATTGGGATTATTCTAAAGATATTAGATTTGAACACATAAAACTCAATTGTTCTACCCCATAAAATCCTTGTAATGTTATTGCATAACTTCATAATGAGAAAATAGTTTATATGTGTAGTGTAGAAAAATGTACACCTATATATTTTCACACTATGTTTGCACCCCCTTAATTAATTGGACTTAATTAAGCTTCCAATTACCTAAATTATGCATTCCAAAGCCCTATTATTCCCGTTTTTCTGAAAGGGAAACTTATATTAAATTATTGCCTACATTAATTTAAACACCTTGGAAATTGTGTGTCTTGGACTTAGGTCCTAGGAGAATGGGTCCCCTTTAAGTGCTAGGACCCAATTTTTAATATGTTTTTGGCGGAATTTTAATGATTCGAATTCAAGTTTCAAATGTTGGCTTGTGGAATCCAATTTCTGAGAAATTAGATAAACAGGTCTACAAATACATATTTATTTCATCAATTAAAATCATCTAGCATTAAGAAAACTTTCACAAGAGAGAATATTATTGTCAAGAGCATTGACAAGTGGATTTATCAATCATCTACAACAACAATCAAGATCATATCATCATGTCAAGTGTATACACCTTCATGTCATCTTTGGAGCTAACATTGTGATGTAGGTTTCAAGCATTCAAGCATCAAATCAATCATTCAAGATAATTCATGCAGGACCAAGCTCCTTGGAGTGATGTGTTAGAATTCAGTCCTCTAAGGGAAACCATTAAGGGTTTGGTGAGTTCTGACATAGCATTGTTCATTCATCAATTTCTTCCATTTATCATTGTTTTATCATCAAGGTTTAATTATCAAACCAGGGTTTGACGAAGGCAAACCCCTATTCACCCAAAACAAACATTTTTCTTCTATCTTTGTATGTACATATTTGCAAGTGAAGGAAGATTGGAAATCAATAAAAAGAGAAATTTTGCAAAGTTGTCAAAGTTGTCAACATTGTTATCAAGCTATGGAAACTCACGTACAAATTTTAATTTTGGCTTTTCGACGGTCAAACATGAAGAAATTAGAAGCTTAGATCTGAGATTTGAGGACTGCAAAATTAGATTGTGGGCACTTATATAGAGGCCCATTCACCTTAGGGAAAATTTGTCCTTTAGTAGAGCTCAAAACACACTTTTGATGCCAAGTACATATCATTCTGCCCTTCTCAGATTTTCCTGTAACTTGTTTCCATTTTTTTATCATAATATTATGTATTTCAAGTGTTAGGTCATACAATTGAGTTTTTTAATGCATTTAAATGTATATCCCAAAATAAAAAATTAATCATTTATGTCATAAGAAAACAATAGACCTTCCTAATAGGGTTGACTCACCTCAAGGTTGAAAGTCAATCCTATCCTTGGGAGATCTCTTTTTCTAATGAAATTAGAAAAATTGGAAGAGTGTTAGATCATTCCATCACATATCAAACTCCCTACATATCCAACACATTTCCATATTTTTCTTCATTCCATTTTGGTGATCCCCTTTTCCTATATTTCATTTTGGTGAACCCAATGTTCTTACACTATAAGCTTTATGAAATTGGAAGTCCTCTAAACCCTAGATCTAGGATTTACATTAGTTTCCACTGCATCTCATTTAGGGTTTCAAAATTACATTAGTTTGCATTTCATATAGGGTTTTAAAATTGCATTTTACATCCTTTAAAATCACAAAAATCCAACAACAAAAAAATTGCATACATATTGCATTCATTTTACATAGTAGTCTACATAAATTAGTGTCTTTCAATCATTTACATCAAAAAATTAAAACAAAAATGCATCTAAAAAGTTGTCATTTTACTTGTTGTTTGCCATCAAATTGCATTTGCATCTAATCATAAAATTTTGGAAATTTGTAACTAAAAGAATTTGTTTAGAACCTAAAACAAAGACCTTAAACATCAACTCATAAACTTATAATTTAATTTTTCAAACCCCTGTGCAAAGACCCATTTTCCCTAGGGCGAATTTGTCCTTGTACAGGTCAATTTCCAATTTTTTGGGCATAAAACTGTCTTTTTTTGCTTTATATCTTGTTGTTTGCAGATCTTAGTTTTAGTTTTTGGAATTACGGTGTTCTGTAATTATTTGCATTCAATTCAATTAGTCAAAATAAGTGCATTGTTCAAAATAAAAATTTGCATTCAAAAGATATCATTTTTAGGTTCTTGCATTTAAAATTAGTAAATTATCATTTTTTTGCAATATATTTTTACATACTTGCATTGTGTGTCCTATTTTGGGTGTTTATTACATTTGTTTACACTTTTGGTTTGGTGAAACTTATATGAGTATTACAACCTAGTGTCCTATTGCTAATACTTTAGTGAGACTTAGTTCGAGACTCATGGCATCCCGTGCCAATACATCCGTTGTGGATCTTGGGTTTTCTAACTCTCTCACTCATAGTATTGACACTAGTCAACCTATGTTAAAATCCATACCTAAAATAGCATGTCCCATTACCTCCAATCCTATTGATGTTGAAACCATTGTTGCTCATGTTCCTCAAGAGAACTTGCAAAAAATGGATAAAGCCTTAGAAAAACTTCAAAACTTTGTGAGTGTTGAATATATTGTTGATACTGCAGTTCCTATCATAGATAACATGAGGAGAATGCTTGATAATGAACTGGAAATAGAAATTGTGTAGCCTAACTCATATTATTGATGATCATGTTCCTATAGTGGATAATTGTGCTCAAACTTTGGGATACACTCAAAGTCAAGGTGGAAATAAAATTCCTCCCCCTACAACTATGGCTTCTATTCCTACATATACTCATTCAAATTTTACAACACAACCAACTAGCAACGTCAATCCAACTTTGGGTACGTTCATTGGGAATCTTTTTAGATTTTTGAATTCAAACATCATATCTCCTAACCCATTACCTCTCACAAACTTTCAATTCACTTGTCCTCCCAACACATATACACCCCCACCATAATCACCTCCATCCCAAAATACAACCAATGATTTCATCCTCAACCAACTTTTACAAAAAGTTTCATCCCTCCAGCAATAAATTTCCACATTGAACCAAAATCAAAATGGCCAACCTTCATAATATGTCAAACAAAACCCATTATTATTGGAGATATTGAGAGTACAAATACCACAAGGCATAGAGATTCCTAGATTTGAGAAATACGATGGTAAAGGAGATCCTAGTAACCATGTCTCGGCATATACAATCTTATGTAGTGACTTCATTTTCGAAGACAAGCTCTTGGCTAAGTTTTTTCCTAGATCCTTGAAAGACATAGCCTTGGAATGGTTTTTCTCTTTACCAAATAATTCAATTAATTAATTTAATGAACTTATTGATGCCTTCCTCAACTATTTCCAAGTGCACATTGGTCACAAGATGGCCTTACTGGATTTAATGCAATGTAAACAAAACAAAAATGAAAATATCACTGATTTCATAGCATAATACCAATTTCTCTACTCACAAATCAACATTAAGATTCTTGATTTTGATCTTCAAAGAATGTTCATTGAAAACTTGCAAACCAATATTCAAGATAATCTTAGGATGATGAGATTCCCTTCCTTCACTCACTTGTGCACAACTCTTTGTGACTATTAGAATTCAGTTAGTCATCATGAAGGGAAAACTTCCTCCAACCATCCTGAAAAATCTGAATCCATGCCTCACAATAACTTCCAACCATTCAAGAAACAAAATAAGGGTTTTATACAAATAAATCCACCTCAAACGAATCAACTTGTTGAATCTCAAGTGGCCTCTATAAAAAAAAAACAAATCCATATCAATTCAAGTGCAAGAAGAGATAATTTACTCCATTACCCGACACCCTTGATTCCATCATGTTGCAACTCTTGGGTAAGAACCTAATTACCTTACCTCTTGTTAGAACCCCTAATATCACTAAGCCTTTACCTCTAAACTGTTGGGAATATGATGCCATTTAATTGCATTCTAATCATATTTCATGTATCTCCTAAGTCCTTGGAATGTGTTCACAACACTAGTATTAGGAAGAGTTTAATTTGGAATGAAATAAACATTTAATGTGACATTTATAGTTATTTCTAAATGATATGAGCATGTGGGGATGCCTTGGGAGAGCTCCTACAAAATAGGATCACATGGGAACCTACATGGGAGATGATACAAATCTTGGTTCAATTAACTGGTTGGTGAATTGATTACACTTCATAAATGCATCTTAGGTTCCTACAAAATAGAGATTTTGATTTATGCATGTTGAGTTCCTATAAGATAGGGATTGAAGTTTAGTTCAGTTCAGTTTGGTTCAGTTCAGTTCAGTTCAGTTTGGTTCAGTTTAGTTCAGTTTCAGTTGCATGTTAGTTAATTTGAGTTGCATGCTAGTTAACTTGAATTTCATGCAGTTACTTTGAGGGAGACTCATGTTTGACTTATGCATGCATATGAGAACTCAACTTGGCAACCCTAGGCATGGATTTTCTCAAGAGGCTTTATGATTATATATTTGATAACTCTTATGAGTTTGCAAGCAAGATAATTGTCTATTATTGCAAAAAGTGTATGAGAGAGTTGTGTGAGAAAATATTGCTGGTTGTGAAGAAGATTTGTTGAAGAACAATGAAGCATATCAAGGAGAATTGAATCAATATTATTGTAACTCATTCAAAGGTTAAATAATACAAGCAAGATCAAATTCTGGTGGAGTTTTTTCCCGAAAGGGTTTCTCCACGTACATGTTGTGTCCTTTCTATTATGTCTTATATTTCTTCTATCAATCTTATGTCTACTTTCTACAACACTAAAATTGATCTAATTCAAGATTAATCATACACAAGGAATTGTGACAAAGAATACTAAAATTGAATCTACAGTTACACATGATTTACAAATTTTAAGCTACATTTTTACTACAAGTTTTACCTTCATTTTCAACATTTGGTATCAAAGCTAATGGTTGGGTAGAGTTTGGGATGCCTTTATCTTAAAAGTTTGAAGGTCTTTTGGCTGTAGTGGGAGCTTTTAATATTGTGTCAATTGCTGATTTGAAAAATTAGTGTGTTGCAATGGGTTCTACTTCTCGTTTAGATATTGAAAGGTTCAATGGATCTGGGTATGAGATGTGGAAATTAAAAATGGAAGATCTCCTTGAAGAGAGAGGTCAGTGGTTAGTTGTTTGTAATGAGACAAAGACACCTTCATCGAGGTCAGATGAGGATTGGGCTAAGCTTGATAAGAAGGCAAGAGGAACCATAAGATTATGTCTTGTTGATGTTGTTCTCTTGAATATTTTAGATGAAACCACTGCATATAAATTATGGAAGAGGATGGTTGTCACACTGTCAATGTGTGACTTGGTATCACAATTTAGTTAGAGTTGTTGGCAGTGATGCAGATGCATCACTAGTATGGATATCTTCATGTGATTGAAGATATGATTTCTTGGTTTAGAGTTGTTGCTATTATGTCATGGTTTACTCTTGATATGCATTTAGAGTTTGGCATGGTACTTGTTCTCTTGAGACTAGGATGTTTATGTATGTTATGATGCATGTGATTTCCTTGGAGGAGATGGTTAGATCATGTTGTCATGTTTATGTTTTTGATTCATGATTGGAGCTTTGGCATCAATCTTGTGTAGTTCTCTTAAGTATTGGGTACATTAATAATTTTCTTGATTACTTCATGATAGTGCTATGTTGCATTTGGAGTTTGGCATGGATTGGTTGGTTACAGGTCCTCATGGATACTTGGAGAAATAGGTGAGGCTTGAGTTCTCCCATGGTAAGAGATATATGTTGGAATGGTTACTTGTAAGAAAAAAAAAATTCAACAGTAAAGACCGAGAAGCCTACACCTTGGTTGGATGTGAGTTTGACACACTCGACAGTTCTTTATTTGAGAGGTATTTACCCATTATATTTTTCAGATCTGTTATGTTTCATGCTTTGATTTCTCAAGGAATTGAGTTAATTCATGGTTGATTATGGAGACTCAATTAAGGATGGTTTAGCATGAGTTTATATGTTTTATCTTTCATAGATATGGATCTTGAGCTATGGATAGTTAGTTTTTGAGGATTCATTTTGAGGGATGTTATGACATGGTTTATGGGATGATTTCCAGTTATGGGGATGGTTACCTTGAGTTTGATCTGCTTGGTTTAAAGATTATGGTTTTACTTAACCTTTTGGGAGATGTATCGTTAACAACAAATTCTTTGATTGTGTTGAGGCCATGGATAATCTTCATTTAGAAGATGGTTATCACGATGTCATGGATAGCTTCATTACATGTTTCAGTGGGAGTTCTTTTGACAGTGATGGTTTGATATTTATCTGGTTGCCATGTATAGCTCGATATCACAGTTTAGTGGGAGCTTTGGTAGGATATGGTTATCTTCATGAAATTTGGAGAGGATGTAGTTTTTTCTTTGGTTTTGAGTATTAATCATGTGCTTGGAGCTTCATGATTATGCAGGTTGCATTTGAAGTTGGCATGGATTTGGTGGGTGCTCATGGATACTATAGAGGCTTGGGAAAGGTATTGATTGAGAAAGTTGATACTTTGATTAATGCTGCAAAAAAGTTCTTGTGGTGCAGGAAGGCCATTGGCCTTGAGTCCTGTACTTGATTTAAAATTAAATGATTCCTTGTTTAGACTAATTGCAATGTATAATGTCAAGTGGGAGAATGTTGGGAATAGGATGCCATTTAATTGCATTCTAATCATATTTTATGTATCTCCTAAGTCCTTGGAATGTGTAACACAACACTAGGATTAGGAAGAGTTTAATTTGGAATGAAATAAACATTTAATGTGGCATTTGTAGTTATTTCTAAATGATAGGAGCATGTGGGGACGTCTTGGGAGAGCTCCCACAAAATAGGAGCACATGGGAACCTACATGGGAGATGATACACATCTTGGTTCAGTTAACTGGTTGGTGAATTGAGTACACTTCATAAATGCATCTTAGGTTCCTACAAAATAGGGATTTTGATTTATGCATGTTGAGTTCCTATAAGATAGGGATTGAAGTTCAGTTCAGTTCAGTTTCAGTTATCTTCAGTTGCATGTTAGTTAATTTGAGCTGCATGCTAGTTAATTTGAATTGCATGCAATTACTTTGAGGGAGACTCATGTCTGACTTATGCATGCATATGAGAACTCAACTTTGCAACCCTAGGCATGGATTTTCTCAAGAGGCTTCGTGATTATATATTTGATAACTCTTATGAGTTTGCAAGCAAGATAATTGTCTATTATTGCAGCAAGTGTATGGGAGAGTTGTGTGAGAAAATATTGCAGGTTGTGAAGAAGATTTGTCGAAGAACAAGGAAGCATATCAAGGAGAATTGAATCAGTATTATTGTAACTCATTCAAAGGTTCAATAACACAAGCAAGATCAAATTCTGGTGGAGTTTTTTCCCAAAAGGGTTTCTCCACGTACATGTTGTGTCCTTTCTATTATGTCTTATATTTCTTCTATCAATCTTATGTCTACTTTCTACAACACTAAAATAGATCTAATTCAATATTAATCATACACAAGGAATTGTGACAAAGAATACTAAAATTGAATCTACAGTTACACAGGATTTATAAATTTAAAGCTACATTTTTACTACAAGTTTTACCTTCATTTTCAACATGAACTACAATATCGATGTCTTTTTCCATTATCACTGACAAAATAGACATGATATGGAACAATATATGTGCCTTAAAAACATTGTGCAAGACCTCATTGATTCTAATCACATCCATATTGGTGGTGTTAATGATCAAGGAAATAAATCCCTTGCCCCACCTAACCAAAATTTGAAAATCTTTACCAATCCAATGCCAAATCATAACATCTCATTTGTTAAAGCTAGTGACACCAAGAATGATGTGATGAATGTTGATAATATGCAAGACATGACTAATGATAACATGAGTGATTATGGGGACATAGAAAATATGGTCAACCTCATTGACATTCAACCTCATGAAGGCCAAACCAAAATTTCTATTGACATTGATCTCTCATAAAATGACATAATTAAACATGCACCCCATGGTCCTATTTACATAGCTGAAAGAATCAATGACAAGCCTACCAATGGGATATTAATTGATCTTGTGTGTGTAGAGAATGTGATCACCGAGGAATTCTTGTTTGTGCATGAACTTTATCAAGATTCTTATGAACAATCAAAAGCATGAATCAAAACATATAATGGTTTTTCTTGCCCTATGATAGGTTTGATCACTCTCCCATTAAAATTTGTATTGAAATAATTAAATGTCTCATTCTCCATCATCCCATCGTTGAACCAATTTCGTGTGAAGCTAGGCTATACATAGCTACACTCCATGGATGGTGTCATGTTGGTAATGCATAAATGCTTAAAAATTCCAGTTGGTAATGAAATTTCACTGTGCATCATAGTGGTTTTAATCCTTTGTGGGTAAACCCACAAAACTGGTTTACAATTTTGTTGGGGAAGGAAAAATGCATTTTCGGTGCTTGAACAAATTTAGGTGGTTTGCTCGAACTAGGGTGTTCGAGCGAACCCCCTAGTTCGCTTGAACCATTGAACGTAGATTATTTTTTAATAAATGGGGTTCGAGCGAACTAGGGTTCACTTGAACCCCCAAATTAGGGTTTTTTTAATAAAACATTTCACCGTTGTCAGTTTCAACTGTCATTTTCATGAGTAGTGGATTGCAGCAGCAAACCCCCAAACCTCTTGGGCGAACACTCAACTTTGCGACGAACTCACCACCCTAAGTGACTTCCTCCAGTGCATCACCCTCTAGTGCGACTTCCAGGTTGGTTAATGCTTCCACATTTCACATACATGTCTCAAAATGAATTGCATTTTATTGTAATTTTCTAAACCATTTTCAACAAATATTAATTTTTTGCATATATTTCAATCATGGCATTCACTGTATATTTTCAATAATACCAAACAAAACTTAGAACTATAACTTGAATGGTTCCAACATAAACACTTAAGAAAGGAGAGTCATATTTGATATAGGGCACACAAAATTAACACTGAAGAATGCATTACAACCCTCACTCTAGCACAATATTTGTATCTTAAACTCTCATCCAGTCTTGACTAATATTTTCCTTTGTCATGCTATAATGTAACCTTGTGTTTCCATGATTCAAGACCTACGTTTGACAAAATTCCACCAAAAATATGATCTCCTGAAACGCCCTAACGTAAGAAGAATTATTTTGATAAAATTACATAAATTTGTTTGTCAAATGCAATCTACAAATGTGATACTAAAAATGCCACAACCTTTTTCAAAATCTTGTAGCTTAGATCATGAAATAAATTTTGTGGTAGAGTGTGGATGCCCATTAACACTTGAATTATAGTGGGATTTTTTAGATGTTTTAGTTGCATAGGACAAGAACTATTTAGTGGAATGTAGGCTTGAAGTATGACCTTTGGTTCATGCCATAGATGATTTTTATATGTTTCAATTATCATATGTACATGCACATAGAGATACTTTTTTGGGTAAGATACAATTTAGAGCAACTTCATTTTCTCCTTCTAGTCCATTGATCATAGTTTCATGTGAATTGATCCTAAAAAATAATCATTATGGTTTATTGTGTGTTGTCATTGAAATAAAAAAAGATCATATTGAATTGGTGATATCCTTATAGTTCATATAATGCTCCATAAAAACCTTATGTATCAATCCATAAACATTATTTTATAATGACCATTAAAAAAATGAACTATTTTTTTTAGTAACACCCTAGAGAAGAGTAAGAAGGATGTGCATGTAAGCACCTAAGGTACTTGTTTTAAATAACTAAAAATCTATTGTATGGGTCTCTATAAAAATATATAATTTTTAAGTTTATGTGCTTCAATACATACATTCTTATTATTGTTCAATTCATTAAACCTATTAAACAAAAATCAACATTCTTGATAACATTTTCTAATAGTATGAGAACACATGGAAGGAAATATTTACAATCTCACATCTATTTTGATAGATAATAATACTTTGGAGTTCAAATCAATCTATCATTCCTCTACCTTAGTTAAATTTATAAATCAAATAGATTTATATACTTAAAGATCAATAGTTTCTTTCCAAATTAGTTATATTCCTTACCTTTTCATAGAAATAGAAAAGGATTTTTTCTATACTATTTTTATTTGTGACCTATATTCATCTCTCTTTTCTTAACTTATCACTGTTAAGGAAATACACACGCTTGTACTCATATTGAAAGTATTTATTGTCTTATAACTTGGTGATTCCTCTTACCTAATAAATAGTGTAAGTGAATCAATGATTAAGGAGTTCTAGTTGCAACCCAACAATAATATGTTCTCTTTTATATTTGGTAGTTTTATAACACCTAATAAATTACCTAAAAAGAGTGATTGCAAATGAGTCCCATTTTGGCTATTATTATAGGAATCTACCTCAATACTAAAACAACCAATCCCCATATGCATAAGATCCACCACTTATACCTTAAACATAAATGCATTGATTTTAAAGCTATTAATTAGGTTCTTCCTTATCTATTTATGATCCACATTAAAAAAATTAGTATATCAAAAATAAGATTCTTAAGTTGACATCATGTGCCCTTCATGGTTATCACTTCCAATTTCACCTAGAATAAGAACAAGTAAGGCATAATATTCAATTGCTTCCTCCATAAAAAATATTTATCCTCAAAGCTTGACATGTGTAAACTTGGATAGAATGTAGGAGATATGGACCACCTTGTATCTTTAGGTTTCATTCCTTTCCATTGCACCAAACCTCCCTAATGGCACAATTATAATGTTACTCGACACAATAACTAGTTTAATATGTATATATAGGATATTTATATAACATTTATGGCCACCTTTTTATGACTATTTTACACTTGGAGCAAACCTTTTTATGACTATATATAGCATTGGAGATATGGAACACCTTGTATCTTTAGGTTTCATTCCTTTCCATTGCACCAAACCTCCCTAATGGCACAATTATAATGTTACTCGACACAATAACTAGTTTAATATGTATATATAGGATATTTATATAGCATTTATGGCCACCTTTTTATGACTATTTTACACTTGGAGCAAACCTTTTCTTGATAATAATTGGTATATATATATAACATATATTCTTATACTATTATATATACATTGTATTCTTCAAGTCTAATATATTTATTATCCATTAATTTCTTCTCACGCGTGATG
Organism: Sequoiadendron giganteum; assembly: GCA_007115665.2. Lineage (NCBI taxonomy): Eukaryota > Viridiplantae > Streptophyta > Pinopsida > Cupressales > Cupressaceae > Sequoiadendron > Sequoiadendron giganteum. Next base: position 560,083,828 of record CM021103.1, read on the forward strand.
GTCCACTAATTATGTTCTTTCATATTTTTCATCATGCATAATTTTTCCTCACCTCCAATTATATTTGGATACCTTGTAGCAACCAATTGGAGGGGCACATATTGTCACTAGCATTCCTATGGTTGATATTTCAAATAGGGTACCTATGACATCTACTAAGAATCAACTCAAGAATCACACGAATGAGTCAAAATTTGAACACATGCATTAGACCCTTTGTAAGAGGTTTTCATTGAGTCACTCCTACTCTAATGGCATATTACTAGTATACCTATATTTAGAAAAATCTATGTAAAATACGCCGAGAAATATCCTTCTTGAAATGCCTATTTTAAATTAAATTTGCACCATATAAATACAATAGGGAAGGATAACAAAAAATATTTAGCGAATGTTTCTTTTAAGGTCTCCCGCTCCCGCTCCTGCTCGTTTGAAGTTTGAATTTATGCTCGCATGGTGGACTCTGTTGTGGGGGTTCCCAAGGGTCCCTTGCCCCCCCGACCCGTGCTCTCCTCCTTTGAGGACGTGTCTGGTGGGTACCCCCTCTATGGGTTCGGTGCTTTCGCCTGCGGGCATTTTGCGGGATGTGGTGCCTCCGGGCGTCTCTTTTGCGCCGACGGTTGAGCTTCCTCCGGCTGTCGGTTGGAAGGATGTTTTGAATAGTGGGTATCTGGCCTCCTCATTGTCGGTCCCCACTGAGCCAGTCACGTTTTCAGAGACTGTGTTTGATATTCCTGATACAGTTAGTGACATAATCCTTTCCTCTTTGGAGAATGCGGTGGTGGGGAGATTCCTCTCCTATCGTCCGACGGTGGATATGGTTAGAAAGTGGGTGAACGTGAAATGGAGGCTTAAGGGTAGTGTGGAGATCCGCATGATGGCTGGCGGTCTCTTCCTTTTTCGATTTACTGCTGCTGAGGATTTGGTGCATACCCTGTCTTCGGGCCCGTGGGTTTATGGGAAGCATAGCCTCTCTTTGTGTAGGTGGAAGCCTGGGTTTGATCTTGTTGTAGACCTTAACATGTCGGCTCCTATTTGGGTGCGGCTGCCAGGCTTACCTCTTGAGTTTTGAGATGAAGCCATATTCAAGGCTGTTGATGACTCATTGGGTCAGTTCGTTACTTTGGATGTTGTCACTAAATCTAAATCAAGGTTAGTATTTGCTCGTTTCTACATCAATATTTACTTAGATAAAGTTCTTCCTAACTCTATCAAGCTTTGCTCTAAGCTGGGGAACTGGGTACAACCTGTTTGTTACGAAAATGCAGTGGTTTTTTTATCAAAGGTGTGCCAAAGCTGGGCACCTCATCACTGATTGTAAATCATCAGTCAGTAGGGAGACTATGGATGTGCCTGACCCCAAGATTTTGTCTGATCCCAAGATTCCGGTGGTGGAAGCCTTGAAGCCTTCGGGTGGTTCGGAGATTGTTCCCCCAGTTTTGGTTCAGTCTCCTGTGCTTCCTTCGCGTCCCCACTCACCTGGTGTTTCTCACCCTGTCCCGAACCCTAGTGGCTCTTTGGTGTTGGGAACCTCCACTCGGGAGGTCTCATTGTCTCAGGTTTCTGGTTCCTCGGCTGTCGCTGCTTTGTCTATGGGGGCTTCTGAAGAGGGCTTTGGCCCTAGGTCTTCGGTTGTTGATCCGCTGTCCTTTAATTTGGGGACCTGTGGGGATTTGGTTGAAGAGGGGGAAATTTGGGAGGAGGAAAGTTTCGGTTTGGTTGAAGAATCTACTGAAAACCTGGAATGTTTAAAGTTGGAGAAAGTTGAAGAGGAGGGGATCTGGACCACGCCTAAGAAGAAGGGTAGGAAGAAGAAGGCAGATGTGGGTGGGGATTCCAAGCCTGGGAGGCCCTCGTAGAGATCCACCAGAATGCATGAAACGACAAATGAGATTGCCCTGGGGAAGTAGAGGACATTAGAAGTGTCCTCAAAAAAAGGTCAGAGATGAGGATTATGTCTTGGAATATTCGGGGATTTAATAGTGTGCACAAACAGTGTGCCCTGAAGAACTATATAGTGGAGCATAAGATTGATGTTTGTCTCCTGCAAGAAACCAAGATGATGAAGATTAATTTTGAGAAGGTTGTTAGCTTTATTTGGCCTAATGCTTCTTTTATCCACAGTGATGTTGAGGGTGCTTCGGGGGGGTTGGCAGTGCTTTGGAATCTTTCTGGTTTTCAGGGTCAGGAATTATTTCATTGTAAAAATAGCATTGGGGTTTCGTTTTTTGTTAATGGAGAAGTTTGGTCAATAATTAATATTTATGTCCCCAACTAGAGGAACTCGAGGAATTTCCTTTGGAGGAACATAGTGACTCAAATTAATAGGAATAAAGGTGGTTGGTGGCTTGTTGCTGGAGATTTCAACTCTCCCTTACTACCATCTGAGAAAAGTGGGGGTCTCCTGGATTACATTGACAACATGACTGATCTGGAAATTTTTTTGTGTTCTTCGGGGTTAATTGATATTGATCTTCGGGGACAATGTTTTACTTGGTCTAATAGAAGGGCTGGTGTTGATCTGATTCAGGTTAGGCTTGACCGTTTCCTCTGTTCTCCCCATTGGACCAATACCTTAGGCGCCAACCTTGTCGCTCTTCCTAGGATGGTTTCTGATCATAACCCTCTCCTGTTAACCACTAATATTCATCCTTCAAGCGGGCCCTACCCCTTTCGGTTTCAAATAATGTGGAACTCTCACCCCGACTTTAAGAAGAAAATTGCTGAGTGGTGGAATATCCCTGTACAAGGGTCTCCTATGTTTAGGCTATGCTACAAACTTAAGCATATTAAACTGATGGTTAAAGGTTGGAACAAGAATGTGTTCGGAGATGTTTTTCAAAGGAAAAAATAGATTGAGGGGAGGTTAAAGATTTTGTAGAAGAATATGGATGAGGGAGATGTCAGTCAACAGGTTAATAATCAGGAAAAGGAGGTCAGAAGGGAATGGGAAAAAGTTCTAAAAAATGAGGAGGTATTCTAGAAACAAAAATCGAGGATCCAATGGTTGAGAGAAGGAGATAGGAACACGTCTTTTTTTCACGTATCTGCAATCAAACATCGGAAAAAGAACCAAATTTCTAAACTAATAAGTAACTCTAGGGAGGTGATTTTTGATCAAGCTCTTATTAAGTCCTGTGTGGTTAATTATTTCAAGGAGGCTCTCTCGGCCCCTATAGGGGTGCCCAATTCGGCTCTGGATTGTTTGGTTATCTGGGACCTCCCTGTGTCCATCTCTTTGGAGGATAACTTGGGCATTCTTAGGAGTGTTTCCATGGATGAGGTTTGGTTGGCTACTTTTAGCATGGGGGCATTCAAAGCTCTTGGTCCTGATGGGTTTCCCCCTGCATTTTTTCAAATTTTGTGGGATACTGTGGGCTGGGACCTTGTGCTTGCGGCTAGGGACTTCTTTAAATCTGGTAAGATCCTCAAACAAATGAATCACAACTTCATTGCCCTTATACCTAAGATTAGTGAGCCACTTTCTATGGTTGACTTCCAGCCTATTAGTCTATGTAACACCATCTATAAGATCTTCTCTAAGATTCTTGTTAATCATCTCAAACCCCTGCTTGATAAAATTATTAGCCACACTCAAAAGGGGTTTGTTCCGGGTCGGCATATTCTTGATGCTGCTTTGACTACCCATGAACTATTTCACTCAATGGATAGACATAATAATGCGGGAATGGCGCTTAAACTTGATATATCCAAAGCCTACGACAAGGTTCTATGGGAATTCATTCCAAAGGTCCTAGCTAAGTATGGCTTTAATAGGCTGGTCATTGAGCTCATTATGGAGTGTGTTAGAACTGTTAAGTTTTCGGTCCTGGTTAATGGTTCCCCCTACGGTTTTTTCTCTGCTGGTAGAGGGCTCAGGCAGGGCGACCCTCTATCACTCTACCTCTTTATTATGGTTGCCGATGTGCTTAGTAGGAATTTTACTAGTCTGCTGTTAGAGGGCTCCATATCTGGTGTTAGAGTGGCTACCTCTCTTTGTTCGATTGTTGTGCAACAATTCGTGGATGATAATTTTCTTTTTGGGAAGGCCTTTGTTGTAGAGGCTAGGAAATTGAAAGCTTGTCTTAACAACTATGCCTCCTTCTCCGGACAGTGCATCAACTACAACAAGAGTAAGATTTACTTCTTTAATTGCTCTCCTACTTTGGAAAACAGGGTGACTGCGATTCTCGGATGTGTCAGTGATTCTCTCCCGTCGGTGTATTTGGGGCTTCCACTCACGGTTAAGGAGGTTCAACCGGAGTTTTGGAACTCTATTCTGGAGAGGATTCAAAGGAAATTGGCTGGGTGAAAGGGTTCCTTACTTAGTCATGCTGGCAAATTACAGCTCCTTACTGCGGCCATACAAGGTATACCCACTTACTTTCTGGCTATCTTTAGGATGCCCATGTATATAGTGGAAAAGTTAGAAAGAATTCAAAGGAATTTTCTTTGGGCTGGTGCTGAGGAGAAGAAAAAAATTGCCCTAGTTAAATGGGAAAAGGTTAGTCAGGCTAAAATTTATGGAGGGCTTGGAATAAGGAAGATTGTGCCTTCTAACAGGGCGCTGATTGCCAAGGTTGGGTGGGATCAATTAAGGAACTCCAAGGACTGGTGCAAAATCTTGAATGCTAAGTATCTCCAAAATAGGCCTCTGATTGATTGTCTTTCGAAACCCCACCCTCTTGGTTCCGTTATTTGGAGGAGTATTTGCAGCATTCAAAGTCTGCTAAAAAAAGGGATAAAATGGAAAATGGGGAATGGAATAAAAATTAAATTCTGGGAAAGATGCTTGGCTCTTAGATTTCCCTTTGGCTTGTTCCGATTTTAGGGGGGTGATGAGTGCTGCTCAAAGATTCTTTGGGATTTATATCAGTGACTATGTGTCTGGGCCTATTGGTGCTAGGATTTGGAGAGAGCTTTCACTTTGCTACCCCCACTCGCCGGTTCTTTGTGGTCTTTCCAAATCCATCCAGGTGTTACTCTCCAGTTTTAGATTTCCTTCCTATGATAGAGAGGATGAATTCTTTTGGGCTTTAGATAAACAGGGGGACCTCTCAGTTAGATCCGCTTACAAACTGCTGACTAATGATAGTTTTGTGGAGGAACACTAGAGGATGGTTTGTAATAGGCGCATGATCCCTAAAATAAATTTCTTCTGGTGGATGGCCTGCCACAATAGGATTCTGACCCAGGACAATTTGAGAATCTGGGGATTATGCTTTCCCAATAGATGTTTTCTCTGCAAAGAGGGGGAAGAAACTGTTAATCACCTCTTACTACACTACCCGTATGCTGCTGAAGTGTGGGGGATGGCTATTGAGAAACTTGAGATTCAGTGGGTTATGAGCAAGGACCTTGTTTCATTTATTTTGGGCTGGAATGGGCCTTTTTTGCATCCTCTGGTTAGTGAAATTTGGAGACAGACCCCCCCTATCATAGGTTGGTGTTTATGGAAGGAGAGGAATAACCGGGTCTTCAGGAATGTTGAGCGGAGCCCCAAGGAGGCGTTTGGGACTGGTGTTCGGCTCATAGAGGAGAATATCTTCCTCTTTGATGGAAAACTTCCGAAGTTTGGGCCGAGGGACTTTGAAATAAAAATGGCCAAGGAATGGCACCAGGAGTTAAATGCTAATGCTTATGACAATGGGAAACTTTTAGCTAGGAGAAATATCAAATGGGAGCCTCCGAATTTAGGATGGTTTAAAATGAATTTCGATGGAGCTGCTAAAGGAAATCCAGGAAGGGCAAGTATAGGTGGGATTATAAGAGATTCATTGGGAAAAATGGTGGTAGGGTTTGTTGGTGGCATCAGAGTTCAGTCGGCTCTCGTTGCTGAGGCTCGTGCGTTGTTCATGGGACTCAAAATTGTTGTTTCGCTAGGGATTGTTAATCTCCATATTGAGGGAGATTCCAAGGTGGTGATGGATGCTGTGAAAAAGGAAAGATTCATTGGTTGGAACACCGAAGACATTTTGATTGATGTCAGCTTCCTTATGTCCAAATTAAGAAATAAAAAAGTGTCTCATATTTATAAGGAAGGCAATTGTGTGGTGGATGCATTGGCAAATCTTGGCTCAAGGTGGGTCTCGACTAGATGTTGGAAGAAAAAGGAAAGACTGCCGTCAAACATTCAGGGTTTGATAGAGCGGGAAAGGGCTTCCATGGTTAATAATGACTTGTAACTTTTGGATGACGAGGACTGACTGGGGGGTCCACTGGTTTATTTGGGTGTGTTGGTGGATAATTTGCAAAATTGGTATGAAGGACAAGTGGAGTACTACAGGTAAAGATGAGCGGGTGTGGAGTAGGGGATCGAGCATCCAAGTGATGATTCTTTGGGATAGGAGATTGGGTATTGCTTATAAAATAATGATGAGATGGCAGGGAGGAAACTTATCTGATGTGATCAAGCTTAGATTTGGTGATGTGATGCGGGTGTTTTCGAAGGCTATGATTTCTTCTCGAGTGCATGAAGGTACTATGAGTATCACGTTTTGGGGAATGGGGTTACTTGATTTATTCCTAATTACTTTTGGAGAAGTGAGTGTGTTAAAAATGATGGGACCATTCATGATAAGTACTGGTTGTGTTCTAGTGGCTTCGTGCCGGCTAACTTAGCTGGTGGTTATTTCGGCTTTCTTTGGCAGGTTTCTAAATTTGGTTGGTTGGTTTATTGGCATGGGGTGTTGTGCCTTTCCTACTTTTCCGCCAACTTCTGCCTCCTCCACTATTTTCAAAAAATCATTAAATGTTATGTCTTTTCTCACTACTGCATATTTCTCGTCCGTGCGTGTTATTGGTTTGAGTGGATTACTAGTCGTAATCCCTGCATTATACATCCTTTTGTGTTACTTGTTCGCAACGTTTGGCTCTGGTGTTTGTTATAGCACTGTGGTTTTCCTGAGCAGGCTGAAAGAATGGGGGGAGATTGTGTGCGGACGGAGCCGGATAGTTGTGATGAATTCCGAAACAACCCTCTTGTATGGCACATTTGTGTGGAGGGCGGAATTGCCCCGCTTATGGAACGACTGGTCGGCCATGATCCTATTCTTTCGGGTCAATTTGCTAGTTCTTGGAAGGACAAAAGGGTTTCTGTTGGAGGGATTTCATTTGAAGTTAGCGAGGATGTCATTGCGCAGGCCACGAGCTTGAGGTGTGAAGGGAAGAAATACTCCAAACACACCAAAAAGCCAGACCACGAAAGCCTTAAGGCATTCTTCAGAGGTGAGGAGACTCCGGTCAGGAATCCAGCGGGGTTTGAAAGAGCTGAGCTCCCTAAGTCGTGGGACATGGTCTGCATGGCTCTGATGAAATATGTGACGCTGGAAGGTAGGTACAAAACTTGTTTCTTCTATCATTTCCCGCTACTTAACCATCTCAGACATAAAATGCTGCTTAGCTTTCCTTTTTTCCTTCTTATGGACCTGGAAAGCTCGGTAGAGAAATGTAAGGTGGTGGCTTATCATAATCCCGGTGATCCCCTGCCTCTCCCGCTCCACCAGGGGCTTATCCTCTGCCTATACCACTTCCATCTTGCTCTTTTTCTGCCTAAAACCATTACTATCCGTGTCGAGAACATTGAACCCATCTCCTCGATTCATATCTCCCCGGCTGAGTCCAAGAGCCCTCCTCGGGCTGTCATGGTGGGGAGTGTCAAAACCAATTTAGCCACCAAAAAGCTTAAGGGTGGATTAGGCATGGCTCATGCCAGTGCAGCGGAAGGGCTCTGTGAGCTAAAGGCCACCCAGGTGGACACGACGGATAAGGTCACTAAGCTGAAGAAAGGTAAGGAGAAATGCGGGCAGGCCACGACTGTCAAGGAGGGCAAGGGCAAGAATGTTGTTGAGAAAGATTCCGGAGGGGATACGGTTGTGGGGATGACAGAGCTGACTGGTGGGGAAAGTGTTAGGAGGAGATCGGAGAGGCTGGCCAAGAACAACAAAAAGAGATTAATTATTGAGGACTTGGAGGTGGAGCAGTCTGACAACAAGGGCTATAAGGAAGAAGAGTCTGATGATGAGATTGATGAGATGGGAGAGAGGCCCTTGCCTACTCTGATGGACAACAAGTTTTCTGGCCATGTTTCTGACTTGCACACTCCGCTGGTGAATGAGCCTAGTTCATTTCTGAAGACTAGGGATATTGGGGAAGATGTTGATATGCTGGCGAAGAGATTGAACACCTTGGACAAAAGATTTAGGGGCTTGACCCGCTTCACAATGAAACTGAGCCACTTTGTTACTAGTGCGCTGTCAAATGTCATAAAAGAGGAATTGGCAGGGAATAATAGCCAGGAAAATAAGGAGTGGGTTGGTGATGAGGTGGTTGACCTCCTGTTCAAGAACTGGGATGAGGCTAGTTAGCTCCTCCTGTTGCTGGTCTGTCGGCTGTTTTTTGGCTGTTGGTGTGCTGTCGCTGGGCTGTCTCTGGTTTTTTTTCTCTTTTCTGTTAATGTTCTCTAGTTATGTTTAGTCCTTTTTTGGCCCTAGTGGCCCATTGTGTGGGGTACAACACCCCGTAAATGCTGTTTAACTTTTCAAAAACAAAAAAATTCAAACAATATTCAAAAAATATTTTCAAAAGTGAATTTAGTCATAGATAAAATGTATAAATATTTTGCAAATATTTGTCAAATAATATTTCAAAAATACTTTCAATTAATTAACCATTAAAAATACAATTTTTCATAGCTCCTTATCAACATTCCTAGGGCCACAGGAACATAGAGCTGGAAAGAGCATGTACATTGTCTCATACAATATTTATAATCCAAATTTGTGTTGTTTTAGGCAACTCTTTGAAACTCATTAATTCCACATATTTGTATTGACACTGAATTGATTTTGGGGTTTTTAGCATTGTAGTTGCGAGTTTAAGTTTATGCTTAATAAATAAACAAAACAAACTTTCAGCATATGTACATCCCCTGCCAAGAAAACATAAATTTGTACATCGACACTCTCAAAATGCAAGTAAAATATATAAAACAAAACTGTCAAATTCTCAAATAGAAGCTGTAAAAAATGAAAATTATACACTAAATCCGTCAAATCCTCTTAAAAAAAAATCTATAGAGTAAAACATATATTAAATATATAAAATTACATAAATTTCTCAAAATATGGAGAAATGAACCTACCTCCTTCTTTAAGCATCTCTTTGCGAGAAGCAGTGGGAGACGCCCCAACTTGTGAGGAGGCCATCGAAGAGCTTTCCTTGGCTCTTCAGGGACGATGACAACCACCTCAATTCTCTGGATACATATATTAAATATTAATATATATAAAATACGTCGAGAGTTATCATTCTCTAATTTTTAAACAATACTATTTATCTAATTTTGCGATCAAAAATACTATTTATCTATTTATTTGTTCTTTTATTTTATGCAAATATTTGAATTTTTATTATTATTTATTGATATATTTGTTTTTGAAAAGTTAAGCAAGGTTTTGAAAGGACCAAGAACCTTTAACAGCACAAAGACAGTGCCAAAGAAACAGCACCAGCGGAAACACCGCGGAAGAACAATAGAGACACAAACAACACCTGGCCAGCAGTGACCAGGAGCAACAACACACTCAGGACCAATAGTAGTCCTAAGTCAAAGACCAACTAGCAATCCAAACTTGGAACCATAACCAAGAGTAACAGACCACATAGGAAAAAACCCCCTCCTATAGAACTAGAAAACTCACAACACTACAGGGCCACTAGATTGCCTGAAACTACCAAGCCACTAAACACCTGCCACAGATGGGTTGCAACAGACCTTCCATTCAAATCAAACAATAGAGAGCCTAAAAAATTCTTACCAAGATAACGGTAAGAATCAAACAAAGTTGCAGAGCAACTTTCAGAGTCCTGGAATAACCCACCACTTATCAAGCCTTGTAGACAACCAGGATCAGCCAAGCCACTGATAGCTGAAAACCTGTATCACGGGAACAACAACACCAAACCCTTCTTTGAAAACCAGCCGAACCAGGAATCCAACCCATAGTCCACCTCAAAAGGAGAGAGCTCCCCTCTAATGGAGAGGATAACATGAGAACTTTTTCCACCAGACCCAGAGATCTCTAAAAACCCCATACTCCACCTCCATAGGAGTAGAACCCACCTCAAAAGGGACAGCATTAGAGAAAACCAGAAGAAGCTTCCAAAGACAACCACAACACCCAACTTCACCATGAAAGAAGAGGGATCCACCTCAATAGGATTAGGCTGTAGGAACATAATGGAAGCCACCACATCCACAGAAAAAGAAAACACACCACCCTTTAGCAACCCCGATAGCAGGAAACGAAAACAGAGTAACAACCAAAAACCCCACTGGGTCATGAGGAAATAACACCCAATCAACCACCATAAGGCAGAGAACAACCAGAACTGAAATTGGCCAAGGCCCACAAGAGCAACAGCAGAAAATTCTCTAAAGCCACACCAACCTGGGGATCAAACTCCTCCCATCCACCATAGCACACCAAGAGCTACGCCCAAAAGCTCCGGCCAAGAGAACAAGGGAGGCATAGCCAAGAGAACCTCCTGAAGGAACCAAGAACACACATACCACAAAGGCCCAAAACCAGGCCAGTCTAGCAGCTCCATCCCCAACAGGAAGTTGTTGGTCAACAACAAACAATCACCAGTCCACCACATCCTCGCAGCCCCAACCATAACGAGCAGCAACGACCATCGACAGGGCTTCGACACCCTTTGCAGAACAAAGGAAAAACCCTCCTCATCACAAAACACCACAAGATCCAGGGCAGTCACTCCCTCACACACAACTGACACCACACGGGACAACCTCCACCAATAGGCAACCAACTAAGAAGCACCAAGCTATAAACATAGGGTGAAACAACACCCCACACAGACCAATTGCCAGGTCGCCCGAGCCGTCCAAGCACCATCGTAGGAGGAAAGAGCCTACCCGTGCCAAGAACAGATACAACGACGCCATCCAACTCAGGAGACACAAGGGGAGAGACCATCCAGTCTGCATCGCCATCCTCCGAATCCCCTGCATGCCCATCTCCATCGCTCAGACCCTCAGGAAAAAACAAACGGGAGACATCCCGCGCCTTCCTGCAAAGCACCATCACAGCTGGCAGAAACGCCCATCCCACCCAAGAGCCAACAGATAAAACATCCGAAGCTTGCCCACAAAGGACAACGTTGGCCAAAGAAACAGTCTCACACAGGAGACACCACCACACAGGTCTAGGAGCACCAAAAACCACCGCAAACTCAGTAAAGAACTGCCCAAGGATGGGAGCAACCAACAAACACGCACATCAAGCCAGAGGACCCAACCATTGTCGTCAAGATCCGGATCATCACCATCGTCGACACCCAAAATTTTCAAATTTGGCTTCCCGCTCCTGTTCCCGCTCGCCATTGCAGAGCTCATGTTCATTTTATGTTTTAGACACTTATTATTGATATATTTGTTAATTATGTTTCATCAAATCTTTTTTATTTGATTTTTGTGTTTCATCAAAGAGAGATTTGATTTTTTTGGTTCATCAAATCTATTTGATTTGATTTTCGTAGTTCGTCAAATCTCTTTGATTTGGTTTTTTTGTTTCATCAAATCTCTTTGATTTTTTTATTTCATCAAATCTACTGTAGTTGCACATGACTTCCATTGCCTGTCATTTTAAATGTAGCTTCAAAAAATTTACTATAGACGCCTCTCAACATAATAAGAATATTTATTAAAATCAACATAATAAGAATATTTATTAAAACAAATTTTGATCACAGTTATTCTTGAAAACAAAATAATCCTCAAATCTCAAATCTAAGAAGACCAATAGTTTCTAACCAATTAAGTTTTCAAAACTCTCCACTTACCCAAAAGGCAAAAAGTATGGTAAGCTATGATTAAACTAAGCAAAGCAAATCGATAGATGAGCAGAATATAGACAAAAATCTAAATAGAGCAGAATATATTCATTTCTTACCCACCCTCTCTCAAATCTCAAATTTAAAAGATCAATAGTTTCTAACCAACAAAATTATGCTACGTTATGCTTAAACTAAGTAGAGCACATCAGTAGATGCGAAGAGTATAGAAAAAAATCTAAATAGAGTATAGACAAAAATCTAAATAGAGCAAGCACTTGGTATTCATTTATTTTTGTATCGGGATAACCTCTTTGATATGTGAGCAAAACGACTTCAACAACAAATGGAAGTTCCTAAATTCAAACTCCTGATAACTGGTTTAGAAAATGTGATTCAACTCCTAACTGATTCAAAAAATATTTTAAATTCCAATAAAAAAAGAAGAAGAAGTGTTTTAAGTTCAGGAAATGCAAAAAAAATGTTTAAGATGCACATTTCCTAAAGAGACTAAAGAAGTATTGAAAAATGAACTCACCCATGGACCAACTGAACCATTCACCAAAAAAATCAATTTAACAGTCCTAAATTACTCATATTGATCCACTAACTGATCTATAAATTTAAAAAAAATTAAAGGTTGTTTTCTTTTCTTATTTTTATGAAGAGTTTAAACTTTTTAAACTTCCAATCTCAGCCATATTAAGGCCATATGTAGGAGATTGTGTTCAGATTTTCAAAAAAGTAGTTAGAAACTTATTTTCTAAGTATATGCCTCGGGGCTTAAATGATCTATTCTTTTTGAGGAATAAGAAGAATAGATTTGCATTTTCAATTTTATATTTAGCTTGTTTTTGGATGGGCTCTTGGATGTTTGATCTAAAAATTGATTTACTCACGAAATCTTAATGTGGTTTTAAAAGCCTCTTATGTTAATACTAACCTAAACAAACGTCCTCCCCCGTTTAATTTTTAAAATCTTCAATACTTTAGAATAAGCCCTTGATGTTCTCTTTAAGTTCAATTTTTAAAATATTTTTTTACAAACTTTTGAAAATATCAAAATAACAGCAGATATTTGAAATAGAATTAAAATTCATCACATTCTACAAAGGCCTTGCTTGTTCAGATCATCAAAATAACTACTGAATGTTTTCAAACTTTGCAATATGCACATTTTGTCTAGCCACGCAATGCAATTGAGAAGATGATGCTTAAAATCACAGGGTGGCACAGCTACTTGAAAGATTGTAATATTACAATTCCAAAGACGAGGGAAGTATTATTTACAAAAGAATTACAGATATTCAAGTAAAATTCATCACAGAGGTCCAGGAAAAGTGCCAAGGTCCCTTTGGTCATTCCATCTTACTATCTGCATGATTATAACCAAGAAAGCTCAGAAGTGGGGAAAACATAACAATTCTAACAAGGAAAACAACCTTAGACATGTAAGCCAATACTGCAATACAGTAATAAGATTTCTTTTTTAAATGAAAATATTTTTGGACAATTATATACCCATTAAGTAGGACATAAAGATCGATAATATATAGCAAACTTTTCGCATTCACTGGCACCCTCTCCCTTAGCTTGAATGCATCTGTGTTTACAAACATCAAATAACAAATACGCAGCCCTTGAAATATGGAATATACAAAAAACATTTGCTCTGGAAAAGTGTACTAGGGAAAGAATTCATAAAATGAGAGCAGAAATAAAAAAACATCATACTTGTGATATTCAATATAACGAGTGAAGCAGTGCCTTGTCTGGTTGGTCGTGGGAAAACAAAAGTCTGCTGGTGTTGTCTTAAAAATGTCTTCAATCTGATTCGCAGAGTCAAATAATATAACAATCTTCATAAGATTTTTTGAAATCTACCAATTGCTTTTCTATTCACTATTCACAAACACCTATTTTCTGAAATCTACCATTTTATATTTCTCACTTGCACTGTCCACAGACTGCTCCCCTTTATAATATTAGGTTACGAAAAAAGGAAGGAACAAAAGGAACCTCCTATGAGCTCCATGATAACACAGGGTTGGTAAAACCATGAACAACAGTAGACAACACAATTATATCATAACCGTAATCAAAGACAGTGATATTATAACGTGCATGAAACCTGAAACAAAAGTGCCTCACAGAAACAAAAACCCCAATGTTAGGATTTTCAGTATTTAGTGCTTGCGAAAACTATCTAATGCAAAGTGACAAGCAGCTATTTAGCGAGCATCTTTGGCATCCATGGTGTCCATCTCTTTATCAAGCTCTATGCGAGCCTTTACAAGACCATCGTAGAACTCGTCCGTATCAGAATCCCATGGTTTTACTCCATGCATTATCAGATCTTCAAACTTGCTGACAGGTCTCTCTCTGGGACGACCTTGCTTCGTGGGGATTGCCCTTCCATTGTTTTTAGCTGGCGCAGGAGCTGCTACTGAACGTCCTCCCTTGAAACCAGAGTTGGCCTCGCCTCCCCTTGAAGCCTTTACACCCGAAGAGTTTCTATTGTTTGAAGAAGACATGATTACTGACTTGCCAACAGTTGTATGTTGCATGCAAATAACATAGTAAGGGAAGATAAAAACCTAAAAAAAAATTCACACACAAATGAAAAGCCAAGATGATGTGATTTACCAGAGCTCGCAAAACAAAGACAGAGCTGAAAGATGAGATGTTAAAGCGGTAAGGAGTGGGTTGTATATATAGAGAATTGTTAACATGGGTTGTTTAGCATGAAGGAGAAGTTACAGGGTCATGATGACATCTGCCGTAGGCAGTCCTAACTATAGAAACCTCTGGCGTCTGTTACTCTCGCCTCTTCAACTTCCATCTTGGCCATTACAATCGCCCACTTCCATTTCTCTCTTACATTCTCCTCTTCCATGACTGCCAGTTGTACGTCAATTTGAACCTGACTTGTTTTTCTTTACACAGATTGTTGGCTGCCACTGTAGACACCTCTCGGCGTAATTATTATTATCTATATAACTTATTTGATTTTTATATTTCCTTTAAAACTATTACAAAAAAATTTGGTGCTTTTCAATTATATTGTAGAATTTAATTGTTATCGATATTTCCCCTTTAGATAAGAGAGAATATAACCATTTTCTTTCTTAACCCATGTAGACTTTATCATTATCTCTAGAGAGATGCTTTAAAATCTTGCTAAAATCACTTGTTGGCCCTTGTGATTTAAGTTCATGGATCATGTATTTATCTTGATCATTTTATATATATTTAAATGTATAGAACTAAAAGTTTCTACATTTTGGTGAAATGAGTGAACACATGTTTGATAGTACTTTGAATTACATTAGATTTATTAATATTTCAAATTTTAATTTTCTTGTTTAACTTGTAAATAGTTTTAACATTTCTAGAAGTTATATTAAATTTATTGCACACATGCACACTTGAATTGTTATCTAGATCTAGAGTTCAATTTACATTCTATATAGTGCTTGTAAATAATTATTTTATATTTAAATAAATTGAATGTGTGTATGTATGTGTTGTACAAATTATTTATATTCTCTAGATCTAGACATATTAAAGTAAGAAGGTATCATTACTCATTTAGGTACACATCATGGGAAATGCACCTATTTCACCTCTGCCTGCACTATTCGTAAATACTAATAGTGAGATTAAGAGATTGAGAGATTCATTAACTGATGGTACAAACACAGGCATATATGTGGACACTTGCATGTCCATATTACATATCCTAGAACAAATTAGAGATAAACTTGGGGATACTAGTGCATTTTCCCCTGAGATAGTAGTTACTATTCTTTCCCACATGCGGGAAGAAGTACGTGGCAAGGTTCCCTTTTCTCAAATAAAAGATGTTGTGACCAAGGATATGATTAAAAACTAATGTTTTCCATTTTATCAAAATAAAGCTAAGGTGAGGACATACCAGGTCACCAAATGTGTGGATCTTGTTATGGCCGCTTTGATCTACCCATGATTTCTTGCAATGTATGGTCAATATCCAAACAATGACCAAATTTCATTATATTTTGTTCATCAGTTGTATGTTGAGGTTCATTTGGGCCTCAAAGTCAACTACCTGGACATTCCACCATATGTTGGTCAAGGGCATGGCAGGATTGCCGATAGAGACACCTATTGTCGAGTAGGTCGACCAACCCTAGTGTTTAGGGTATTGGTTGGCAACAGGTCTCCTGCTCTCATCCCAACTCTAGCCCCCTTAGCAAATCAAGTTGTCATTGCTTCCCAAAAGGAAGCAACTGATAGTGTAGGCGATATTGTAGGTGTAACCACTAGGATATCTATTGATCATGTGGGTCAATATTTGATGTCTAGACATTCACGATCCATACCATTTGCAATGGAGTACAAAAACATTGATCCTTTTACAATGACATGCATCCCTACACCCACACAACTGGATGGACTTATAGGAGAGATAGCATGCAAGACTTTGCATTATTTGGTTGAGGACCTCTTGGAGGCATATGCCTTCATCGCATCAAACTATGGGATATATATAGACTAGGTTAGAGGTCATTTGGGTGCAGGAGTTCATTCACATCCAGGATCCCATCATTCTCATCACTCTTAGCCCAACACCAGTACACATCAGGATCCACCTACAGATCATTTGGCTATTGTACAATCTATTGATCCTTAAGTTGACCTGGAGAGGATGCAAAATTCTATGGGTTTTATGGATATGTTGATTGGTTCAAATTCGTCATCGTCGATGCCATCTCATCTGGTTAGTCCCCTTCACTCATTATTTCTAGCATGACATGTGATGGCTCAAACAAATGTAGATCTTGATGTGTCGATTGAGCAAACAACTTGTTTGCTTGATTTGGTGGAGGTGGCCATTGCAGAGGGCTGAAATCATCCGATACCACCTAATGTGCATGTATTTTTGCATGTGCATGTTCAATTCAATTTTTTTAAAAATAAATTTAAATTTTAGTTTTAACTATATTCATGTAATATATGTATATATTGTAGATGTTCATACCTCATGTTACTCCTAGCTTGGGTTCAAATCGTGTACGTCGGTGTGATTTTGTGGATTATACTACTGCCAGTGGACATGTGAGTTTTAAATTTTTATATACATATATGTGTACATACATGTATAGATTTAGATAGATATTTAAAAATATATGTACATTCTTAAATAAATTTCTATATATATATAATATGTATTTAACACATTGTGTACAATTTTATCTCCAGGGCTTGACACATCCATCAAAGTAGGATTCTCATTCAGTGGATCGTTCGACTAGGAGTCAACATGACTATCAGGCTGCACAGTTGGATCTATGAGTTGTTGAACATTATATATGACAGGCTACATTTGATGATCTCTAGTACATATTTGTTAGGAACTATTGATACATTATTACCTACATTTGATGATCTAGATAGTACATTTGTTAGATTGTTGATACATTATTATAGGTACATTTGATGATCTCTAGTACATTTGTTAGGTTGTTGATACATTATTACCTAGACATTTGATGATCTCTAGTACATTTTCTTATATGATATACATACATGTGTTTGAGCTTAAAAATATTCATTTGCTTATGTTTATATGTTTATTTTCATTCAATCTACGTGCATGTGCCTCTTTGCTTATAATGTTTATGTTTATGTTCATCTATCTACATGTACATGTACACATGTAATGTTATAAAATTTGAATATAAAAGGCATGTACAGAACTAGTTATTGTCTAATCTAAGCATAATAATAATCTAGTTTAAGCATAAGAATAATATAGTTTGAAAAGAATTTAAATTAAGTATTGAATCCTTGCTTAGGATAGAAAGAGGGAAAATATTAAGAGAGTACATTTTTTTTAGGAAAACAACATAATTCATACTTCATGTAATACAAATTACTAGGCATGAATACTTCATAAGTCAATTAGCTAGAAATAATGGTAGAAGAGAAAGATTAGAAAAACAACAAAGTAAAATAAAGCATAAGATAGTTAAGGACAAGATCAAGAGATCCAATAAATTAATCACATTAGGTGGAAGGATAATCCCTAGAAAGTAATGTTACCAAAATTTCTACCTTCAACTCATTTTGGTAGAGCTGGAATTGTTTGCTATATCTAAGGTGAAAGGTACATTCATTTTATGTTGATACTTCATTTGCAAATGAGGGATTTCAAATAAGATTTAATTTATTATGCAAAATTCACAACACAAAGGATACATCAAAATTGCATAGTGTTGTATTTTATTCATATTTTTTTTATGGAGTTCATCCACAAATTCATTTTTGATACCCGATACGAGAGCACAGACCTTCTTGGGCCGAACCTCTTCGGCTAAGAGCCAAGGATTGAGGGGTATCCATTCCGCCAAATTCACCTGGGGCATGATCCCGGCCTCATCCCTCTTTCAGTGTCGAAGCCTTTGCACTCAACAAGACTTGATCCCTGGTGGGCTCATTTAAAACCTTTCAACTTCACCAGTAGACTAAGGGCCCATTGACATATTTTATTCATTTTAAATCAAGGAACATACAAGATTGCATAAACATTGTTGTTTCATGCTAAGAGGGAAAAAGAGTGTTTATAAGTCCCACACAAGTCGTGGGAACGACTAAACCACATTGATAAAACATAAGAGTTAATCTATTCAACTAAAGATAAGAAGAATAAAGCATATAACGAAACATTATATCCTTCATTGCATGTTCAATGTTGTGTTGATTTTTTATCTTCAGCACTGTCATCAGCTTTCCTCCTTTCTTCAGTCCTTCATTCCCTAGGTTCAGGTGTACCTGTAAGATGTTAGGAGGTTTGTTAGAGCTCAAGACATAAAGTTTCATCATATGGTTATCAACAATTGAATAACTTAAACCTACGAGCTATCAATCCAATTCAGAAATATCATAAATGTACAAGAGAGAATCAGGATCCGATCATCAAAGTGAAAGTGAAATCATCATCAGAAGGAATATTGAACTGTTTTTATCTAACATGTTTGCTCACTATGTAGGAACATGTGCATATCTTATTATATAATCAATCTCTTTTCATTAAAGTTGTGGAGAAAATGTGGCTCCCACAAGGGTTGAGCCTAGCAACTATGAAGATCCAAAAGCCCATATTCACAACAAAGGAACTATCATTAATCAGTTGTGCAGTGCATAGAGATCAACAGAGGTTTGTATACACAATTTCTAAAAGAAATAATGTTTCACAATTAAACAACATTACTGTGAAATGGAGCACAAGATTCAAGCCTTTATTTCAGCATTGTGGCATATTCAAATGCTCTAAAAAAGACATTCATTAAGGAGAGCTTACATTTTTGCCTTTGAAAGGAATTTTCGTTTTGATGAACACTTTTGAACAAAGAATGAATTAAAGTAAACATGGTTAAAGTTTCATTATGCTGAATATGTGAGAACAAAAATAATAAAGCTACAATGCATATATTAAAAGAAGTGAAGTCACACAATTTTCTTCATAATTGACAAATTTTTACATACAAAAAACATCATTTTGAAGCCAAAGGAGCAATAAAATCATCATATTCAAACTTTTGTTTCAACATTGCTGCAAAATCAAATGCTTTCAGCTAAAAAAATAGTGAGAATGCAAATATAGTGCACTACTAGCTATGATAAATGAGCGAATTAATACTATCTCAATCATGAAAGGATGAGGAATAAGCAATAAATAATAGGCCAAGAGACTAAGAAAAGTGAAAATCTAAGATAAAGAAGAAGGGATCAGATTCAATAAAGCATCAAAATTCAGTCACATTATTGATATAGGAGGTCTACAACTAGTGGGAGCAATAGATTCTAAATTCACAGAGAAACTCTTAGAGTTTTTCCATACATGTTTCAGTACTAGCATGCCTAAGAGAAGGCCCATGATAGTTTAAGATATTCAAAGTATGACAGAATATTGCTATGGTGCAACAAAAGAGCAGTAAATACCAAAGACAGAGATAAAAGGTAGCTTACATTTCCAAGCAAAGCATGGGGAAGATTTCATGAAGGAAACAAGATTCCATTCTTTCTTTTTTTAACAAATGAAGCATTTCAAAGATAAAAATACATCAGTTTTATTTTTGCAAAGAAATTAGTAAGATGAAGCCCTCAATGTGCTTGAGTAAAAGGTGTGAGGCCAAGGAGCCAAGAATCAAGAGTTTTCTCATATTCCCAGAAATTACATGGAGAGGCCACGACTACAGCCTAGGGTTATGGGGGGAATGAAATGAAACAAGGTCTTAGTGTCCAAATGGCTCAAAGCCCACGCCTGCATGAAAATAAAGAAACCCACAACCAAAGCAATGTACATAAATAGAAACGTTTTATCATCTCTGGAATGACAATGAAGATTCAGGGGAAAGGAAAAACTATGGCCATAAAAGCAAGAAAGGCCTCATAAATGTGAGAAAACATGAACCTAGCATACAAAGTTTTACATTTAGAATACACAAAAGAAAATATTCACCATTTTTTTCCATAATGAGCTCAAATCGAGCCTCTTTCACAAGGAAATAAGAGGTGAACGCGAAGTTGAAAACTTGCCCAAATTAGTGTTGATTTCCCACAAACGAGGTGCCTTTAAAAAAAATACCATAGTGAGCTTTAGAAAGCCCTCAATTTCGGCCATGAAACATAGCAAAGAGGTATTGACACCATGTAGAAATAAAATGCATCAAAAATCTGGTGAAGCCACTGTTGAAGAGCCATGAAAATCGAGCAAAAATTCTAGAGAACAAGCTCAAAACCTACCCAGCATGGCGGCACATCCAACAATCAAGACCAAAGACAAAATGGAAAATGAGGTTTGTTTGGGGTTTGAGTTGTTGTAACTCACCCTAATTCGAATTATGGTGCTTTTTGACTTTGTTTTAGAAAATCATTTCCCATTATTGTTATGCTATGGTCTTGGCTTGTAAAGTCATCGACTTGATCAACTATGGAGCCCGTATGAACTCATAATTTAAGTTTAAGTTTATCTTTTGGAGTTAAAATAAGAACACTTCACTTATTTTTATTTGCATGAGGTTAGACAAGATAACAATATAATTAAATATTAAGGATAATTTTACCTTAATAGTTAATATGTAATGAGTAAAAAGGGAGAACAACCACACATTAAATATTAAAATAATTAAAACGATTATCTTTTTTTATTTGATCATATAGTTACCTCTCCAAAGGATCATGCAAGAAATAGAAGTGCAGTGAACTGAAATCAAGCAAAGTCAAAATGGAGTGAGTGGTGGAATTTGAGTTCCGATTTCAGTTAGAGGAGTAAAAAGGGGGGTCGATTTTATTTAGACCTATGGTGATAGTCTGTTTGAGCCTATTTTTACTCATTTTCATCTAGTTTTGACTCCTCTTTTTGAGAGTTTTCATCTTTTCTCATGGGGAGGATATTTTCACTTTCAGTGCCACCTCCATGCACATTGGAGCCATTTCGAGTTACACTTCAGTTACATACAGTATGAGATAGAGCTTAGAGCTGTATAAGCTTAGTTTACAACATTGGTGGGCCCCATTTTCAGGCAATTTTGATTTTGCTCGTGGATAGCTTTGGAGTTCACATATTTTTGACTTCAGTTAGCTTGACATCTCTTTTTCGGTCTCATTCTCTTCTATCTTTTGTATATATTGGAAAAAGTTAGTCTTTTTCCTTAGTTCTTAGTTTTCATATCTTTTGGCATACCTTTTGTAGAGAGACTAAGATTTGTAGCTCAGTTTATATTTATAGTTTAATATACAGTAGCTTTTTACAGGTTAATTTAATTGTTGTTTGCACAAGTTTCTTTAAAATATTTAATTAAATTCAGTGTTGCCTCTTCAATTTTTGACATCTTGTCCTTTTTTAAGTGATTTGATGCAAATTTAATGTGTTTGAAATCATAAACCTTTAAATTTTTGTCTCAGTTTCTAGATACGTGTACACAAAAAGAAATTTCATCATAGGTCATGGATTGTGTTAAAGTTTATCTTTTCTCTTAGGTTGTGAAAAGCCAGTTTTTCCTTCATAAAGAAAGATTAAACAAACCTTATTATGAAATATTTATGTGGTTAAAATGCTCAAGTTGAATTGTGTTAACAAATTTATGAGAATATTGGTTGTGAATAAGTTTGCACAGTAGTATTCTTCGGTGCATCACCACCATTTTAAGTTCAGTCCATGCATTCATTTAAAGCCTTCTGCCCTTTTCTATCAATATTTATAGTTTCAAAGTTTTTCCAGTTTCATAGATTAATTCTTCTCCCTTTTCTCACAAAAGGTCAATCATTATAAAATCATAAAGGAAGCTGACCTATAATCCGAAGGTCTACTTTCAACATAGGGTACCCACAACCTGAAATTATTCCCATGTTTTGCAAGATCACAAGGCATTTTTTATTTTGCACACAGGTGCAATCCTATTGATAACAGTTTTTAGCACGCTCGGTGGGACCCTAAAATCACTTCAGAGAAAGAATTCAAGAGTTTCAAGCTATTGTTCTGGTAGATACAACAACATTTTTTACCTTTTAGAGGTTACAATTTATACTTGGCGACTTTGAGCCCAATCTACTGATTTCAAGCAGACAAAGTGTTGGTTTTTATGAAAAGAGCATGTTTTCACCTCTATTTCATGAAAGTCTTGCCTATCCACATCCTTATCCACCATATTGGGCTAATTATGCTGCTGGTTTTATCCCAAATAACCATGCAACAACAAATAATGAGCATTCTTATTATGCTTACCACCCACCCACCCCTGCTCAACCTTCATATCAACATTTATATGTCCAAAATCAGCTCCAAGAGGTTGATGATATAAAAAATAACATGAATGACACCAAGGACATATTGCCATACATTGCAAAGCAGATAGAAGAGTTCAGGAGGAAACAATAGCTTGATATGCAACAACATGAGTTAGATTACCAGGCCTATCTTCATGAGCAGGAGTTGGAGACACAAAGAATATTGTTTGAAGAAAAGTTCAAGAGGGAGTTAGCTGCAAAAGAGGAGTAGATGAGGCTTTTGCTTGCTTAAATGAAAAAGAATGTGATCCAAACAAATCCTTTTATTCCAGATCAGTCCTTTCATGATGAGCGAGAGGTAGAAATACAAAAAAGATATGAAGAAGAGTGTCTTGCTAGGAAAGTTTGTGAAAAAGAACAAAAAAGGGAGTTGCTTGCTCACCTTCAAGATATTGAAGTTCAATCAAATTTATCTATACTTAGTTTTAGGAAACCCTCTCTTCCAATTGTGGATCAACAACATGGGATGCAAAAGAGGAAATTTGAAGAGAATATTGCTCAACAACTTGCTGTAAAAGATGTAGAAATGAGGCTAAAACTTGCCAAATAGGAGGTTCCCGAGGTTTCAATTCCAAGTTTCAAGCTAAGTGATTCTATTCAATCTCCAAATAAGTCTTCTAGGTTTGACATTCCAAGTTTTAAGGGGAATAGTCCTGCCAATGTTAAAGATCGACCCCTACAGAAGCCCATGAATGAACAAAATCAGTCAAACCAGTCCATTAATCCTCAGTTTTAGTCATAGCAAGAGCCTGAACCAAATCATCAAAGTACTGAGTAGTTATGGAAACCTTCTTGGACCAAGCATCCTGAATTCAAAATGCCAAATCTAGTTCAAGAGGCTCCCATTCCAAGTTTCAAAGATCCTCTTCTATTGCAAAATCTAATACATGCAACAAATCAAGCTATGAGGGTTCATGAGCAGTCATCTCAAGAACCGATTCTTCTTCAAGAGAGCCAACATGCGTATGCATGTCCTGATACCATTTCTTTGTTTAAAGGAGAACTAATTATTTTTCAAAATAATTGGTTTGATGAACACGATTAGTTGAAGATAAATAATGCAGAAAAGGAAGAGGTGTTTGAAGAGTAGAAGATATAAGTGTTTGATATGGATATGCTTATACTTGATGAGCAAGATGGTAAAGCAGACTTGCAGTAGGAGGCAAATGAACATGATCAGTCAGGACAACAGGTTGAGAAGCTTGAAAAAGGTATCAAAAGCAATGATTTCATGTTTTTATTCGATGAACTCCCTTCTTTTATTGAGTTGGATGAACAAGAAAAGGTCAAACAATCTAATGAGTTGCTGATAGAAGACAATCAATGTAATAATCAAGTCTTGGAGCAACTGAAAGCTGAAAATGAATATGAGGAAAGGACAGTTCATGAGAATGACAAATCTCATCTAGATTTAATGCAAAGTTATGAGTTAGATGAGAATATGTTTTTAGGCATCATAGAGGTTTTTTCCTCTAACATAAATGATAAGCTAGTATTATATGAGCCATCAGCATATGATCAACCTGTTAAGATCAAAGAGGCAAGTATTCCTTCATTTCATTCATGTGAACTAACTCTTTCAGATTAGATTGAAATTGAGATATAAGGTGGAACATCTTTGGAGGAAGAAAATCTTACACTGCAAATGGAGTAGCCTAATAAGCAAGATGGAGAGATAACAGTGTATAAGCATGAAGACAATAGTGAGAGGCCAAGTTTTATCCTCTCAAAAGGGTGTCCAATCAAGTATTTATCCAAAGAGGAGTCTACAAAATTACAACAAGTCATAATTCTACCAAAACATGTGGTTGCAACTGGGGAGCAACAGGTTAATCTTATCTATATGCCACAAAATAACATCTTTGGTCGTCAATCAAATGAGGAAGGTGTGCCTTTTGTGATGTTTAAAGATTTTCTATAGCAGTTAATCAAATGTTTATCATTTCCATACCTCTTTTCAATTGATCTTAAGGATTTGAAGCACCCTTTGTTGTTAAGGAAGGGCAACTATTTCTCACAACCAGTGAATGGTCATGTTTGAGCACTAACCCTGCTGGTTAGTGTAGGGTAGGGTAGTTTTCAAGTAGAGTTTTTCTTTCAATAAGTGCTCATTACACATTGGTTTCAGTTATGTTTTTTTTTTTCAATAAGTGCAGATACTGCACAGTTTTCTAACTCTGTCTTAAACAAAGTTATGATAGTTTCTTTCAGTTTTATTTGCTGCTAAGTTATAGAATTCTCTGAGTCACAAAAGAGCAAGAATGGAATCCATGCCCAATGGATTATCAAGGCAATTGATCTGGCATGCTTAGCAGACACGCATTCAACAAAAATCGCCAGAATGTTACCAAAATTTCTACCTTCAGCTCATTCTGGTAGAGTTGGAATTGTTTGTTATATCTAAGGTGAAAGGTACATTCATTTTATGTTAATACTTCATTTTCAAATGAGGGATTTCAAATAAGATTCAGTTTATTATGCAAAATTCACAACATAGAGGATACATCAAAATTGCATAGTGTTGTATTTTATTCATTTGAAATCAAGGAACATACAAGATTGCATAAACATTGTTGTTTCATGCTAAGAGGGAAAAAGAGTGTTTATAAGTCCCACACAAGCCGTGGGAATTACTAAACCACATTGATAAAACATAAGAGCTAAGCTATTCAACTAAAGATAAGAAGAATAAAGCATATAACGAAACATTATATACTTCATTGCCTATTCAATGTTGTGTTGATGTTCTATCTTCAACACTGTCATCAACTTTCCTCCTGTCTTTAGTCCTTCATTCCCTAGGTTGAGGTGTACCTGTAAGATGTTAGGAGGTTTGTTAGAGCTTGGGACATAAAGTTTCATCATATGGTTATCAACAGTTGAATAACTTAAACCTATGAGCTATCAATCCAATTCAAACATATCTGAAATGTATAAGAGAGAATCAAGATCTGATCATCAAAGTGAAAGTGAAATCATCATCAAAAGGAATATTGAACTACTTTTATTTAACATGTTTGATCACTATGTAGGAACAGGTACATATCTTATTTTATAATCAATCTCTTTTCATTATAGTTATGGAGAAAATTTGGCTCCCACAAGGGTTGAGCCCAACAACTATGAAGATCCAGAAGCCCATGTTCACAACAAAGGAACTATCATTAATCGGTTGTGCAGTGCATAGAGATCAATAGAGGTTTGTATACATAATTTCTGATGAAAATAATGTTTCACATTTAAACAACATTATTGCAAAATGGAGCATAGGATTCAAGCCTTTATTTAAGCATTGTGACATATTCAAATGCTCTAAAAAAGACATTCATTAAGGAGAGCTTACATTTTTGCCTTTGAAAGGAAGTTTTGTTTTGATGCACACTTTTGAACAAAGAATGAATTAAAGTAAACAGGGGTAAAGTTTCATTATGCTGAATATGTGAGAACAAAAATAATAAAGCTACAGTGCATATATTAAAAGAGGTGAAGTCATGCCGTTTTCTTCAGAATTGACAAAATTTTGCATACAAAAATCATCATTTTGAAGCCAAAGGAGCAATAAAATCATCATATTCAAACTTTTGTTTAAGCATTGCCACAAAATCAAACGCTTTCAGCTAAAAAAATAGTGAGAATTCAAATATAGTGCACTACTAGCTATGATAAATGAGCGAATTAATACTATCTCAATCATGAAAGGATGAAGAATAAGCAATAAATAATAGGCCAAGAGACTAAGAAAAGTGCAGATCTAAGATAAAGAAGAAGGGATCAGATTCAATTAAGCATCAAAATTCAGTCACATTATTGATACAAGAGGTAATCATTGATAGAGGAGGTCTGCAACTAGTGGGAGCAATAGATTCTAAAGTCACAGAGCAACTCTTAGAGTTTTTCCATACATGTTTCAGAAGTAGCATGCCTAAGAGAAGGCCCATGATAGTCTAAGATATTCAAAGTATGAGAGAATATTTCTATGGTGCAACAAAAGAGCAGTAAATACCAAAGACAAAGATAAAAGGTAACTTACATTTCCAAGTAAAGCATGGGGGAGATTTCATGAAGGAAACAAGATTCCATTCTTTCTTTTTGTAACAAATGAAACATTTCAAAGATACAAATACATCAGTTATTATTTTGCAAAGAAAGCAGTAAGATGAAACCCTCAATGTGCTTGAGTAAAAGGTGTGAGGCCAAGGAGCCAAGAATCAAGATTTTTCTCATATTCCCAGAAATTACATGGAGAGGTCATGACTACAGCCTAGGGTTATGGGGGGAATGCAATGAAATGAGGTCTTAATGTCCAAATGGCTCAAAGCCCGTGCCTGCATGAAAATAAAGAAACCCACAACTAGAGCAATGTACAAAAATAGAAACGTTTTATCATCTCTAGAATGACAATGAAGTTTCAGGGGAAAGGAAAATCCACGGCCATAAAAGCAAGAAAGGACTCATAAATGTGAGAAAGCATGAACGTAGCATACAAATTTTTACATTCAGAATATACTAAAGAAAATATTCACCATTTTGTCCATAATGAGCTCAAATCGAGCCTCTTTCACAAGGAAATAAGAGGTGAATGCGAAGTTGAAAACTCACCCAAATTAGTGTCAATTTCCCACAAAGGAGGTGCCTTTAAAAAAAATACCCCAGTGAGCTTCAAAAATCTCTCAATTTCGGCCATGAAACACAACAAAGAGGTATTGACACCATGAAGAAATAAAATGCATCATAAATCTAGTGAATCCACGGTTGAAGAGCCATGAAAATCGAGTAAAAATGCCACAAAACAAGCTCAAAACCTACCCAGGATGGCGACACATCCAACAGTCAAGACCAAAGACAAAATGGAAAATGAGGTTTGTTTTAGGGTTCAAGTTGTTTTCACTCACCCTAATTCGAATTATGGTGCCTTTTTACTTTGTTTTAGAAAATCATTCCCCATTATTGTTATGATGTGGTCTTGACTTGTAAACTCATTGACCTAATCAACTATGGAGCCCGTATGAACTCATAATTTAAGTTTAAGTTTATCTTTTGGAGTTAAAATGAGAACACTTCACTTGTTTTTATTTGCATGAGGTTAGACAAGATAACGATACAATTAAATATTAAGGATAATTTTACCTTAATATTTAATATGTGATGAGTAAAAAGGGAGAACAACCACACATTAAATATTAAAATAATCAAGACGGTTATCTTTAATATTTGATCATATAGTTACCTCTCTAAAGGATCATGCAAGAAATAGAAGTGCAGTGAACTAAAATCATGCAAAGTCAAAATGGAGTGAGTGGTGGAATTTGAGTTCTGATTTCAGGTAGAGGAGTAAAAAGGGGGGTTGATTTTAGTTAGACCTATGGTGACAGTTCGTTTGAGCCTATTTTTACTCATTTTCATGCAATTTTGACTCCTCTTTTTGAGGGTTTTCATATTTTCTCGTGGGGAGGATATTTTCACTTTCAGTGCCACCTCCATGCACATTAGAGCCATTTCAAGTTACACTTCAGTTACATACCGTATGAGACAAATTTTTGAGTTGTATAAGCTTAATTTACAACATTGGTGGGCCCCATTTTCAAGCAATTTTGATTTTGCTCGTGGATAGCTTTGGGGTTCACATATTTTTGACTTCAGTTAGCTTGACATCTCTTTTCAGTCTCATTCTCTTCTATCTTTTGTTTATATTGGAAAAAGTTAGTCTTTTTCCTTAGTTCTTATTTTTCATCTCTTCTAGCATACCTTTTGTAGAGAGACTAAGATTTGTAACTCAATTTATATTTACAGTTTAATGTACAACTTAGATTTTTACAGGTTAATTTAATTAGTATTTGCAGATGTTCCTTCAAAATATTTAATTAAATTCAGTGTTGCCTCTTCAATTTCTGGTGTATTATCCTTTTTAAAGTGATTTGATGCAAATTTTATGTGTTTGAAATTTGAAACCTTTAAATTTATGTCTCATTTTCTGGATATGTGTACACAAAAAGTAATTTCATCACAAGTCATGGATTGTGTTGAAGTTTATCTTTTCTCTTAGGTTGTGAAAAGCTAGTTTTTCCTTCATAAAGAAAGATTAAACAAACCTTTTTATGAAATATTTATGTGGTTAAAGTGCTCAATTTGAATTGTGTTAACAAATTTATGAGAATATTGGTTGTGAATAAGTCTGCACAGTAGTATTAAGTCTGTACAGTAGTATTATTTGGTGCATCACCACCATTTTAAGTTGAATTCATGCATTCATTTAAAGCCTTCTGCCCTTTTCCATCAATATTTACAGTTTCAAATTTTTTCTAGTTTCATAGATTAATCCTTCTCCCTTTTCTCACAAAAGGTCAATCATTAGAAAATCATAGAGGAAGCTGGCCTATAATCCAGAGGTCTACTTTCAACATAGGGTACCCTCAACTTGAAAGTATTGCCATGTTTCGCAGGATCGCAAGGCATTTTTGCTTTCACACATGGGTGCAATCCTTTGGATAACAAGTAAATAAATAAATCAAATAGATCACACTTAAACCCTACAATGATGGTTAAAAATGGGAATACACTCCTATATGTTTGGTAAATTTACACCAAGGATTCAAATGATTTAATGTATTTGTCAAGTGGAATATCATTAGAATACAGTAAGTTAAAATATTCTCTATACATAATAAGACATGGATGAGATAAGAGTTTTAGTAAGATGAGGCCCTAATCATATAAGAGAATAATTACTTGGTAAAATAATATGAATAATGATTTAAAAGTGTTATATAGTTTATATGAATCACAATCATAAAAATAGATTCTAAAGGCACCCCATCAAAAGTACTACAAGCCCTAATATGTACCCCATCAAAAGTAATACAAGTAAAAGAACTATATTCTAAATGTTCTATTTAATTTCTATATAAAGCATGGTAATCATATTTTATTCTTTAAATAGATATAAACTTTTCAATTGTTGTAACTTGCACATTATGTGCAACATAAAATTAAGCCTTGAATTCAAATCAATTTATAATAACTTTTCTATCTATATATGTACCTTTAAAGCCACAAGGAAATTAAATATGTAATGTTCAATTTAAGTTCATGTAAGCATGGGATCTATGGTTCAAAATTATACACAAATCTTTCAAATTTGAAATCAAAGATTCTTGAACTTAATAATTCCATGGAACAAATATACATAATTGTAAATAGACTCAATTTGAGGAAATGACAAAATGAATTTTCAAAGTTTGTATTAATTTATAGATCTACAATTAGTTTTTCAATTGTTGACATAGCACACACATTATATGTATATAAAATTAAGCATCATTCAAATCAATTTAAATAACTTATGTACCAATGTGTTTCAATCACTAATTTGTGAACTTCCATGGAACAAATACAATTGTAAATAGGTGATAAGGAATGTAGGCAAAATGATTTAAAAAAAACTTCACTAGGTTCCAAACAAGTATTGCATATGAGTTTACATGCAAGCAAAAATAATGAGAGATGATGCTATAACTCCAAAGTTGAACTTTCAAATGAAATCAAAGATTCTTGAACTTAAGAATTCCATGGAACAAATATGTAATTGGAAATATCTACTCAATTTAAGGAAATATCAAAATGAATTTTCAAAGTTTGTATTAAATAGATACAAAATTTTCAATTGTTGTAGTGCACATGTTATGTATAAAATTAAGCATTGAGTTCAAATAAATTTATAATAATTTCTATCTATATATGTACCTAAAGCCACAAGGAAATTAAATATGTAACATCAATTTAAGTTCATGCACACACTTCAAGTTTCTAAGTTTACATCCATCTTCGAAGAACATAGATATCTAGAAATTAAAAATAACTTATACATACCAATGTGTTTCAGTCATGAATAATTTGTGTTTCCATGTCCAACAAATGCAATTGGAAATAGATGATAAGGAATTTAGGCAAAATGAGTTTAAAAAACTTCACTAGATTGAACAAGTATTGCATATGAATTTACATGCAAGCAAAATAAGTCAAGAGATGATGTTATAAGTGGAGTTGAACTTTCAAATGAAATAAAAGATTCTTGAACAAGTAAGAATTCTATGGAACAAATATGTAATTGGAAATAGACTCAATTTAAGGACCAATGTGTTTCAACCACTAATTTCTATCCTTGACCAAATTTAAAATACTTGTCATCAACATATATTATAAGTTTTACAACTAAAACAATCCATAGTTCAAACAAGTTACTATAAGTTCTCACTTGAACATGTATGTACATGTAAAAGTGAACTTGAAAATCATGGATATAATTTAACTCAAATGTTCTGGTTCAACCCACTCTTCAATAACTTCCAATTTTTCAGATGATCATCACTATCTAGTCTCCATTTTTTTCATCCACGTGCATGTGGAACTGCATGAAGATGTAGGGTGGTAGCAATTACTAGGTGACTATATTGATATACCTTATTATCAGGTTGGTAGTCAATAAAATGAATCCCATGTTGAACAATTTTGACTTGTTTGAGATATATCCCTTGCACTACAACAAAACCTGCATGGTAAACATGAACCTGAGGTAAGACATGTGCACGTACAACATTTTAACTCAAGGTTTGTACAATATATTTAATTTTTTTACTTGGTTTAATGTACATGTACACAATGTATATATAGTTTTAAATTCAAACTTACCTATAGGAAACAACATTCCATCACTTGTTTCATGTTTTGTTAGCTTATTCCTCTCTTCTATTCAAGTGTGAAAGGATGATGGGGTGAATGGTAATGTGACCTAAGAGGATGACTAAGGGTATGATGTAACTAAGAACCTTTTGGAAAATCTAAGGTAAGGTTGCTTGATCAAACTAAGATAACCAAGGTTAAAAATTTGATTTATCAAGACCTCAATGATGGTAAGGACTAAAATTTGACTAGTTGACAAAGGTGGTCTCAAAATAGTGCCATGTGAGTTGAGGAGCAAACCTAAATGACAAAGGACTAAGATAATGGAAAAGTGAAGTCGAGATTAATCTAATTTTAAAACTATGGGGTGCTCTAAATTTTGATAAGTTTCCAAAGCCAAAACCTACAACAAGGTGTATGCAAGCTAACAAATGACTTATGTTTGACCTATGGAAAATACAAGCAATGCAATGATGAAAGAATGGGTGGATAGATTGGAAATGGTAGGTTTAGATGTTTGCAAGTCTATGATCAAAGGATAAGATGATGCTCAGGACTAATTAGAAAATGGATTGTCTCAGTTTTCCCCTAAAATTTTCAATAGTAGTTGCAGTGTTTTGAATGTCAATTGCGGTTAATAGTTTGTCTTGCTAAGTTTTGACTTTTTTTGATCAATTTTGGTGTGATTTTGTGAAATTGATCTTGGAAAACACAACAAATAGTCTGAAAACAATTGTTTGGCTTGATCTGAGTGTGAAAATGTATAATTACAATGTGTATGAAACCACTCATAAAAAATGCACAACCTAGGCTAGAAAGAGATACTACTTGTTGAGTCCCTACTTGGATTGCTCCAAACTCTTAAACAAAGTAGAAAACTAGAGATCTTGGTGATACTGGCTCCCCCTTACACGACATGGGCACACCAAAATCTCTTACCCCAAAAGATCCAAAGCTCTTATGAGCCGAGGGATTTCTTGTCTTTACAATGAATAGTGAATGTAGGGCGGCTTCGAAGGTCTGACCTCTTGCACCAACAAGTAAAAGGGTTTTTGGCCTCTACAACAAGTGGTTCTTAATCTATGTTTCAAGGTAATACTGGTGCCTATACATGTGGTGGTTCACTCAATTAGGATGCCTCCCAGTCCCTTCCTTAGAAAGGATTTTGATGCATCTCAAGGATACTGAGGGAGACATTCGTTAGTATAGGACATCTGCATCGGGTGATTGAAGACTTTTCCAACAATCACAATTATTTATATAGAAGACTAAACCAAAATACCACTTGGGTCATTCCCTCTCACAAGTTATGAGGTAGGCCCTATAAGGGTAACAAAAGCAAGAAAAACACAATGTTTGTGATCTCCAGGATCGCATAAGGCGCGAGGAGAGAGCATACACAATATGTTTACCTCACACTGACATGATCATTTTAAAAAGAAAAATCCCAAAACCAAATGTGTGGCTGATTATGCAAATTCCAAAAGATGTTTTAGATTCTCAAGATCACCAAACGGTGCGAGAGAAGA
Source organism: Sequoiadendron giganteum (assembly GCA_007115665.2). Lineage (NCBI taxonomy): Eukaryota > Viridiplantae > Streptophyta > Pinopsida > Cupressales > Cupressaceae > Sequoiadendron > Sequoiadendron giganteum. Next base: position 560,116,722 of record CM021103.1, read on the forward strand.
GCATACACACCTTAAGACAAGTTACAAACCACAAGACAATGAAGACACTAGTTCTTTTTAATCCCAAATCCAAATGTGAGAAAGAAACTCAATGCAAGATTGTTGTCAATTTTAGGTCCCAAATGAGTGAAAATGCAAGTTCTTTTTAACCAATGAGTGAAGAAATTCAAGTTTTTGTAAATTTTTAGCTCAATGACATGCAAATGCAAGGTTAATTTTATATCCAATGAGTGTATGAAAATGAAACAAGATAGATAAGTTAGCAAGATCAAATGAAAAAATACCTTCTTTCCACCTATGCCACACACTAGAAATTAGATGTCAGTAATAAAAAAACCCTAGAAAACCATGATAAAAAAGATAAGCCCATGTATAAAGATATAATAATTAGTATTAACTTCCAAGTTATCTAACATAGTTTTCATAATTGGAAATATATTTATAAGGAAAACCTTGAGGTGTTAATAAAGGTCCTAAACACACATAAGAGATAGATAGATAAGAAATAAGCATATAAGTGTCCATTCAAGAACAAATGAAATCAAAGATTCTTGAACTTAAGAATTCCATGGAACAAATGCAATTGGAAATAGATGATAAGGAATTTAGGCAAAATGAGTTTAAAAAACTTCACTAGGTTGAACAAGTATTGCATATGAGTTTACATATGTATGCAAGCAAAAAAAATGAGATCTATGATGCTATAAGTGGAGTTGAGTTCAAATGAAATAAAATATTCTTGAAAGTTTAAGAATTACATGGAACAAATACAATTGGAAATAGATTCAATTTAAGGAAATGATAAAATGAATTTTCAAAGCCACTAGGTTTTATAAATTGGATACATGAATTTACATGCAAGCAAAGAAAGTGAGAGATGATGAGCTATTAAAGTGGAGCTGAAAAATGAAATCAAATATTCTTGAACTTAATAATTTCATGAAACAAATGCAATTGTAAATAGATGATAAGGAATTTAGGAAAAATGTGTTTAAAAAACTTCACTAGGTTGAACAAGTATTGCATATGAGTTTACACACATGCAAGAAAAAAAAGTGAGATCTATGATGCTATAAGTGGAGTTGAGTTCAAATTAAATCAAGGATTCTTGAAATTTTAAGAATTCCATGGAACAAATACAATTGGAAATAGATGAACAATTTAAGGAAATGGCAAAATGAATTTTTAAAGTCACTAGGTTTTGTAAATTGGATACATGAATTTACATGCAAGCAAAGAAAGTGAGAGATGAGATATTTAAGTGGAGTTGAACAAATGAAATCAAAGATTCTTGAACTTAATAATTCCATGGAATAAATGCAATTGAAAATAGATGATGAGGAATTTAGGAAAAATGAGTTTAAAAAACTTCACTAGGTTGAACAAGTATTGTATATGACTTTACATACATGCAAGCAAAAAAAGTGAAATCTGTGATGTTATAAGTGGAGTTGAGTTCAAATGAAATCAAGTATTATTGAAAGTTTAATAATTCCATGGAACAAATACAATTGGAAATAGATTCAATTTAAGGAAATGAAAAAATGAATTTTCAAAGTCACTAGGTTTTGTAAATTGGATACATGGATTTACATGCAAGAAAACAAAGTGAGAGATGACATGAGCTATATTTAAGTGGAGTTGAATAAATGAAATCAAAGATTCTTGAACTTAAGAATTCCATGGAACAAATGCAATAGGAAATAGATGATAAGGAATTTAGGAAAAATGAGGTTCCAAGTTATGGTAATGTCTATGCAAGATGAAAATTTTTTAGTATTAACTTCTAAGTTATCTAACATGGTTTTCATAATTGGAAATAGATTTATAAGGAAAACATTGAGGTGTTAATAAAGGTCCTAAACACACACGAGAGAGAGAGAGAGAGAGAGAGAGAGAGAGAGAGAGAGAGAGAGAGAGAGAGAGAGAGAGAGAGAGAGAAGAATAAATAAGCATGTACCTTGTTTCATTCTACGATAATTTGCCAAGTTTTGTTTGCGCCTCTTTTGTTCTTGTTCGTTTGAATAATTTCGTTGAGCCTTATTTTTTCTTTTTGCTTGTTCTCCCATTTTCTTCTTCAAGTAAAAGATGACTCAAGAAAAATCCTCTACCAAAAGTAAATTCTCCTCCAAAATTTTCCTTGATTGATAAAAATGCAAATTTTTCTTCTCCAATATTTGCCTTGATTGATAAAAATGCAAAGTTCTCTTCTCCAAAATCTGCCCTCCTTGATAAAAATGTAAAAATATCTTCTCCAAAATATGCTCTCCTTGATACAAATGTGAATTAATCTTGCAATGATATGGAAAAATAAAAATAAGCTTGTATTTATATGCATATGAAATTAAAAATTAAAATTAAAATCCATTCGTTGGCCAAGGGTTCGAGCGAATGTCGGCCAAGATTTTGCTCTAACCAACCCGAACAACATTTTTTAATATTATTTCAAAGGGGTTTACACAAACACCCATTCACTCAAACCCCCTTTTGAGCGAATGGGTCAAGGGGGGTTCAATCAAAAGGGGGTTTGCTCGAACCCCCCCTTTTCCCTCTTCTCCCCCTCTTCTACCAAAATTTTTCCTTTCAAAGCTCGGGTTGAGGATGAAAATGGAGGAAACTTCAGAGACCCAACTGGATGATGGTAGTTCTCAGAATGAGCTATCCATCAAATATAATTTTAATATATTTTGGTTTTAATATGTATTTTCTTAGTTTAACTAAACATAGGTTTTTCACCAAAAATCAGGCTTTCTATTCTACACATGTGGAAAATAGTAGATTATAATTTTTTTTTGAAAAATATGTTCAAGCTAGGTATTGATGTCCTTGATCCACTAAAAAGATATTTGAATTTCAATACATACAAAAAAATTTATGTTGTTTACGGTCCGCCTATGTCCAAATTGTAATTGGTTTGACTTCAAAACTTGATTAAGAAAAAAAATTCAATAAAACACTATGAAACCAAATGAACTTGTTAGATATCGTAGTTACAAAGCTAAATTAAAAAAGAAGAAGTTATGTTGTTTATGGTGAGAATCACTCCTTAAAAATGGTGTTTACTGATAAAAACTAGTTTTCAAAGGAGACAAAAAATAAATGCAATATGATTCAAAATAATTTAAAAAATATGTATTTAGAATCTACAGACAAAATGCCACAAATAGGGGTTGGGGCCCTAGCTCGGTTGGCTAAATCTTTCCTGTTGTAGGAGGTTGGTCATGAGGTCCAGTCTCCCCCACCCCCGTGGTTCCGGAGGGCGTGTCGCGCCAGCGCCGCCGGTCACGTTAAAAATTTTACCAGGCGCACTGTAGTTTATAGGGGATCGTGCTACCCGATTCCTCCAGTCTAATAAATAAAAAAAATAAAAAAATGCCACAAATCACTAGTTTGCATCATCTTCAAATTCCTCATGGTTTAGCAGCTATAGGTGCTCAAAAGTGAAGATTTAGTTAAAAAATTCAGTTCAATGTCCAGTTTGGCTATAAATTGTAAACCAGTATTATGGGATCACCCTTGTCTTCCCATGGGAATTTCTTTTGGCCTGAACCCATGGAACCTATTAAGCATCATGAAGACTTCTTTTTCAAATCTTACCAAAAATTCAAGGCAAAGCGCATAGCAGAATTATCTCTTAGCAATATCCCTCAACACATGATTGAGCCTCCTATCATTGATGAAGCCATGATTGGACCAAAATCCCTTACAAGTAACCAAGATAAATCCATGACAAATCCTCCACCTATTTCCTATAAGAAACCAAGAGATAACCATACAATTCCTATTGTGCCTCCTAAGATCAAACAAGTTTATAAACCTAAAGAGAAAGTGGTTGACTAACCCTTGATGGTTCCTTATGTTCCTCCCTTGTGGGAAGAAAAGAAACATATTATTGATAAACCCACTCATATACCATCACAACTTGAAAGTCATGTAAAAAGAAACTGAAATGCTAAAGAGAATATGCGTAGACGTCATGCTATTGCTCATAAGTTAAAAGAAACAGACAAACTAGAAAACCAAGACCAACATTTAACTAAAAAAAAGCATGATGATTCTCTATCTTCGCCACAAAAACAACATAAAACCTCTATGGACATTTTTATTAGGCCTCCTATTGTGATTAACTTGGATGATGATGATGAGATTGTTAAGATTGATGAGAAAGTGCATAATGAGTTGAATTTGTTATTTTACTCTTCCATGAGATTAGATGAGAACAACCGTAATGATCCTCCTGAAAAGAGTGCATCACCATGTGTTGAACCTAGTGATTGTCCTAGTATGACTCTCATTGTTTCCCCTTTGGCTAGTTATTTTCCTTTCATATATAATGAACAAGATTGCGATGTGAACAAATTGCTTTAGGTTGGCTCACATGTGTCATACTAGCTTTATGTCTATTCATGTTATTTGTGTGATTTCATGTGCATAATGTGATCCCTTGTACTATGTTTTGTGTATGTATTTATATTCGTGAGCCTACTTTGGATGACCCTTGTCACTTTGTTGGTGCAAGGATACAAAGGAAGCGAATATGTTGCGACATCCTTCTATTTGTATCTATATTCTTCTATCTGTTGTAACCATTATCTTTTCATTCATCTTGTGTTTCCCTTTTGGGGACAATGCAAAGCGTTGAGACATTTAGGTCTCCTCCACGTTGATGAAAAAGGTTCTTGTTGATGGTGAAGATGACACAAACAACGTTAAAACAAAATATTTCTACTCTATTTCTCCTGAAAAAGAAAGACAACATATAGTAGCCTAACTCCCAAGGTCCTGGTAGTTGGTTCTCAACTATCTGGTGTCACTCAATCGGTTCATGCAACTATAATATTCAAGGGGCCTGTGCTGGTAACAAAATATTCAAGCAATGACTCATTTTACCGACTGCTTTAGTAAATCAATGAGGTTTTCAAATAAAAGAAAAAGATAGGACAAAGGGGTAAACTAGTAAGTATGAATCAAATTTATCTAGTATCTGGACATATACCTTCAACAATGAATGTTTCCTAATAGATCATAAAACCATAAGATGACACAATCTATAGCATAATCTATACCACTGCATACATTTTAGGTGCTTAATTAACTTTGCAATTACTCTTCACAAATATTTCAAGGGTTTCAAAACAACACACATTCATTCATCATCAAGATTATAGATCAACAGACTTTTTAATAACTTCAACTCAATGATAATCTAATAAGATAATCCTTAAATATGATTCCTTCAAATGACTTTCATCATTCAAGAAACTCTTATGTTCAGCACAATCACTGCATCTAGATAGATTATAACTTATCAGTCTTATCGAACAAACAATTTAATTCTAAATACCATATTTCGAGAAAACCTGTAATTCTATTAACTGTAAAAGATCAAGTACAATGTATCTCTGTAAAATCACTACAAAATTCTATCTCCTAGCATTAGGTAAGCCAATCCAATTCTCAATTAGCCGACCTTTACAATATGATACCCATTGGGTATTTATAGATTATACAAAAAGTTCGAACTTTACTTCTATTTTAGGCTATCCACCTTTTTAGGAACAACAACTTTCTTGGAAACTCAGATCGATTTGATCTTGAGTTCTTACATTAGACGTTCAGTTTAACTGGAGAATAGGAGATAGAAGAGAAAAGAAGTCATGCGCCCCCAAGACTGTCAATGCTGCATGCATGCAACATGCAAGGAAGAAGAAGAAGAAAAAAATCATGCATACAAGGATTCATGCATGTGAAGCTGGATCTGCCATGAACTCATCATAGCTGGTGAAGACTTGCTGTAACGTATCTATTTATGGCCCATCAATCCAGCTATCCTCAAATTTGATCTGATCCAATTCTGCTACAGCAAACTCCCTCATACCTTTTATCTTTATCATCTCTCTTCCGACAACTTTTATTTCTTCCTTAACATCCATTAACCGATCTATCATCAAATCTTCTCCATCATCCCCTTTCTGCATGAGTCCTTTGTACCTTTCATCCCACTTTTCCTTTATTTGACTCAAAGGCATGCCCTCTTTTGTAAATGCATTTACATCTACAATAATGGCAATAACTGCTTCCAGCTCTTCCAACTGCTCAGTCAAATTATTAACACGTTCTTGGATCTCATCCTTATGTTTACACAAGAAGTCAGTTCTAAAACGGAGTATACGAGAAGTTTTCTCCACAAAATCCTTATTGTCCTCCTCAAGTATTGATTGTTCCAAAAGAGTAGCCAAAGGCAGTACACTAACTCTTTCTAACTTCTCACTGTATTCTTTATACTCTTCTCCTTGTTTCTCCAATGCCTCAATGTATTGATACATTTCTTTAACTAACCCTTATGTGTCTTTATAGGCTTCAAAAATTTCTACCAAAATTGCACCTACCTCCCGGTTTAACTTGTCTACCCATCGGTCTACCATCTCCGCTTTGCCTTTTACCTGTACCAAATCATCTACCTCCTTTTTGGTTAACAAAATAGGAGTTTCAATGGTTGCTACCTGTTGTGATTTTGGAGAGGAGACATTCTTCAAGAATGAATGTAGTTGATCCAATTGAGCCTTAAGCTCATCCTTCTTTTGCTTATCCTTGATCATTCTTGACTTGGTTGTTGAAGCCACCACATCAATCAAGTTCATCTGCTGATTCCTAGTGGGCCTTCCCAAGTTGACATTACTCAATTGATAATCTGTTAGCTGCATGTCCCCTACCTCCTTTTTTGTCATTGGCATGGCACATTCAGCAACAATTTCTCCTTTGTCTGTGAGTCGGGTAGAATGTAGAATCTTAGCCTTCTTTTTAGGCCTCTCCTGCTCAATCCGCTTCATCATATCCTCCCAATTGAGAGGTTGTGAAGGTATTACTGCCCTCTTCTGTAGGTCCAGTTTTAGCCATGTAGGAGCACTTGGAGCAGTAGTCATCATAGAGGAAGAGGGAGCAATAACTGTAGAAGGTGGCTGCATATTTACCTGTGAGAGTCAACCCTTACTTTCTCTTGTTGTTCTTGTAGTATATTCATTTGCACAAGCTTTTCAGCCTCTTCTCTATCCTTCTGTTCTTGTATTTTCTTATCTTCTTCTTCTTTCCTCAACCTCTTTTCTTCCAACCGATCCTTCTCCACTTTTTCCTTCTCCAACCTTTCTTTTTCTAATCCTTCCTTTTCTAGAGCTTCCCTTTCTAGAGCCTCCCTTTCCAAGTTCTCTTTTTCTAAGGCCTCTAGCCTTTCTTTTTCTAATCACTCTACCTCCGAAGCCTTAATCTCTTCTGCCTTTGCTTCTTCCTCTTGCTGCTTCTTAACCAGCTCTTCGGCCTCCTTTTCCTTCCTTATCTTTTCTGCTTCTTCTTCTTTTTGGTGAGCTTCCTCTGCAAGTTTCAACCTAGCAACCAGGATTTCCTTTTCCCTCTGGTTTCTTGCTTTCTCCTCCTCAAGATCATGGATCTTTTGTATCAACTCTAACTTGTCATTTTATGCTTTAACTTTAAGCTCATATTCTTGTTGCCTTCTTTGCTTCTCTACTTCATCAGCTGCTGCCTTAATTTCAACTTGTTTTGCCTTTAATTGTTGCTGGTGAAGTAGAGAATCAACTTGTACCTTAGCATCCATTTCTTTTTGTTTCTCCGCTGCAGTCCTTGCATCATACTTTCTTTTTTCCTCTTCAAACATCTTCCATTGCTCCTCTTGTGTCAAAATCTGCTCAATATCCTGCTCTAGAGGCATGTTTTCTTGCAAATCCTTTTCTGATAGAGTTTCATCTGAATCTGTCTCAACTTCCATAATTTCCTCCTCCACTTCTTTTCCCTTGGCAGCTTCAGCCATGGTATGAAGAGCTCCTTCTTGAATCTCTTTACTCTTCTTTCTCATAAGTGGGGCTTGGGTGGATGATTCACCTAATGTAGGTGTTGAAATAGCAGATCCTACCGGAACATCTCCTTATTGTGTTTCCTCTCCATCATCTACCACCTCAAGTTCTATTTCTTCAATGTCCGGAGGAAGGAATTCTAATGGCTCTTTGGGAGGTGTCTTTCTCTTAATTCTCTTGTATCCTTTACCCTTTTTAAGAACTGGTCCTTGAGAAGCTTGAGTTCTTAGCACTAACCATTGCACACTTCTATCCAACATTGTCCTTCCAATCTTCTTAATATCAATTGTTTCTTTAGCATCCCAATCAATTGGATCCAAGCTCTTGGTGCCAATGTTCAACGCTTCATAGGATGGATCCAACACCATTCCATCATCCACCAAGGTGTCAGGAATGTTTTCTTTAACACCAAGCTCTGACACGAGTGAGACCAATAATCTTTCATAATTCTTCTTTCTTAAGTCATACTCATCTTGCCGATCACTCCAAAAGTCTTCTAACAAATTAAAATATCTAGTGAACACTAAAGGTAATAAGGCATACATCTTCTTCTTCAGATCAAAATACTTACGAGCTGTATACAATCCCAATTTCAATTGTATCAACTCATTACAGACGACCTTTGCTCCCTTCAAGTGTTGACAGCTATATTCACCCAACTTCATGGGAAATTTATGACATCCAATTTTATGCTTAATCCCAAACGGAGCATTAACTCCAATAGCTTGATATACAAACTCCATTAGCACCATCCTGTTACTGCAACACCTTGGAAGTAAATGTGGATGGCCTTCAAAACCAAATAACCTGAAGTATGTAAATTTGGGGTATTGGATGTACCAACATCCCCATTCAACAATGAACGCCATGGCTTCTTGACTTAACCTGTATCCTGCATCTCCATTCAATTGATTGATGACCACATATAAAAATGCATCATTGACTCTTCTGAAATGAGTCTCAGCAACCTGAAGAGATAATTGGTCATAGTGTTCCCATACCTTCTCTTGTCCATCCAAGGCTCCCATTATGCCCACTTTGTTCAAACCTAGGAAAACACCCAACCTTGCTGCGACATATACAATGTAAGAAGTCATAAAGAAATGCTTGGTTTCTCTGATCCTGGTTAACTGATCATGTATGGCATCAAAGACAATCATTGACCAATCAAACTGTTGTTCACCTTTCAAGATGGTCTGAATAAAAGGAAACATCCACTCCTTGAAGTAAAATGCATCCCTCTTCCCAAACACCCTAGACAACATCACAATCAACCTTGCTACCTCTTCATAGAAATTTGCCCTCTTTGGCTGATCTGCAAGCTTGGTTAGAGATTTCTTTTCTGTCTTCAACCACTTCTTGTTCAAGTGAGATTTATTCGATCCCTTATACCTACTATATTGCTCCAAGGCCTCTACCTCATTTAATTGCACCAAGTTCTTTGGATCTGGAACATCAAATATACTTTGAAATGCTTGAGGAGTGAGATTAATAATCACATTGTCTTGTGAATCCATGCATAGTCTTGTAGCAAGATTGTAAGCACTAGCTACTGTCATGATTAACTCCGGGCACTAGACAGATATAGGAAATAAAGTGATATGAGCTAACCCAGAGCTAACAATTCTTTCCGTAGTCACTGTAATATCCTTGTCAAACGCTTCTGAATACCACTCCTCAAAATTGTATTGACCTAAATTGGTATCAGTGATACCTGACCAATCTGATTCCACCTTGCTCATCTTCACAACCGGACTCCTGTGATTATACCTTAAGGTATAAGGTAGTTGTTGTGGCTTTAACTTCTTTGGTTTTGATGCTACCTTTGATGTTTCTGCAGGATGGTTTCTCCGAGCAGCTTCCCCTGATGTTCTTGACATCTTTCAACTTTCCTACAAGCAAAACCTCTAATTAGATCTTTAGATGTTATCATAAAACATACTTTAAAACCATACTTTTCATATATGCACCAGAGGTGGAACCAGGCCAAAATACAACCTAAAATAGTCTCTTTTTACAACACTACCGGACTCGGAGCCAAAACCGATATAGACCCTTCATTAATAATGAACGGGCTTGGAGTCGGAATCGGGGAGGTTATCGGAACCGAGATCAGAATGAAAAATGGATTTGGTTTTCTTCAGATTTTCATTTTTCATATTCTATTTCCATTCCGCCTCTACTTCCGACTTGGTCATCGTTATTTTGGAAGAAGATTTTCTCATTATGCGCGGAGCCGGATACGGGATGAAAATGGAATCAATACCTTTTGCAAAATAGAATTCTCAATTTCAAGATCGATTCCGATCCCGTCTCCGCCTAGGTTGACCATGACGTCATCAAAGATTTTATCAATTTAACCTATAACTCCATGACTAAAACCAAGGTCATATTAGATGAAAAAGAGGTTTTAAAACACTTTACTCATATGACCATGGGGAACGACTAAATCCTAAGGTATCATATTTTAATCATTTACAAGTGGCAACTTAGAAACCTACAAAACCCTAATCTAACAAACATGATAAAAACTAGGGCACGGATTTTAAACCTTGCCATTTTACCAGACCGAACGTGACAAAACCCTAAGTAAAAACGAGATTCAATTAATCCTAACTCACTGTAAATCTCTAATCTACCTCACTATAAATTTCTAATCTAACTAACCACCATTTAAAACCTAAACTTAATCTAACTCACTGTAAATCCAAAACAGCACGACGCAATCATGACTAAAGCGTGAAAGTGACCGTGCCCTAAAATAGAAAGAACTAAAAATACAAGTAAAAGAAACAAAGAACATAACCAAACAAACAAAATAAAACAAGACCCGAACAAACAAACACGCCAAGAAACATTAAATATTTTGAAAATGACATGATTCAGAGCACGGGCAAACATATATACAAAACACGCAATAGTAAATAAAATTAAGAACAACAATAAGAAAACCTACCTCGAATACACAAGAACCCAACTAACCTTTTGAACTGATTCGCTCGCAACAATCTTCTCCTCCTTCAATCTTTTTGCTCAAATGAACTCTGCCGCTGCTCTTTCGTGCTCTTCAATCTCTTAATAATGATAATAATGACTCGTTTGATCCTTCAATGAAAGTAAAAATGAAGATTTCTACCTACACGACCAACTGTCATTAATGCATTAACATGCAGTTAAGGCGGAGTCGGAACTGAAAGTGAACCAACACTTCACAACAGTGTGACTTTAGTCAAAAAGTCAACGATCCAGAAAAATGGCACAGGCGGAACTAAAATAGAAACTGATTCAAAACTTTTAAGAAACTTCCAAACTTCATTCCAATTCCGGTTCCGGGTCCGCCAACTAAACATAAAACAAAACCAAAACAAAAGACTGATATAACAAAACTAAACAAAAGAAAAGACCAAAACCAAAAGTAAAAATAGCGGAGGCGAGGGCGGAGTTGATTATGATTTTGCAACTTTCGATAAAATACCAACTTAACACCCACTCCGGGTCTGCGTCCGTCGAAGACAAAACAAAAGACATAAACAAAAGACTATCGGGATGGAAACCAAAACAAGTTTCAAAAGAACTTTCAGAACTCGATTCAGTTCCGGTTCCGATTCCGATAGAGATACAAAAGAAAAACAAAGTATTGGCAAAACAAGACTCCAAACTTTGTTTCAAAAACAACTAAGTACAAAAATAACAAAGGGGGACCCATTTTGACCAAGGGAAAAGATGGGGTGGTTATGCAAGGCATAACAATTCTCCTTTGTCTTATCTCTTTCTCTCTATGTGTTACACCTCATTTCTCAATTACCAAATTAATTTTACCTGTATGCGTAAATATGATATTTAATGCAAAATCATAACTTTAATATGTTCAATGGATGAATGAAATACATGAATATGCATTTTGACGTTATCACTTTTAAATGCTTTAATGATGCAATGATATATGATGAATATGATTTACATGTGATTGGCTAACTATGATGCACTAAGTTGGATGTAGCAAAGAATCAAGCCTTCTAGTGAGGAGAGGGAGAGTATCACCTAGGAGAGGAGTTTGGTATGGTAACCCCTAATGTACCCACTTGAGCTATCACACACTCACATCCTAGTTAGTCAAGTTAAGTCAAGTCGATTCGAGATCCGATAAGTAAACCCTTGGTCATAGTTTTTATGATGTTTGGAATGTTTGAGTCATTGCCTTGAATTTCCTTGGATATTTCTTTGGTTTGTATTTAATTGATTAAACCCTTGTATTGAGTATGAGTTCTACTTCATGTATTTTATATATGTATTATTTGATAAGTATGTACATTAAATGTATATATGTATATATTCAATAACTCGTGTATACGAGCATATACGTGTATGGACATATGTAGGTAGAAATACTTATGTATACTCATATACGGATACATCATATACATGGGAAATCGATTGGATATATATATATACTTTGTATATATACTTATCGATAAATATATATAAATACTTATTATAAGATATGAAAATAATGATATATATATTAATATATATGTATATGTGTACATATTTAATTATATAACATATATACCTATATACGTATATATTAATGTATATTAATGTATATATAATTAATAATGATGAATATATGGAAACATGGACATATATATGTTGATATATGTATATTGATATACATACATATATATAAAATAAAGAATATATATAAATATAAGTAAGTAATACTCAACCATTGTTAAATATTAACATATGCAATAGATATTGCAATATGTAAAAGCTACGATGAAAATTAAAGCAACATAGCACATTTAAAATGAATCAAATACATGTCACAAGGTTGTGTTGGAAAATGTAAGAAGCATGGCATAATAAAAATATAGTAATATCATAGTATGAAGGTGGCTGCAAATACCAAGTAGTATGCATACTTTAGTCTCCATTAAAAATGCATTGGGAAGTACTAGAAAGCAAAGCACATTAATGTTAAGAGGCCACGTATGGGCCAATATGGCAGTGCATAAAGTGAGTCGATGAAAATGCAAGTATATGAAATAAAGTTGAAACTGTATTGTTGTGCCATGTAAATAGGGAACACATTTAAATTTTATGAAGTTGCTGTGTAAAATAAAAGCCATGATAGATATTGCAATATGTTAGACTTGGACAAAGCCACGATATGGCAGAAAGCAAAGAGATTTTGTTTTGTATTTGAATGGTTGTCACCATTCTAGGTGCCATAGGATAAAAAATTGGCATGAAAGGAGCTATGTTGAGTGCTAGAAAGCTATAAGGAAACCATAGCAGATGCTTTGACTTAGTAAATTGTTGCAAGATGGCTAGAAAGTGGTGACTCGGTCATGAGTAAGAAGCTAATTTCACTTGGACTGTGTATGTGTTGCAATTTTGATTCTTTTAACTACCATATTTCACCCAATTCTACTTAGTCGACTTGTTTAGAGGAGGAGTTGGTTTTGAATTTGTGTTATTGGTTTTAGAGGTGTCAATAGGAAGGAAAAGGTGGCAATTTGAGGAGATAAACTGTAGCATCAAGTTTCTCGATGTTTAGTATAAATAGAGGGTAGCCTCTTAATCTTTGGCATTCATTCATTTGGAATTCATTTATTTTAATTCTACTGTAGTTTTTCTTTATGCAAGTAGTGAGGAGTGAGAGAATATTTTAGCATTTATGAATTACTTTTTTGAGAGTTTGAGTGTATGGAGATAGAGTTTAGAATTATGGGCAAGCTGAAAGTAGAAGGATCAATAAGTGGAGTTTTGATATTGAGCTTTGAGAGCGAATTATCCATTGGAAGCTAAAATTCTAGGCATGCTAGTCTTTCTTCTCCATTATTCTTTACTATTTGGATTATATGTTTATGAATGCAAGGGCTTGTGTCAGTTATAGTTGTTTACCTTAATTATTAAGCAAGCTTGTGCATATAGCTAGATTGGTTATAAGTAGTTTTGGATATCATATTAGTATGATACCTATATATAATTAATATGAATGTCATGATTGTATGACATAGTTATATTAAACTATCTAGAAGGTATATGCATATGATACCAAGATGATTGCATGTTACTTATACCTTGCATGAATTAAGATGTTAGTAATGCAACATAAATGATAACATGTTAGATATGTCAACATTGATAGGTTATGATGTTATGTAAACCATGTTGGTAGTTTATCCTTGAAAGGTTACTCATATTTCCTTGAAATTAGGAGAATAGTCTTGTAAGAGAGGGGGACCAACCGCACCAAGGCTCCAGGTCATGAAGAGCTGACAACGAAGGACTGCCCTAACTTACCTCACTCTAAAGGATGTCTTGGGATAAGGATCAAGAATGATGAGCACTATAGCGTACTTCTATCCTCTACAGACCCTAAACTTAGTTTTGGGTCAGGTGAGCTAGTTTTTGGAGTTGGTACTATGTCTCAGACAACTCTTTATTTGAGGACGACAACACAGTTTTGGGATGACAGCGCGGTGCACTGGCGTCTCTCGGGTGCGCTGGTGTCTGTACGGTCAGAAAATAGTGAACAAAGTACAAATTACCTAAAAACTAACTAACAACCTAGCAAGATGGTTTCAACAGTAAAAAAAAAATGATAAAGTATAAGAAATAGAGACAAAGATGATAAAGCAAATAAACAAAAGCTAGGGTGATGAAGATGATCTCACAAAAGTTCCTATTTTCTAGCTAGCTCCAAATGCACCTTCACCTACACGCAAGAAAGAGGGGAAATTGTTGGGGTTGTATAGGGGCCTGCCTTAGTCAGACCCCAATTTTGGTGTTTCCACCTCCATGGACAACCAGAAAGCAATGAAGTAGAGTATGCGATAAAGGAAAGAAAGTAATAAGCACTACAAAATAGTGTTTGCTACTCAATCAAATCACAAAGGAGAGGAGTGAAATTCTACCACCTCCACCCAAAATCTCACTAGCCAATGGAGGAGTTATGGACTTGGCAAAGTCACCACAACCACAACTGTGATTAAGAAAGGTCTTGTAAGACTCTAAGCCCACGCTTCTATGGCTTGCTTCACACTTGCATAATGGAGTTGATGAAGCTTTAAATTTTGCTATAATGGAGTGTTGGAATGATGCTTGAGTAGTGAAGTGAAGTGGAAAAGTGCTAAGAGAATGTGAATTTTTTGCTTAGAGATCGAAATGAGATGAGAATGGATGTTTTTGAAGGTGGGATGGGAAGAATCTGCCATTTTTGGGGTCGGTTGGTTGAAGAGGGATGCTACAACTCAACCCCAATCGAGTGTGTAATGCCTCTGCCAACTTTAGATGCAGGAATCTGTCAGGGACAATAGTGCACCATGCGGATGTCTCCACGCCGCGTGTGCGTCCCTGATAAATATTCTCTCATCGACACAAAGGAAAAATGCCAAGTGGATGGAAGGCAGTTGGGTGATGTGAAATTTTTCCTTCGGATTTGATTTTCCAAGGTGAGGGTGCGTGAAAGGGGAATTTGCGTAAGGGGTGCAAATTCGCTCCTATACATTTCCCCCCCACTTTAGCGAGCATGAATATTGATGAGTGCTTTGGTAAAGTAGATCGAAGAGTTATTAGGGTTAGAAATTTATTCAAGAAGCGTTGAGGAAGCTGACTGCGATCTAGAGAGATTGAAAGCATAGGATACACAAAGGACTCCACAAGATGAAAGTGTCTTGTAGGCCCCAAACCTACAAGGAGGCAACCCCCAAGATCTCTCACTTGAAGGAAGCTCGTGAAGCAAGCGTCGTACAAGCCTATAGACCTGCAAGGAGGTGTCCCCCAAGATCTCTCACATGGAGGAAACCTGATGAAGCAAGCACCTTATAGGCCTATAGACCTACAAGAAGGTGACCCCCAAGATCTCTCACATGGAGGAAGTTTAGAGATGTAAGCACCTTACAGGCCCGCAAAAACCCAAAAATGTAAGGGGACTCTGCAGAGTCAAAAAGCGGCTTCACAGACGCACCTGCAAAGTGACATGTCTATCCGCAGATAAAACATGTCAGAAAGCAAAGTGACCACATAGGAAAACAAAGTAGATGGTCACATAGACCATCAATAAATTGGAAGGTTTTCAAAGGGGTCCCTCAGGAACTCGACGTGAAGAGGGGTCCACTCAAGGGACGCACTATTTGAAAGTGCAAAAAAGATCGATTCATCATCAAGGAATCCTTTTGAAAGATGTTCACATCATCAAGTAATTTGAAAGTAAGAAAATTCCCCCTTGTGAGGGGAGTTCAAAGCTTCTCCCACCTTTGAGGAAAGTTTTCAATTTCTTTCTTTACGAACCCATGATGAAGGAAACACATTTCATTAGGGGTCCAAGTCGAGAATGTGATTTTCTTGAAAGTTTGCAAAGGTTTTTGAGAAAAGATCCATTGGAAATGAATGCATTTTCTGAAAATTAGAGATGTTGTCACACATAAGACAGAAAAATCAAGCAAATAAGAGAGAAAGACAAGTAAAGAGCGAAAGATAAATAATCACAAACAAAGGACACAGGGGGATTTGGTTTCACGGGGTTAGATATGCTCATGCATTTATAAATAATAGGTAACCATGGTGCAAGGAAAAAGATCATCAATCCCCACCACATCAAGAAGAATGCATGAAAAATAAAGTAAAAAAAATAAAAATTGGGTCAACATGGAAGGGAAGCCTAAATGACCCAACACTTTGCATCGTCCCCAATTTGCTGAAAATCAAACATAAACATGGAAGAATGATGATACAAATGGAAGAAGGTTCATGACACAAAAATCACTCTTGTATCCAAGCACCAACAAGGGTGACAAGGGTTATCCAAGGACACATAAAACATGTACGAATGAACACATTACACACACACACACACTTCTAATCTATAGATAAAGAAGAGGCCTCCCCCTAATACTCATCGACCAAAAGGTTGTCCGCTTCCCAATCTAGATCATTATAAGGGGAAGGGAGATGAGACTACAATAGTGGAATATTAAGGGGAGGAGCTTTCGATCCTCCCGCAACAAGGGCTAAGGAAGAAGCCCCTGCAAGGTCTTCCCCGCTCGGCTTTTGTGGAGCTATGGTCAGTGATTTTGCAAAGATTGATGACAAGGCCAAAGTTCTTCATCCAAAGAGTTGAATATGCACTTTACAGGAGTGCCATGTTGTATCTCAATGGACAGAGAGGATGGTGCTAGAGATTCACCGCTTGGCTCATTGAGTGACTTAGGAGCAGTGAAAAAATCAGGGGAAGCTAGAGTTGGCTCCGTCACTAGGACAGAACAAGCTAGCGCAAGACCACTTTTTGGAGAAGGTGGTCTCCTCTTATAGCCTCCATTTCTGGAGGGGCCAACCTCCACCTTTTACTTCATTAGGGGATGTGAACTCCCCATAGACGAGGCAAGAGGCATAGAAGAGGAGGAGGAGAAAACCACAACGAACACCACCAAGGTATTTGACATGTCCATGGGTTTAGGAAATGGCGAGATGTTTAGAAGTGACATCAACAAGGTCAGCTCAGTCGAGGGGGAGATAAACACCTGCACCTTTTTGGGGTCAGGTGCGTTCACACTCACAACAAGATCCAAAAGCGAGACTAACATCGATTGAGTAGAAGCAGAGGGGAGGAGAGAGGAGGACTCAATGAGAGACCCTGATACAAGGGCAGCCATTTCCTCTCCCTTTCTCTGCAAAGTGGCCTGCTTAGCCTCCAAAGCCTTTCATCGAAGCTTGAGCTCACATGCAAGGTGGTTTCTGTGACTCTTCTAGCTAGAGACCAAGAGTCGCAAAGGGACGGAAGGCTCCTGCTCATCCATAGGGGTGTCCACTATAGCCATTTCCAGTGGAGGGACATGCTCTTGAATGGGAGCAAGAGAAGAAGATTGAGAAATAACAGGGGGAGTTGGCTCTAGTGCCTCGATAGCAGGCATCTTCTCGTTTACTGCTTTTGGAGCAAAAGCGGTGGGAGGCCACGAAGGTCGAGACATAGAGGATTCCTCGTGGGGACCCTTCCTTCTACCATACAAGTAGGGCCAAGGTCCAAGAGGTGCAGTAGGAAGATTAGATATTCGGATCTTGGGTTTTTTCCAAGCTGGTACCATCAGACTCCTTAGGTAAAAGCTAGGAGTATTCATCCAAAAATCTTCTTCAGAAAGAGGAGGGAGAGAAGCACCCAGAGGATGGGCAGGTTTCTCCTTTCCCTTTCGAGAATAGGGGGCAACTTGTTGTTGCACTACCAGAAAGGTCAATTTTGGTTGTCCCTTGCCCCTAATATTATACTTCACATAGTTCTTGTAAAGTAGGTCCATTCTTAGGGGCAGCAGACCGATCAAGGCGGGCCAAAAATGATCCAACGAGTAGCCCCATGGGACACCAATGGCTGGTATCTAGTGTCATGCACCACATGCACATCACCTTCATGGGAGAATTTTAAACTCTTTTGAATGACAAAGGTAATTCCATTCATGGAAGCTACCCAAGGTATGCCTAGCTTTAGCTTGAACAAATCTGACTCTAGAATAACATCGAAGACCGTGTCTACAACCATAGGTCCAAGTAGTATGGACATGGTTATTGAGCCATACGGTTTGAGATAAAAACCATCATGTGTGCGAAAGGTAGACTTAATTTTTTTGTACTCCTTCCTCTATAATGAATTCAAAAATAATGTTTCTTCTGTATGAAAATTTACTCGACTTGCAGGGTCAACTAAGAACCCCATCACAATGTTGGCATTGAGGGGAGCGGGAATGTAGAGAGGAGAGGGATTGTTGTTTAAGGGCATATCCTATGAGGTGAATGTCACATATGACGAGCCAATCATAGGCTACGTGGTAGGAGCAATCGTTACCATGTTAACGTATGCCTCGGGCTGAGTGGTAGAATTGGAGGGATCAGTAATTGAGTTGGAAAAATGCGATGGGAATAGGTCCGTGTATATCTGCAACTCACTATTTGCTTTTTCCATAGACTTGTTTGCATTTTGTTTATTCCCATTGAGATGAATAGTACCATCCTTGATGTGGTCCTTTATCTTGTGATGCATGCACATACAACGTTTAGTATCATTTCCGTTGAGTCAATGGTACTAAAAAAAGGTATTTGCATCGTACCAATAAGGGTAGGGCTCCTTGAGAGGCTTGGGGTTCTCCAAGGTTATGATCTTATCCTTCAGCAACTTCTGCAAGATGGAAGAATAAGATTTTGCTAACTTTGTGAACTTTCTATTATGCTTGAGGATGTTATCGTTTGTCACAGCTACTACATTTGCAATAGTCTTTCCTTTTCCTGAGATCAATACAATAGAACTACCTTCTGAATGGGAGCGCAGGGAGGGTCCCCCGAACTAAACTATCGTCTACTGATATTCTCGTAATGACACACACAAATGCATGAAAGGAGGATACTTTATAAGGGAAAACTTTTCCTGCCAAGGTCTCAGTAGGTTCCCTATGAATACCTTCTGCACGTCAGAATTAGGTAGTGGGTACGATATTTAAAAAAAGAGCACTTGATACCGCACAATGAAATTATTTATCTTTTTAGTATCCCCTTGCTTGCATCAGACGAGATCTAAAAAGGTCATCTTCGGTTTGATGTTGGATTGGAACTGTTGGAGAAACTAATTCACAAGTTGATCAAATGAGAAGATAGAATTATTGGGTAAGGAATAATACCATTCGAGTGTTGTATCCTTAAGATATTAAGGGAATAATTTTTCCATCAGTGCATCATGATGGAAGAATTTTGTACACATGGCGTTAAAGGCAAACACATGCATTTGTGGGTCCCCTTTGCTGCCATATTTTTTGAATTTGAGAATCTCCATTCCTTGCGCGAAGGGAGTGTTTAGGATTGTCACCGATAAGAGACTATGTCAAAAGAAGGGCTAAAAGATAGGTTGGGTAGAGGCCTAAGAGAGACTTGCCAGTTGGTTCTACATGCGACCCATGTTCTGAAGCAAGGCATTCAAAATAGGGTCATTAGATGATAGAGAACCATTGGAACCTCCAAAACCACCACCACTAGCACCACCTCTGGAACCACCTCCGAAGCCACTATCGGGACCGCTACTATGACCTTCATCAGAGCCACCAATACTGGTAGGGCCTCCAACAAAGCCACCTCCACTACCAAAGCCACCCCTGCCAGTGTCGCCTCCACTACCAAAGCCATCACCACTCATTCCACCTGAGCCTCTGCTGCCACAGGTAGTAGGAGTGAAATTAAACCCAAGGGGTGTTTTGTTCACCTTGAGAGTGCAAGACTCCTGAGGAGCAGAAGAGACATTGATCGCGAGCCCTAATTCAGTCATGTACATGGATGTAGTGGGCATCAAAACACCTAATTGTCTTCAATAGGCATCAAGCACTTCTCCTCGGGTGGTACCCGATCTAGGCCTATATGACGGGACATAAGCTTCGGTTAGATCAACGAGGTCACATAGAAATTCTACGCCCATTCGATCTCACCCTAGCAATTGTCTCACCTCACTTACAAGCCTAGCGGATCTCCTCATGCTCGATACCTTCTCTAAGTGATTCACAAGGTCTAGCAATCTGTTATCTAATGACACGAGGATTTCAACAAGAACATGCACAACATCATCTTCATCTATGGAAAAGGGCATAGGGGATGCTAGAGGAGTAGGTACACAAGTGGTTTCTTCCATAAAACCGATCTCGTCAATATAGTTCGTAGGAAAGCCAATAGTAAAATCATAAGTTAAACCAGTGGGAAAATTGGGGATGAAGCTAGAGGTGACCTTTGTCTTCTCCATCGGAAGGTGCCACACACTTCTCTTGACAACATACTCGGAAGTCATGGAATGGGTTGTGATGATCATAAGCCTCCACAACACTCAGAGTTACAACAATCACAAGGTACATAGGAAAAGTCTCGACACAGACAAATGTTGTTCACTTGGGGTTCACCAAAAATGTAAGAGAGGGGTACCAACCAAACAAAGTCTCCAGGTCACGAAGAGCCAGGAGTGGAGGGATGCCCTAAATTAACTCACTCTAAAGGATGTATTGGAATAAGGATCGAGAATGATGAGCACTATAGCATACTTCTATAACTCTACAAACCCTGAACTTAGGTTTGGGCCAAGCGAGCTGGTTTTTGGAGTCGATACTCTGTCTTAGACATCTCTCTATTTGAGGATGACAACACAGTTTTGGGACAATAGCGTGATGTAATGACATCTCTTAGGCATGCTGGTGTCCGTATGGTTAGAAAATAGTGAACACAGCACAAACTGCCTAAAAACTAACTAACAGCCTAGCAAGCTGGTTTCGACGGTAAAAACAAAATGATAAAGTATAAGAAATAGAGATGAATATGATAAAGAAAATAAATAAAAGCTAGGATTATGAAGAGGATCTCACAAAAACGCCTATTCGCTAGCTAGCTCCAAACGCACGTTCACCTACACACAAGAAAGAGGGGAAAATTATTGGGGCTGTATAAGAGCTTTCCTCAGTCAGACCCCCATTTTGGTGTTTCCACCTCCATAAACAACCAAAAAGAAATGAAGTAGAGTATGCAATAAAGGAAATAAAGTAATAAGCACTACAAAATAGTGTTATGCTACTCAATTAAATCACAAAGGAGAGGAGTGAAACGTTACCATCTCCACCCAAAATCTCACTAGCCAATGGAGGAGTTATGGACTTGGCAAAGTCACCACAGTTGCAACTATGATGAAGGAAGGTCTCGTAAGACTCGAAGCCCATGCTTCTATGGATTGCTTCACACTTGCATTATGGAGTTGATGAAGCTTCAAATGCTGCTATAATGGAATGTTGGAATGCTGCTTGAGTAGTGAAGTGAAGTGGAAAAATGATAAGAGAACGTGAATTTGTTGCTTAGAGATCAAAATGAGATGAGAATGAATGTTTTTGAAGGTGGGATGGGAATAATCTACCATTTTCAGGGTCAATTGGTCGAAGAGGGACATTACAATTCGACCACAATCAGGTGCGTAATGCCTCTACCAACTTCAGATGTAGGAATCCGTTAGGGATGGCAACACACCGTGTGGACGTCTACACGCTGCGTGTGCATCATCAACAAATATTCTCTCACCAAAATAAATGAAAAATGCCAAGTGGATGGAAGGTAGTTGGGTGATGTGGAATTTTTCCTTTGGATTTGATTTTCTAAGGTGAGGGTGCGTGAAAGGGGAATTTGCGTAAGAGGTGCAAATTCGCTCCTATACAAGTCTATTCCCCAGGGCTAGCGTATAATGCCCACATTTTAAGTATGGAAAATTTTAAAACTTTCTATTGTTATGAAGAGTCATCCCAACTCCACTAATCTGATGTGTCGAGCCTTTCTCCATTTTTTTAAAGATGCAAAGTTATACATTATAATGAAAAGGTACAAATTCCATAGGCATATCATTTGTATCTGTTTAATCAATTGGGTGAACCTTTGACAACCATAAAGAGTTGTAAATTGAGACTCAAATGTTTTGTAGTTGGAGACAAGCATATTATCATCAGTATACAATAGATTTATGCATAAGTGAGCATGAGAAGCTTATTTAGGAGTTCAAGATTAGTTAGGAGATGTTGATAGAAGAAGTAGAATATATTGGTGAAGAAATTGAGAATAACCTAGCACCAAGAATTTGATAATTCATTTTGTAGCATAAACATCATAATAATTGTTTGGCCTTTGGCTCATACATTAAGCGAGTTGTTTCCAAGAATCAATTTAAGGATCGGTTATTTCTTCGCTAACTACTAAGATGGAAAGACTTATTATGGGAATCAATGGCTATTCTGGAAGCACAACTTCAAGCTTAAAAGTTTTATACACCCATCAATATAAATGAGTAGTATTTTCAAAATATCTTAACATAGAGTAATAAGAAATGTTTATGAGCATATGTTTTAAAAAAGAGGTTAAAATTTCAAGCAAGTGTGCAACGTAAGAGGATGGCTTACAATCAAGCCAATACTTAGACATCACGAGAATGTCTCTTGACAAGTCTTAGCCTTTCATTTTGTTGTTTATATTCATGGGGAATCAAGTACATATCAGGTGGAGATTTAACCATTTTCTTCATGGATGGTCCATATGATGATGGTACTTGGTCACGTTAATGAGATTAGATACCACTTGTGCCACGTGGATACTAGATTCGATATTTCATAGAGATTTACAACTGAATCTACTAGGGATGGATACTACTCACATCTATTATCTAAAACTAAGGAGGAGCCTCCTTTTGATATGGGAAGCACATATTGGTATGCTAGAGATCTTGTCTAAAATGAGCCATTCCATTTCATCTATAAGCTTGTGAGAGATGAATCACTTAGAAGAAATCTATTAAAAGATATAACAAGAAAAGGGGAATTGTATGTTTCAATTAACCTATAGTTTCCAATACATAAAGTACCATTGAGGTAATCATTTAGAACTCAGATTAATTTTGATATTAAAGTGATGACCCACAATTAAGGCCTGACATCTGGCAAGGCGTGGCGAAACTAAAGAATTCATCCAATGCTCTCATTCTTCTAAGCAAAAATCAAATAACTAAAATGCTTAGCCAATGATAAAAAGTATGAGACTAGTTCCATTAGTAAGAATATCGACATTTTACACAAGTTTTGTAACTATTGGCGGGCGTGACATACTATTCAATTCGTTTGAGTGAAAGAGTTTTGGTGTTTCACGTGGTTTGCAAACTCTTGGAGGTATTCAAATTGATTTTAGTGGCCATATAAAAGTCTGATGCCCTTTTATAACAACTCAAATGGAAAAAGGTAGCATTATAATATTAGTGGCATATTACACCGGTTAGAAATAAACATCAAAGATGATATGATTTTGAGTGCTTCATCACTTTCTCAACACCTTATTGCTGAAGCAAAGTGGAAGGAATATATAGAAAAATCACTCTTTTTGGAAAAACACTGAAAGGAAGGAAAAATACTACCGCTACTTTCTAATGGTTTTCAAACTATATTCGATAGCCGAAATAAGTTTTGAAACACCCCAAGATCACCAACAGTCCAAACACTAGCACAAGGCTACAAAGAAGCATAAAGACACATTCACCCAAGTATAATTTGTATAAGTGACTGGCATCATCAACCCCTATGAGCGACATTTGTATGATATTTTTTTTCTATGTTAAAGGAACAAATTATGTAAATGTAGGTGCATCGAAGTAAGTCGCCCAATAGAATGCAATTAACAAAAACATACACAAATAAATATTTTATCACTCTATTGTAGGGGGAATTATAACACGCCCCCATTAAACAACATGAACATCCATTAAAGCATAGATGTAAAAGGAATATGCATAGGTGTTATAATTGTAATGCCTTTGAAATGGAGATTGTGGAATATTGGAAGGAAGAATCATTTTAAAGCCAATTTCAAAGAATTACACAAACATAATGATGATCTGAAGATTGTTGGGCAGATCTTGCTATGAGATGAGATTAACTGACCTCTCTCATCATTAGAATGTTTCTTTGGTTTATGTTTTAAATCTTTACGATGTTGTGAATGAAGTCACGATAGCCTTAGTAACAATCCTACATAGAGAAATAACAGTATCTTTGGGGGGTGAAGAGCTGAAGGGAAAACTATCATTACATATCTAGCTTATTATTATGATGGCTCAATATAATGCTTGCTATAAGATTGGAAGGACCGATCCTGGACTCAAATATCTAACAAAACCACTAGACCACACAAATTGCATCTCCTCTTTCATACAACAATGTTCTCATTATGAATGTGTTTAGAACGTCATCTTGGAAAGGAGAATAGGAGTCTTGATAATACTGCCATTTTGCATTATATATGAACGTGCTTTTGGATACAGGCACCCGAGTGCATAGAATAGGAAAGGAATGTTTGATAGACCTCTTTGATCCTTTGGGTGTATATATTACAGTGGCTCTCAAGGAAAATACAAATAAAATCAAAGCATGGCGTGAAGGTCGCATGGGGTTGTAATGAAATATTTGTCAATGAAAACTAGAGTAATTTGCAGTTGAATGAATGCCCGATAAGAATATGCATGATTGAATCTAAAAGGTTCTTGTGGATATGAGCTTACAATTCAATATCCAAAGACTATAAATCTGAAAAATGATCATCAAGGAGACAAAACCCTATATGATTGTGGAAGTTTTAAGTATCATATTGTTGTAACTATTGACGTGATTATCTAGGGCTAAAAAGGAAATTGACGTGAAAGTATGGTGATATTTCCAAGATGATTTATGTTTTATTCATCAAGACACTTGATCGCTAATCTTATCGCATCATCGACTATGGTTATAAAGTGTAATTTCCTTTCTATAAGAGGAGAAACTAGCATGGCCAGTGTTATGACATGTTCACATAAAAGGGAATAAGCTTCTTTTGTAACTAAAATCCAAGAAACTATTACATAAATGAAGTAGTTACAAAAAATGGAGAATTTCTTTTATGTCTGATTTTCAAGAATCGATTACGGGACGAAAAAAGTTTTAAAAGTTAAACTTATTTATAAAAATGGGATCTTTTTATTGTTCAATTGAGAGCCTCTATGAGGGCTATGGGTAGCATAGTGATTAGATGTCTGATTTTTAGTTTGTCCAGGAGATTGGGATGAGTAATAATAAAATTTAAATTTATGATTATTTATTGTAGATGCTCATTGTCTGTGTGCAGTGATTTTTAAATATAATATTAATATTTATGAATGAGTCAGTGAGCTTTAATAAGCATTTGAATGTTCCTTCCCTATGAGAATGTGTCATTCTTTGATATTTTGTTTATTTATCTATAGTAAATGTTAGAATTCTATCGAGTTGAGTCAACAAGCTTTTGATAGTTTGATTTGTGAGTCACGATTTTGGTAGTTTGCCAGTTTCATTTCAACATTAGTTAGTAGTTTGAAATACATCTTTATCGTGCTTGTATCATGACTATGAGCAAGTGTTGGTCTGCCTTTCCCACTTTCTGGTCAAAAGCATACCCCCATTTTCATATTTTCAAAAACCCAAAATTATATCATACGAGGGAGTCGCCCCTCTAAATGCAGAGGATATTTGTTAATCTCATAAAAAATCATCCATTTGTTGGTTCACATTGTTGTTTCTCGTTGGGCAAGTCTTGGTTATTTGTAGTGACAAAACTGTTTACCAACATTTTTGGTGACTCTGTTGGGGATTCGAATCAAAATATTAGCGATTCATTTCCTTGGATTTTTGAAGATATCTCCACGTGAAAGGAGATTGGTGACTCTGTTTGAAGTTCAAAGACATAATGATGATGAAAATTTAGAAAAATCGAAGAAATGGGAGAATATTTGTGCCTACAATTCTAAAAATTCTTACAATGGGTGAAAAAATTCTTCATAACTTTTGGGATCACTATAAAGAGAGCATTTCCAAAGCTATAAGAACAGGGTTAAGTATAGATGATGACTCCAGAATCTACACTCTTATTGAGGAGTCTTCATAATAGGTTTTACAAGATAAAAGAGCTTAATGAAGGAATGGGTTTGCTATAAGCACTGATAAAGAAAGTAATACAACTCAAAGAATAATTATGAGTTTATGATGATAATACTCCAAGTGTCTCTGATACTCCCTATTCTTATAATTTTTTAGTTTTGGACAAACAAGATGCCAAAGAAATGATGATTAAACCACAAGATTATTCAATATGGCTGGATTAAAATCATCATAATCAAGGGAGTATTGAAAGAGTTTCATCTATGGGTATGGAAATTCCAAAAATAAATGAAGATAATAATGGTTTATTGAGGTTATTTTCCTCTCTAGAGTTAGAAACTTTCAGTTTTGAAACTATGGAAAATTAGCTTGATTCTAAAAAGTGTGAAGATGAAACATTAGACAACCTTTTTCAAATTGACACACAACCAAAATATATGACTTTTGAGTTTCAAGAAGAGGATAGTGAAAAGGAAATATCACAGTCAAAGGTGAGTAATGGATTTGCCTTTGAGTCATTTTGCTTTGAAGATGCAATAATACATTTTGAGAATGATTCATCAAATGAAGCTTGTGTTCAAAATGAAATAAATATATGCTATGTAAATGAATTTTCAAAATCTGAAATTATGAAAGAGAAAGACATTTTTGAGGTTAATGAATAGAAAAAGACTAGCCAAGTCGATGAAGGATTGCAGCCTTAAGAATTTTTTATCTCAAAATGGTGTTTAGTAGCTGCAAATAATAACTCTGTTTGTAGAGAAATTGTTGTGCTTTCCCTTGTACCATGTGTTGAAGGAGAAGACTCTTATGCTGAAAATACAAGTATTGATCCACTTCATTCTTCAGTTTTGGATAAAGAATTTTTTGATTTGATTGCAATAAAGAGAGTCTTTTTTAGTCAAAGAAGATCCTATGTTAGATGAAGCTATTATTTATCCTAAGATAGTTAATGAAAAGAATCAAGATATCAAAAAATTCTTTATACATGATGAGTTTAGTAGTTGAAATATGGGAAATGATGCAATTGTTCCTATGAAAGGCTTTGGTTATTTTTTCCTTAAGTCAAAAAATGAAATATCATTCTACAACCCGTTGCTTAGTCCTCAGATCATAAATACAAATGTTTTAATAAGTGGTAGCCATAAATCCAAAGTAGAAATAAATATTGGTTTATTTAAAGTGACTTAGAAAGGTGTGATCAACATTACTTAGGGTAAGAACCATGTGGTTAAGAAAGAGTTGGAAGTTTATGATGAGAAGTGGCTGTTTGGTTTGCATTTTAATGAGTCCTTTCATTTCATAAACTCCACTTTTGCATTCACGATCCTCAAAGGGTTGTTGATTTTGCATATCATTTGTATCTACTAAATCAATTGGGTGAAACTTTGGTAGCCACAAAGAGTTTTAAATCAAGACTCAAATGTTTTGCAGTTGGAGACACAAGCACATTATCATCGAGATATAATAGATTTACACATAAGTGAGCATGAGAAGCTTATTTAGGAGTTCAAGATTAGTTAGGAGACGTTGATAGAAGAAGACAAATATATTGGTGAAGAAATTGAGAATAAACTAGCACCAAAAAATTGATAATTGACGGGCCTATGAAAAAGATCATTTTGCAGCATAAACATCATAATAAGTGTTCAACCTTTGGCTCATACATTAAGTAAGCTGTGTTCAAGCATCTATTTAAGGATCAACCATTTCTCTGCTGACTGCTAAGTTGGAAAGACTTATTATGGGCATCAATGGCTATTCTGGAAGCACAACTTCAAGCTTAAAAGTTTTGTGCACCCATTGGTATAAATGAGTAGACTTTTTGAAAGATCTCAACATAGAGTAACAAGAAATGTTTGCGAGCATATGATTTAGAAAAGAGGTTAAACTTTCAAGCAAGTGGGAAATGTAAGAGGATGACTTACAATCAGGCCAATACTCAGACATCATGAGAACGTCTCTTGATAGGTCTTAGCCTTTCATATTGTTGTTTATACTCATGGGGAATCAAGTAGATATCATGTGGAGATTTAACCATTTTCTTCCTGGATGATCCATATGACGATGGTACTTGATCACATTAATAAAAGTAGATACCACTTATGCCATGTGGATATTGGATTCGATGTTTCACATAGATTTGCATCTAAATTGCTAGGGACAGATACTAATCACATCTGTTCTTTGAAATTGAGGAGGATCCTCCTTTCAATATGGGCAACACATATTGGTATGTTATAGATATTGTCTAAAAAGAGCCATGCCGCATCTCTATAAGCTTGTGAGAGATGAATAACTTAGAAGAAAGCTATTAAAAGATATAACAAGACAAGGGGAATTGTCTATTTCAATTAACCTATAATTGCCAATGCATAAAGTATCAATGAGGCAATAATTTAGAACTCAGATGAATTTTTATATTAAAGTGAGGACCCACAGTTAAGGACCGACATCTGGAAAGGTGCGATGAAACTAAAGAATTCATCAAAAGTTGTCATTCTTCTAAGTAAAACTCAAATAATTGAAATGCTTAGCCAGTGATAAAAAGTATGAGACTGGTTCCACTAGTAAGCATATCGACATTTTACACAAGTTTTGTAACTATTGGTGGGCCTGACATACCATTCAATTCATTTGAGTGAAATATTTTAAGTGTTTCACGTGGTTTGCAACCTCTTGGAGGCATCTAAATTGATTTTAGTGACCATATAAAAGTTTGGTGCCCTTTTATAACAACACAAAAGGAAAAAGGTAACATTATAATATTAGTGGCATATTACATCGGTTAGAAATAAACATGAAAGACGATATGAGTTTGAGTGCTTCATCACTTTCTCGACACCTTATTGCTGAAGAAAAGTGGAAGGAATATCTAGAAAAGCCATCATTTTTGGAAAAAAACATGAAAAGGAAGGAAAAATACTACCGCTACTTTCTAATGGTTTAAACACTACATTCGACATCCGAAATAAGTTTTGAAACACCCCAAGATCATCGACAGTCCAAACACTAGAGCAAGGCTACAAAGAAGCATCAAGACACATTCACCCAAGTATAATCTGCATAAATGACTGGCATCCTCAACCCCTATGAGTGGCGTTTGTATGATAATTTTTTTCTATGTTAAAGGAACAATGTTATGTAAACGTAGGTGCACCGAAGTAAGCCACCCAAAAGAATTCAATTAACAACAACATGCGTGAATAGCTATTGTATCACTTTATTGCAAGGTGAATTATAACATGCACCCATCAAACAACATGAACATCCATTAAAGCATAGATGAAAAAGGAATATGCGCAAGTGTTCTAATTGTAACGCCTTAGGAATGGTGATTATGGAATAGTGGAAGCAAGAAGCATTTCAAAGCCAATTCGAAGAATTGCGCAGACATAGTGATGATCTAAAGATTGTTGGGCAACTCTTTCTATGAGATGAGATTAGCTTACCTCTCTCGTCATTAAAAGGTTTCTTTGGTTTATCTTTTAAATCTTTACGATGTTTTGAATGAGGTCACGACATCCTCAGTAACAATCCTACGTAGAGAAACCGCAGTATCTTTGGGGGTGAAGAGATGAAGGGAAAACTATCATTACATATCTAGCTTATTATTATGATGGCTCAATATAACGCTTCCTATAAGCTTGGAAGGACTGATACTAGACTCAAATGTCTAACAAAACCGCTAGACCACACAAATTGCATCTCCTCTTTTATATAACAATGTTCTCATTGTGAAGGTGTTTAAAACATCATCCTGGAAAGGAGAATAGGAGTCTTGATAATATTTCCATTTTGCATTAGATATGAACATGCTTTTGGATACAAGCACCGAGGTGAGTAGAATAGGAAAGGAAAGTTTGATAGACTACCCTGGTCCTTTGGGTGTATATATTACAGTGGCTCTCAAGGAAAATATAAATAAAATCAAAGAATGGTGTGAAGGTCTAAGGCACGGGGTTTTAATGACATATTTTTCAATGAAAACCAAAGTAATCTGCAGCTAAATGAATGCTTGATAAGCATATGCATGCTAGACTCTAAAAGGTTCCTATGGATATGAGCTTACAATTCAGTATCCAAAGAAAGTAAATTTGAAAAATGGTCATCAAGGTGACAACACCCTATATGATTGCAAAAGTTTCAAGTATCATATTGATGTAACTATTGACATGATTGTTTGGGGCTTAAAAAAAGACATTGATGGGAAAGTATGGTGAGATTTCCAAGATGATTTATGTTTTATTCACGGGGGCACTTGTTCACTAATCTTATCTCATCATCAGCTATGGTTATAATGTGTAATATCCTTTCTATAAGAGGAGAAACTAGCATGGCTAGTATTATGACACATTCACGTAAAAGGGAATAAGCTTCTTTTGTAACTGAAATCCAAGAAACGGTTTCATAAAGGAAGCAGTTACAAAAAAGGGATAATTTCTTTTATGTCTGATTTTCAAGAATCGGTTATGGGAAGGAATTTTTTTTAAAATTTAATCTTATTTTGTAAAAAGGGGATATTTTTGTTGCTCAACCAGGAGCCTCTATGAGGGTTGTGGGTAGCATAGTGATTAGATGTTTGATTTTTAGTCTATCTGAGAGATTGGCATGAGGAATAATAAAGTTTGCATTTCTGATTATTTTCTATAGATGCTCATTATTCGTGTGAGTGAATTTTAAATAAAATATTAATGTTTATGAATGAGTTTGTGTGCTTTGATAAGCATTTGAATGTTCCTTTCCTATGAGAATGTGCCATTCTTTGATATTTCATTTATTTATCTGTAGTAAGTGTTGGAATTGTATTGACTCGGGTCAACAAGATTCTGATAGTCTGATCTATGAGTCATGGAGTTGGTATTTTTCCAGTTTCATTTCAACATAGTTTTAGTTTTAAATACATCTCTATCGCACTTGTATCATGGCTATGAGCAAGTGTTAGTCTATATATCCCGCTTTCTGGTCAAAAGCATACCCCCATTTTCATATTTTCAAACAACCAAAATTATATCATACGAGGGAGCTGCCCCTCTAAACGCAAAGGATATTTAGGTGATCCCACAATAGTGGGTTACACTTTTTGGGCAAACTTGACATTGAACTGAACTTTTTAAATTAAATCTTCACTTTCGAACAACTATAGCTACTAAACCATGAGGAATTTGAAGATGATACGAACTAGTGATTTGTGACATTTTGTTTGTAGATTCTAAATATATATATTTAAAAATTTTGGAACCAAATTGTATTTATTTTTCCATCTCCTTTGATAACTAGTTTTTAACAGTAAACAACATTTTAAAGAGCGATGTTTAAAGAATAACACATAACTTTTTTTCTATGACGGATAAAATTGTAATTTTTTCGAATTTAGATTTGTAACTATGATATCTATATCCTTCATTTGGTTTCGTGGTGTTTTATTGAATATTTTTTTCTTAATTAAGTTTTGAAATCAAACCAATTACAATTTAGACATAGGTGTACTATTTAACGCAATTTTTTTTGTATGTATCAATTTTTATTTATTTTTGTTGGATCAAGGACATCAATACCAAGCACCTAGAGTTTTTTTAGATACTTTACTATTTTTCCATATGTGCATAGCAAAGATATTACTTTTCAGTGAAAAACCTACATTCACAAGAAATAAAAAATAAATATAATAATCAAATTAAATATATTTAAAGTTATATTTTTTGGGAAGCTTATAATAAAAAATACATAAAAAAATATAAATTTTAAATTAATTCATTTAATCCCCCAAAAGGTAAATTAAAAGTGGTTTTTTATCAGCATTTTGATAGGTGTAGAGGAGACTCCATTGTAGGTATGGTTTAAAACTAGCAAGGTTATATCCAAGGGGGTTTGATCTAAGGGGGTTTGATCAAACTCTCTTCAATTAGAATCCTTTAAATGACACCTTCTAATGTTTAAATCATTATATTTTCTAAAAATATGTGATTTCAACAAAAATCAGGATGACCCTGAAAGTGTAACCCACTACTGTGGCAACACCCATTTGTTTATCTCATAAAAAATAATGCATTTGTTGGTTCACATTATCGCTGCGCATTGGGCGAGTCTTGGTTATTTGCAATGACAAAACTATTTACCAATAGGGTATACACTTGAATATGATTAAATTGCTATTCAATAATAGTGCTGAAAAATGTATTAATGATATATATTTTTTGATTATGCTATACTTGACCAAGGGGAATTTACATCTCGGTAACCCAAAGTTGTAATGCAAGGAGACAATATTGTGTAGAAGCACAAAATCTTCTTAAGTTGAAAATGTCCGCTAGAATAGATATGAATTTAATGTACATTGTAAACATGTGAATATATGAGTCATAATTAAAGAAAGGTTTTATGATTGTTTATGAACATGAAAATTTTTGAATGAACAAGAAAAATGAGGGGGGGGTGAATAAGTTGTACGTTAAAATTTCAAAACTATCACAATAATTCAAATCCACATTAATCCAATTAACCCTTAATTTGTTAAAATTATTTCATCATGAAAGGAAATAATAGAAACTAAAACACATCAACACCATGCACAAAGGAGCACCGAATTTATGTGGAAAATCCAAGATGAAAAAAATCACGGTGAGGATTAACTCACAATATAAAGTAATATCAACACCAAATACAATAAGGCTCACTGTCAGAGGGCTCATTGCCAGAATAGAAGAGAAGATTGAGAAGAGTTACAATGAGAAATCCATCTCAAAGCAAAATAAAAGTCCACCATAGCATCACCAAAACCTTCGTAATCTTTCTGAAGAATTGTAGACACCTTTTGCTCACCATATTCAGTAATCTAGGGTGAACCCACAAAAGTGGTTTACAATTCAAGTGAGGAAGGTAAAGTTACAAAAAATGACCCCACCCCCAAAAAATTGGTTTTTGGGGGTTCAAACGAACTTCTGGTTCGAGCGAACCCAAATGGGGTTCGATAGAACCCCCCTTCGATCAAACCCATTTAATGCTGGGTCTCAAATTTACCGAAACAATAAGCAAAAAAAAACACTTGTGAAAAGGGGGTCCGAATGAACCCCCAGGGGTTCGCTAGAACCCCCCTTTTCCCCCATTCTCCCCTCCTGGCACCAAAAATCTCTAAAATTTTGCCCTTCGAAGCTTGGGTTGAGGATGAAAATGGAGGAAACTTCACAGACCCAACTAGATGATGGTAGTCCTCAGAATGAGCTATCCAACGAATATAATTTTAATATGTTTTGGTTTTATTATGTACTTGTTTTTTTAGTCTGATTAAACATAGGTTTTTCACTGAAAATCAAGCTCTCTATTTTGCACATGTGCAAAAATAACAAATTATCAAAATAAAATTCTAAAAAATATGTTTGTGCTAGGTATTGATGTCCTTGATCCAGTTAAAAATAATAATTTGAATTTCAATACATACAAAAAAAGTTATGTTGTATACGGTCCGCCTATGTCTGAATTGTAATTGGTTTGAATTCGAAACTTGATTAAGGAAAAAAATTAATAAAACACTGTAAAACCAAATGAAAGTGCTAGATATCGTAGTTACAAATCTAAATTTTTTAAAAATAGAATTTTATCCTTCATACAAAAAAATTTATGTTGTATACGGTGAGTGTCGCTCCTTAAAAATGTTGTTTTTTTAAAAAAACTAGTTTTTGAAGGAGATGGAAAAATAAGTGCAATTTGATTCCAAAAAAATTGAAAAAAATATATTTAGAATCTATAGACAAAACTTCACAAATCACTAGTTTTTGTCATCTTCAAATTCCTCACGGTTTAATTGCTATAGAAGCCCGAAAGTGAATATTTAGTTAAAAAAGTTAGTTTGGTGTCCAGTTTGCCCAAAAATTGTAAACTAGTATTATGGGATCACCCTCTATTATATGAAAGCTCACATTGCACTTCACAAATTTTCACCCTACAAATCTAAAGTTCACATCATACACATCCATATTATCATCCTTCAATAATTCTAGACTTATTTATATCTAAAGCACTCTCCAAGGTTGGCAATGCACCTCAACCGTGTAAATTAAAATTAGGTTGGCACCAAAACATTCCCGCGGTGGAAACGAATGAAGGCATACCACAAAAAACCTTAGCTAAGACCTAAATCCACTCATACATGCAACACCATGCTTCCACAAATATCAAAGCAACTTCACAAGTAGTGCAAACACCCAAGGTCAATCGAACTTGTGTTAACACCATTAACACTTAAGTACACACTTCCTTAAATCCAAAGATGACTCATAGATACCACATAACACTTTAACATGATCTAGAATATTCCACAAAAACCTTGGGAACCAAAAAAATCATTCACAACAACTTTTACTTGAAGAATGTACACACCCAATACACTCAAATAACTTTTTCATACACTGTAACTCAAGAAACCAACTTCCAAAGCACCAAACCAGGAAAAAATTCATCTAAAGAAAGATACACATACTATCATCACTCTTCCAGATCCACAAGATCTGAAACCACTCTGCAGAGAAATGAGAAAGTAAGAACATTTCTCCCAGACACCAACAATATACAATTCACACACTAGTGAACACATCTTCCTTTGCACAATGATCCAACACGCCAAATTTTGAATGCAACACCTCTGAACACCTTTGATCAACATATCCAAACTACACATGTAGATCTTCAATCTAGAAGAAATGTGGAGCCAAACCAAAACACTACTTTGCAACACATAACACATTGCAACACATTGTTTCCTCTTTTTATTGAATTTTCTCAAAAGCACATGGAAACAAAGCACTAGAAACATATCATCAACATCTTCAGTACTTCCTCATCACCACCAAGCCAATTGCAAAATAACAACTCAACTATACATCCATAAGCAAAATCTTATCAAAGCAACACTAGAGATTGACACCAATAACTTATTAATGACAACATAATGAAACCAATCAAAGCATCATCGAGGACAATACCAACTCCAACTCACTACCAAATGCTCATCCTTGCAAAAAAATCCTTCTCATATAGTTGACACCAATGACAACACCAAAGCTTGTTGACATCAATGTCAACACCAACTGCATGTACTTGCAATAATCTCCCCCTTTGTCGTTGATGGAAACACATGATGTGAAAAACTATCAACAACACAACAACTCTAATCCTCAATAATCTACTCCATACCAACTCATTATTTTTTTTCTTTTTCCCCCTTACATCATACTCTCCTCTTCCACATCACTCTCCTTTAGCTTCTTTCATTATTTTCTCAGTTACACTATTCTCTCCCCCTTTGTCAACTGAAAATTTTACACATTTCTCTCTCTCCTAAGATATTTTTCACATTACTCTCCGCCCCTTTGACATCGATGGAAAAGGACAAAGTATTTGCATCATTCATTCTCTCCCTTTGACATTAATCACACTATTTGCAACTACTCTGCATACTCCCCCTTAGGAGCACACACCAAACTGCATCAATCAAAAACCTCTTCATAATGACACAAATCACTCATCCTGACTGTAACAAATAATTCTACTACCTACTCCCCCTGAGAGGTAGCCACCAACATCAATCCAGACCAAAGAATGATTCTTGAGATCCACTAGATTGATGCATCTTCTTATGCATCTAGTTCAAAGAAGGAGGGGAAATAACCCCCAACTTCTCCCGGAGATACTCAAAAGTATCCTTAGGAAGAGCCTTAGTAAATATTTTAGAAACCTAATCCTTTGTAGGCACATATTCAAGTCTCACTTCATTCTCTACAACCTTTTCTCTCAAAAAGTGACACTAGATTGAGATATGCTTTGTCCTTGAATGCATTACCGCATTCTTTGAAATATTGATAGCACTTGTATTATCACAAAAGATAGAAATTGGTTCATCATATACCATTCTAATATCCTTTAACATTTTCCACATCCATAAAACTTGTGTGCAACAAGATGCTACTACAATATATTTCGCCTTTGTAGTAGATACATACACTGAATCTTGTTTCTTACTTAGCCATGACACCAATATGCATCTAAGAAAGAATGCACCACCACTTGTACTTTTTCTATCATCTACACAATCAACCCAATCTACATCTTTATAATAACTTATAGTAAAGTTATTATCCTTTGGATACCACAAGCCATGATCCAGAGAGCCCTTCAAGTACCTGAATATCCTCTTCATTGCTACAACATGTGATTTTCTGGGATCTTCTTGAAATCTAGCCACAAGATAAACTACATGCATAATATTTGGTCTAGTAGTAGTTAAATATAGTAGTCCTCCAATCATTGATCTATACTTGCTTCGATCAGGTTTAGGAGATTCATCATTCTTTCTTAGCTTGCAACTACCTCAAATGTGTGCCTTGGCCCTTGAGTGATTCAATGACCTTAGCTTGCAACTAGTAACCATAGGGGTACATATTGATTTATAATCTTCCATTCCAAACTTCTTCAACATTTCCTTAACATAATTTTATTGTGAAATGAAAATACCTTTATTTGTTTGATTGATTTATAGCCCAAGGAATAAATTCATCTCCCCAAACATTGACATTTTAAATTCTTTTTGCATCTCTTCTGCAAACTTCTTACACATAGCTTCATTTCCTCCAAAAATAATGTCATTCAAACATACACAACCACAATCAAGATTTGATCTTTTTCAAGTTTGAAGTAAAGATTTCTATCGACGATACCTTTATTGAATCCTTTTTTTAACAAGTATCTATCTAGCCTTGCATACCAAGCTCCGGGAGCTTGCTTCAATCCATATAATGCCTTTTTCAATCTGCAAACCATATCCGATTTATCTAATAATTGAAATCCTTTCGGTTGTTCTATGTATACTTATTCCAATTCACCATTCAAGAAAGAAAACTTCACATCCATCTAATAAAATTTGAAATTTTTATGTACTGCAAAAGCCAAAAACATCTTGATAACTTCCATTCTTGTGACCAAAGTAAATATTTCCTTAAAGTCTATTCCTTCTACTTGTGAGTAACCTTTACATACAAGCCTTGCCTTTTTTCTTACCACTTCTCCACTCTCATTTAATTTTTTTTTGAATACCCACTTAGTTCCAATACATTCTTGTTTTCTGGTCTTGGGACAAGTTCCCAAGTCCAATTCTTCTCAATCTACATTAGTTCTTCTTCCATAGCCTTGATCCAATACTCATCCTTGCATGCTTCAATCACTGTTTTTAATTCAACTTCAAAAAGTAGATATAGATTTACCTGTTCTTCAACAAATTTTCTTCTTTTTAGTATTCTTATCACCAATGATCTATTCTTTAGAATGATTCTTCTACACATACTTAGGAGTTTTAGGAACTTTTCTGGAGCTTCTTCCTATTCAATCTGCACTTCTTTTTCCTTAGCTTTTTCTTCTTCTCTGCAAGTAGACTCATCTGATTCATATCCATATATTACCTCCATATATTACCACTGAATTATTTTATAGGTCTTCATCAACTTTGAAACTTGAACTCTCAACAATATTTCTTAGTCTCTTGTTGTAGCACTAGTAAGCTTTGCTTTTAGTAGAATATCCAAGGAAGATACTTTTATCGAACCTTGCATCAAAATTTCCTAAGTTTTCTTCATCCCTTTTGATATAAAATTTGCTTCCAAATACTCTAAAGTATTTGATAGTAGGAATCCTTCCATACCATAGCTCATAAGGAGTATATGTGGTGTTTTCTCTTGCTTGCACTCTATTAAGTATATAAAAAATAGTACATGAATTACTTATCTCGAGTAGACTTTCGGTAGATTTTCTTCTTTCATCATTGTCCTTGCAACTTCTTGAACAATCCTATTCTTTCTTTCAACCACTCCATTTTGCTGAGGAGTCCTAGAGGTAGATAAATGCCTCTTTATTCCATGATTCTCAAAAAGGATATTGAACTCATTGGAGGTGAACTCTCCACCTCTATGAAACCTCAAACATTTGATTTTCATATCCATTTCATTCTCAACCATAACTTTGAATTTTCTAAACTTATCTAGGGATTTTGATTTTTCTTTGAGAAAAGTAATCCATGCCATTCTAGAATAATCATCAATTAATAGCATGAAATATCTACCACCTTGAAGACTTCTTACTCTGGTAGGACCATAAAGATTTGTATGCATCAATTCCAACAGTCTGGTAGAATATTGTTCTTCGACTTGAAACTTCTTATTGCTTGCTTTCCAACTTGACATTCCTTACATAAAGCATTGATAGGCTTTGTAATCATAGACCTCTCATAGCTTGAACTGAACTTATCCTCACTAGTCTATCAAAATTGATGTGACACATTCTTCCATGCCATAGCCAACTCTCATTGATCTGAGTCATAAAATAGTAACCATTAACATCTTTGAGCTAATAGACATTTCTATCCGTCCTTCTAGCAACAATCACAGTTTTGGAGCCTTTTTTGATCTCACAACCATCATCCTGAAATATAATATTGTATCCCTTACTACACATTTTTCCAAGACTCAAAAGGTTATGTCTAAAACCCTTAACACAAAGAACATCATCTGTGTTATGTTTTCCATCAAAATTGATTGAACCTTTTCCACATATCCTAGCAGATGTATCATCACCAAACCTAACTAGTCCTCCTTCATATTTTTCAAGTTTAATAAACTTACTCTTGTCACTAGTCATACGATTAGAGCATCCACTGTCAATGATCCAATATTTCTTCTCCTATCTAGCATGAAAATTAGATACCAAGGTGCCTTTAGTTATATAACTTGCTTCTAGAGCCCTTTCCTTCACACATCTCTCAGAGTTAGCAGAATTAGTTTCATATTTTAAATCCATGAACAAGCATTCACCATCCTCATCATCTCCATATTCAGATTCATCATAAAATATACTTTCATCTTCTCTAACATAATAAATTTTCTTAAACATCTTACCTTTGTTCTCCCTATTTTTTTTATTCAAAGATCTATTTGGACATCTAGAAGCATAATGACCTATCTTTCCACAACTGAAACATTTGAGAAGAAAATTACCACTGTAATCTTCTCACAAAGTTATCTTCTACATCATCAAGATCCTCTCAATTTGATTCCATAGTCTTTTCTATTTTTCCAACCTTAAAAGTAGTCTCAACTTTTGCACTACTTGTACCAAATTATCTCATTTCAAAAGTAGTTAAAGAACCATACAATTGATCTCTGGTATTGATTCAAATTATTTAATTCTTCAATAGTTGAAAAAAATTTAGAGAGCATGCCTCACTTTACCATTATTTTCGTAGGCCTTGATCTCATCATCAATGCTTAGACCATTTGCAAGAATAGTATATCTTCTTTCAATAGATCTCCAGATTTCAAATCCAAGAGAAACCAAAAAACCTTTCATACTGGTAGAGCTCCTAAATTTTGGTGAATTTATGATGAGTCTTTCCTTTTCATGATTTTGTGCTTCTGTGGTAGGGTTTTGGGTTGTAGGTTAGAAACCCTCTTTTCAAAATTTTGTATTGTCATAAACATTGAACGTTTTAATTCTCTGTTGACCTATTGTACCCGATTGTCGGTCGCCTGAGTTACAACTTGAGCCATTCACATCATTGTCTTTACCGGCCCCTTGGGCTAGGTTTGTCGGTTACCGAGTGCATTTTCATCACTTAAATACTTGCCAATGGTTGGGCTAATATTTTCATATCAAACAATTTAGGTCCTAAGTCTTCATTCCTAAGGGTTGTGCCTCATCAACCTAGTCAGGTCCCATTTTAGTGACTAACGTTTGCGCATGTGTAGATTTTCCTAGCCATCAGATTAGAAGACTTGATTTGGGCCATTCCCTACTAGCCATGTGAGGAATTTTGGTGACGTCACGAAGAAGCTGC
Organism: Sequoiadendron giganteum; assembly: GCA_007115665.2. NCBI lineage: Eukaryota > Viridiplantae > Streptophyta > Pinopsida > Cupressales > Cupressaceae > Sequoiadendron > Sequoiadendron giganteum. The sequence continues at coordinate 560,156,930 of CM021103.1, forward strand.
GGGGTCTGCGAACGCTTGACACGTGTTCCTTTAAAGCCGTGGGCCCAGTATCCACTATCGTACTCGATGGGGTGAGGTTTCAAATCAACGACTAAGATTCAATGGTGAGATTAAATCTTAGTCATTCTTCACCAACCCCGCATGAATAAAATAATTCTTTATTCAAAGTCGCGGGGACAACAAGCTTGTGACGCGCGTATCTTTTCTTGGTCTCATAAGACGATGGTGGAGCCCATGAGCAGATGTGGTGGCATCTTTATGGTAGGGTTCTCATTGGCTGGGGGATTGTTACTTGATCGTAGATGAAATTCAAAACTTGTTGATCCAATCTGGGTCGTTCGACATGCCATCTCAGAAGGAGATCAACGAATGGCATTCAAAACTATAAATATGATGCGATAGCCATTTTTCCTCATGCGAGCGAACACTAATGGCTAAGGCCACATGTAGAATTACTGAATTTGATCTTGATAAGCATGAATGATTGCTTTCCTTCAATCATCAAAGTTGATAAACAAGCTTCATGACATCCTAAAGATCAATGATCGAGATTTGGAATCAAGAGAAGAGTTGTCAGCTTGCATGCGTGAACTCCCTTGGAACATTAATATATACATGCTTCAATTGATCTATTTAATGAGGATTTATTCCTTGTTATTCTCACAATTAGTTATCTTCGAGTGTTGAGAGTTTTTGTAATACCCCTTCGTTTTGCCTCTTGGTTGGACAGTGTGTCCTTGTGTGGGTGTGTTGCTTTGATGTATTTTTGGTTATTCAGATGTTATCTTTATTCCATGCTTTGGATTAACATAGTAGTTATTTGAATTAAAGATGTTTATGCTTTCGATTATAATAGTATGTTAGATTTGTCAGTTATTAGCAGTGTATTGGTGAAGGGGATGATATCATATCACTCACTTGCTAGTGCCCTGCGATTCCGAGATTTCCTCTTCACGGTGTGTATTTTATGTTGTTTATACTATATGTTGTTGTTTACTTGAATTGTAGGTTGACAGGTACAGGACATCAACTCCACCTGGCTTCACAGGTTGGAGCATGTTCAATACCCAACTGTATTCAATTGAGAGATAGTAGCTAGGTTGTTCGTGCCAAGCCATCACCCTAGTCCTTGTTTGTCGTCAGTTGCTTGTCAGGTTGTGTTGTTTTGATTATCGTCCCCTCTCTTCGTTATTTAATTGCAAGTTAGAAAAAGGGTAACTAAATGGCTTAAGGTATTTAAGTTGTTGTGTAATGTAATATGGAATTATGTTGAAATATAATTTATTTATTAATTAATTAAATTTTTGATGTTGAAAGAAGTGAATTTATTTATGTTGAATTTGAAAATAAAGAAAATGCATAAAAAGTCAATTTGAGAAATTTGGAATTCAAAATTTAAAAAAATGAATTTAAAAGTCAAATTTGAAAGTTTGAAATTCAAAAATTAAAGAAATTAAGATATTTTGCATTTTCTATTTTGGAAAATTTATGAGGTGGTTGTTGAAATTTTAGGGTTTTATCCTTATGATTAAATTTTGTTTCTCAATTTTGGATCTTGGAGTTTTTGGAAAAGATTGAATTAGATAGAGGAAAAATTCTTCAATTTGGGGGGTTTTTGGAGTTGAGTTGTGAAATCTTGTGGAACTGGATTTGGAAGCAAGGTGGAAAGCTAATCATCATCTGGACCTCCTCAAACTCAGAAACTACCAGGGATTTTTATTGTTAATTTTTTTTAAAAAAAAAAAATTCATGGGAGGCGGCGCTGGGGGCTCACCTCCCCACCGCACCCTCCATGGGAGGCGCGTGGGGAGGGAGCCGCGCTCAGTGCAACCCCCCCACTGCTCACCATGGCCGCTCCTGCCGGTGCGGTGGCTATTTACATAGCCGCCGCCACTGACGCCAGTGGCCGACTGTGCTGTGCACAGCGGCACCATCGCCGGTGGCCGGCTGTGTACACAACCACCACCACCGGTGGCGGTGCCCCATCCAGTAGCGCCGACTATGCTTGCACAGTCGGCGAAAACCTAATCCGTGTGACCGCCGCTTGCAAACCGCGACCGACGCCCTTAGCAACTGCCTCCTCTTTGCACGTGGCTCGAGGCAACCGCGGCTCAACCCTAAAGGTTGGCGCGCGGCCCGAGGCCTGAGGAGGGTTTTAAAATATAAAATAAAATAAAATAATAATGCATAACAAAACTTTTATTTTAATAATATTTAATACTATAGTTATAATATTAATATATTACTATGTGCTATATTTAATATAATATGTGGTAAATATTTAATATTATGATATATAGTATTATAATATTATTTATATAGTTAAGTTATTCAATATAATATTTAAATATAATTGAGGGTATTAATTTTGATATATTTATATATATTAAAATGATGTTTTGTTCGGTACCAATTTTAAAGTATTCATATAAATTAAAATGACGTTTTAATTGAAGGCATGTTGTTGAGTTTATTTGAGGGAATTAAATGTTTGTTTTAAATTAATCGCATGATTTAAATGCGATTGTGAAAATGAAAATGTTGTACTCTCAATCAAACTATTGGTTTAATTTTAGAATAATATATCAGATGGAATATTGTATTGGATGTTAAATAATTTGTTTTATTTAAGATGAGTTATTTGGTTGGGAATGATTTTGTCGAAGAGAGGGAGCATTTATTTATTTAAAAGGTTATTTTCTGAATAGTTGGAAATGCTTATTTTATTAAGAGAAAATAGGGAATTAAATATTAGTGTAACTTCTCCCTTATCTGAAAAGATGAATTCTTAATTCAGTTTTATTGATGTAATGAATTACGTAATGTAATGAGGAATGGATATAGAATATCCAAAGGTAGTTCTTTTCTATTGCCTTCGGTGAATATGTCTTTCGTGTTTACATCTTGGGAAGTGGGTTAAATGTGTTGTAAATTTGTAAGTCTTCCAGATGGTCTGTTGTTTGTGAGGGTTGTCATTTGTGATGTCAACCTGTTGTGAATTCTCTTGGTAGTGCATGAGGTTATGTCTATGTTAGTACTCGATTTTCACGAACGGGGATGTTTTGTACCTCCTTGGTTAAGGAGTGGACTATGGGATCCGTGTCTCCTCGTATGGAGTGACCTTGTTAGGTGGTTTGTTGCCTCCAGTGTTGGAGTGCATTTCAGTTTGTGTCACCTCCTGAGAAAGGAGAGGTCATGATGTCTTGTTTGTTGCACCTTGGTACCATTGATGTTTGGTTGGTGTGTGTGTGCTGTCAAGTAGAAGATTGGCTTCCGTAGGGGCTAGAGCCCAAAGAGGTATCCAAGATAACCTTCGAAAGTGATTTAATCAAGTGATAAATAAAAAAATACTTAGAAGTTTAGGACTAACTTATCACTAATCAAGATATTAATGCCTCACTCATGGACCCAAGTGCTTGGTTAGGCTTGGGATGGGTGGGAAGGCTTGGAATGGCAAGGTCATCTATCTTGTCTGTACGAAAGGTATTTGGCTCTGCATGAGTGAGTATGGGGGCTGGGATTGGTAAAGGTCACCAAGATAACCTTTTCTTGTGGGGGCCGGAGCCTAGGAAGAATCCCAAAAATAACCCATGACGAGCTGTGTGATGAAACTCTGTCTAGGACAACAGTCAGTTTTGTTTTATGGGTATGGTTTCCTTAACATACCTGATGTGACCATAGTTGGTATTCGATTATTATGTGTATGGTTCTCATAACATACTTGTTCTGCTTTATTTCTGGAAGCAATGTGACCTTGTAGAGTTGTACTTGTGATGTACTTGCATGGTATCTGAGTTATGCTTGTGTTGTACACATGATTGGTTGTTTCAGTTTGGTTCAGTTTATGTTAGCCTGTGTCTAGAGGTAGATGGTCTTGGCTAGGATTCTTGGTTACTATCTCCTAGCACAGGGGGTGGGCCTTTGGGTTCCACTTGGTTGGGTGGTGTGCACCTAAATCTGTTGGGTTCTTTCTTCATGTTCATGTGGACGAGACTTCCAGTTGGAGAGCTCATGGGTTTCAGTATTAGTTCTGCTTTATTTCATTTATGTTGTTCTTGTAATATTTTACCCCTTAGTTGTTATCAAGTTGGAAGTTGTAATTGTAATTATATTTATTGGACTTGCCTCATTCAGGGAATGATTATTGTAATCTTAGTAATTAATTATGGATAAATGGATTGGAAAGTTATTTATTATGCTTGGATGTAATTTATCTTGTATGGAATGTATGCGTACTTATTTTCTTGGGTTGATAAATGTTATGAATTCCTTTATGTTGTTTGTGGGTTGTTAAGTTATTTCAGTCTCGTAACCTTAGGGGATGGTTGCATTGGGAAGCGAACTTATCTATTAATTGTACTTAAAAAAAAAAAAAATAGCCTATTTAAGTAGCTTTTTGCAACATCCTTTAGGGTTGCGTGGCGGGGCGTTACAGTTTGGAGTGAGCGTGTGAGGTCTTCTTAGTAATTGCAGAGTTTGTTCTAGCTTTTTACGTCAAGGGTGTTATCTATCAAGAATGGGTAAGGTAAATGTGTCTGTTAGCCTAGATCAAAGATCCAGGAGACTCAATCTCCTTGAGTCTCAGAGTGATGTTCCCAAATATGAGAAAAATGTGCCTAAGGTCCTTGTGACTCCAAAGAAGAAGACAAGAGCTGATAGGAAGTCTGCAGGGGGTGTTCTCAAGCACACATATCATCTGAGGAGTTGAATTGTCTCGGAGGAATTGGTCAAGGAAAAGGAGAAGAAAATTGATAGGCCTGAGAGGGAAGCTGTGAGAAAGAATAAGTATCATTGAGCTCACATGGGATGCCATCATTCTCCCATTAAAGTCTTGGATGATCCCTCTAATAGCGAAGCTGAAACTGATTCTAGCTACTCCCAGTATCTCATGATCGTGAGTGATTTGGCTAATTTTGAGGATGAGGTGGCGATGTATACTCTATTATTGATAAGGACACCGAGTGAGCATTCTTATTCTATTGTTGACAAGGTAGAATAACTCCCCGCTCCCTTTTTGAGCCGGTGCTCGGTTTTGGTCCTTTGTGCTGACTTGTTTCCTTTTGGCTGGTGTGTTGTAATATGGGTTCTTATCTTTTCGTGCTTTTGTGTTGATGGTGACTTTCCTTGGCTCAATATGAACATTAAAATTTTGATGCTGTGACAGTAGTGCCTTTTGGAAGGTTGGTGTGTTTTCTCCAACAAATGGTTTTTGGATATTTTTCTCTCCCCTGTTCTACAAATGATTACATATAACTGTTAGGGGAATATTTTGAATTCTGGTGAAATGAAAATGAAATGAAGTTAAATTAATTGTAATTTAGCCCAGTGCTTGTTGCTCCCTTGTTCTATAAAAGGGATTTCAATGCTGATTACAGGGGTTCAATTTTTGAGTCTCATAATGGTTTATGCATGAGGCTAGTCTTAGGAAGAAGTTTATTGTATAAATGCTGATAAATAGAATAGTAGGAAGTCTAGGGTATAAGTCATATTTGTAGTAATCTTAAAATAGTTTTATGGAAGTTGCAAATATGAAGAAAAATATTAATTTCTAGTGCATATACTCTCTTATGTAATATTCCTGCAAGTTATGAATGAAAGGGGGTGATCCCACAATACTGGCTTACAATTTTTGGGCAAACTGGACACTGAACTGATTTTTTTTAACTAAATCTTCACTTTCGGGCTCCTATAGCGGCTAAACCATAAGGAATTTGAAGATGATGCAAACTAGTGATTTGTGAAATTTTGTCTATAGATTCTAAATATATTTTTTTTCAAAAATTTTGGAATCAGATTGCACTTCTTTTTCCATCTCCTTCGAAAACTAGTTTTTTTTAAAAAACAACATTTTTAAGGAGTGGCGCTCACCATATACAACATAATTTTTTTTGTATGAAGGATAAAATTCTAATATTTTTGAATTTAGATGTAACTACGATATCTAGCACTTTCATTTGGTTTCATAGTATTTTATTAAATATTTTTTCCTTAATCAAGTTTCGAAGTCAAACCAATTACAATTCAAACATAGGCAGATTGTATACAACATAATTTTTTTTGTATGTATCGAAATTCAATTTTTTTTATAATGGATCAAGGACATCAATACCCAGCCTAAACATATTTTTCAAAATTTTATTTTGATAATCTACTATTTTTCCACATGTGCAGAACAAAGAGCTTGATTTTTGGTGAAAAAAAAAACATAATAAAACTAAAAAAGAAAATACATAATAAAACTAAAACATATTAAAATTATATTCGTTGGATATCTCGTTTCGAGGACTACCATCATCCAATTGGGTTTGTGAAGTCTACTCCATTTTCATCCTCAACCCGAGCTTCGAAGAGAAAAATTCTAGAATTTTTTACCACCTGAGGGGGAGAAGGAGGGAAATGGGGGGTTCTAGCGAAACCCCTTGAACTAGGGTTCATTCGAACCCCATTTCAAAAAGGGTTTCCTTTAGGTTTTTTTGTGGGAATGGTGGGAAGTTAATTAAATGGGTTCGCTCAAACCCATGTTCATTTGAACCCTCTTTAGGTTTGTTCAAACCTATTAGTTCGTTCAAACCCCAAAAATGATTTTTTTTGGCATGGGGTCATTTTTTTCAACTGTTCCTTCCTCACTCCAATTGTAAACCACTTTTGTGGGTTCACCCAAGGCTGAATAATCTTCTAGTTCATGTTCAATTGTATTAATTGATTGTATGGATTTTTTTTGGCTTCAATTCAATGAATTGATTAAATTCTAAGATAGGCTCATAATTTTGTAGGGAGAAACATGGGATTTGATAAGAAGTTATGTGTTAAACATAGTGAATTGAATGCTACAATGTGGTGTGACAATAGTCTATAATCTCTGAATAAATGAATGATATATTATTGGTTATTACATGATGTGACTCCACTGTCCAATAGATAAAGCACTGGTCTATGCATTAGCATATTTTGTGGATAAATGAGCTAGCAATGCACTTGACTAGATATTTTGAATGAGAATAAAAATCATTTAAAATACTTTCAATTATACTGTGTAACTTTGAAATTCCTTGTAGTTCTTAGCATTAGGATGTAATTTGTTCAAAGTTCAACCAAATCCTTGACGAAGGATGCTTATTTGTAATCAATAAGAATTGATCTGTGTATAAAAATACTCTCTAAGCACTAAGTCTCTTTTGAGTATGTTGAGGAGTAGCCTCCTAGGTTTCACAGAGCCCGAAGAGTAGGAGTGGGGGCCTGAGAATCCTTACTCATTATTTGGCCACTAATCTTGAAAATTCTTGAGCATAAGGGTTGGCTAACCTTTAGAGGATTTCAAGGTTTAGCTGAAAAAAACACCAACAAAAATGGCGACTCCGCTGGGGAACAACCTTTGAACTACTGTTGCAGACTGTTATATTAAAGAGTCAAGAATTTGGTGAATCTAAACATCTGGTTCAGATGTTGCGAAGTTTTCATACTTGGAATTGGTTGTGTTGTAGCAGATTTCAAAGAATTTGTGTGACTTTGTTGCTGGAGGAGACCCAAAAGGAAATCTATCTTTGAAAGAGCTTCATATTAATTGAAGTTCAGTCCTCTATGAAGAGAGGTGGCGAATCTGTCTAAAGAACCTACCAAAAGATGAGAAGAGAGTTCTGGATCTGAAGAAATTATCAGTTAAGAAGAAAGATTAATAGCTGCTACAAGTTTCTAGGTATTCTCATAATCTAGATAAACTATTATCATGTGTAAAAGGCAATTTATGAGAAATATTTAAGAACTAAAATGATAGATGATTCCCTAGTAAGTGAAATAGCACTAAGAAAGCGAATAGTAGTGATTATTCTGCATATTTCTATATTACTTGATTATAGTTTCTGTTATGAAGTGAAGTATGCAATATTTTGAAGAAACTCATTTTAAAAGATCTTAAGCAAGTTGAGATAGGAATTTGCTTTGTAAAAGCTTAAGATCATGTTGTAAAAGAAGTTTCAAATACCTTGTGTAACTGCAATATTGATCTGACAAAATTTGTGAAGGTATAAGAAAAATATGTGTAAATATATGCACTCTTACATGGCTCCTAGTGTAACCATGGCCTATGATCAACCCCAACTAGGTTCTCAAAGAAATTTTAGTACTGAAAGGTATAGGGCTATAAATTTCAGTGGTATTTGGGGTTACCCAAGTGTCATACCATCTAAGATCAGAGATAAGATACCAAAATTCAATGGTAATAAGTCTGAATCAACAAATATGCATTTGCAAGAATTTGTAGATGTGATGGGAGACTTGAGCTTGATTGTGAAGATGTTGTTATGAAACTTTTTGTTCAATCTCTAAAAGGAGATGCAAGAGATTGATTCTCTTATTTTACAACATCCTCTGTATGTTTCTAGGATGAGTTTAAATCAGTGTTCATGGAACAATTTGGTGAAAGGGTGGACCCCATTTCAATGAGAAAAATTTCTGAGGATGAGCTAGTCCTAGCTTTTAATCTTAGATTTTCAAAGGCAATAAGGGATATTCAAGAAAGTATAAGACCAAATGATGTTGAATGTTTGGTTGTGTATCTTGGTACATTTGATAGTAAAATGAGTTATTGGCTAAGAGACAAAAAACCCACAACATTACATCAAATATATCAAATTGCTATGGATATTGAAAATAACTTGAAATATTCAATGATGAAAGGATATAAGGCTGCAAGTATTGGTGGTCCTATCACACCTCTTGTAAATGGAATTCATGGATAAAAAAATATAAATGCTTGTCAAGGTGATAATTCTTCTGCTCTTCTGACTTCCCCATTGTCACAATATGCAAATCATAGTGAGTTTCAAGATGACTAGCAACATAATTTGAGCAAAGTTGATTAGAAGTCTTTTGTTGAGAGATTGTATGAAATGAAAAGGCACAAAGGAGAATCACCCTATGATTTGTTCTCAATATTTTTGGATGCTTTGTTCGAGGTTCCTAAGAATCTCAGACCTGAGGATTCAATATACATTGATTTGTTTTGTGAAATTTATGATTCTGGATTGAGTACATTGCCAAAGGAATTGAAGCCTCAAAAATTTGATTGGATAAAGATTGTAGAAGGAGTCATGTGTGATCATGTAAAAGAGGTGATGTTTTATAATATTGGTAGTGGTTGTCCTATTGAGGAAAGACAAAAAATAATGCAAACAAATGGAGAAGGTATAGCAGAACATGAAAATATGTCTTGTTACATGGTGAATGTAATGATTGTAATCACTTCACAAGTAACACATATGCTGATCAATACAATGGTGATGAAAATGAAGAAATAGGGTTTGAAGACAAAATAGAGAGGCATGAACTGCATCCTTGGGATATCTTGAATGAGGAAGAAGTAGAAGAGATCAAAGAGGTCATTCCCTGCCAAGATTTGGTCACTAACTATGATGCATGTGTTATTGATACCTCATTGCAAATCAGGGGGAAAGATGTTAGAAATGAAGATTTGAGCATTCAATCTGAGCACAGTTTCAGTATTGATGGATCTCCTTGATGTAGTAACCGTGATGACATTAGATGTGGCCACTCCTTTGTTGAATTCGATTGTCCTGGTGAAGTGGAGGTGGAATCTTTTGCTTTGAATATGGTGAATGGTAATGATAATGGAGATGTATATCTGCTTGAGGAGGAACAATTCTCCTCCTATGGAGAGTTTTCAGAGTGTGGATCAAACATGTTGACTATTGATAATGTGAATGAAGTTGAAAATCTATCTCTATGCTCTTTTAGTGATTGTAATGATTTTGAATACAATGATGGTATGGCAGATTTGGAGCATCATGCTGAGGGAGGAGAAGCTTTTATGACAACAATGAATGTGCGACATAACCCTTTATTTGATGAGCTTCCATCTTCACTAGAAATGAGAAATGATGATCCTTATTGGTGCAGAAATAATCCACTCTTTGCTGATGACTTTGATGATGCATCCAATACAGGGTTAGAATATGGCAATGATCAAATAAGGCAACATATTGATGAGCTCCTCAAAGGTATTGCTTCTGGTTAGCTTACATCTGACACATATATAGCTAGTAAATTTGAGAATCAACATGAGATTGAAGTTTCTACTTATTCCTCTGAGGATTGCAACTATCCTTGTGAAGATGATCTGGAAGTACTTTATTCACATGAAAGTTGCAGTAATATGAATATTGATGAGGTAACTTATGCACAAGTGAATGAACAAATGACATTGGATGCAAAAATAGAATGTAATGAAGAATTTCCATCAATGGAGCATGTTAATTATGTGAATGATGAACAATCTAAAGCTAAGAATGTGTGTGTTCAGTGGTTTGATCCTCAAGACCGAAGCAAAGATGATAAAGATGCTGATGAACATGCTTATGAACCTGCTGCTCATGATTATTTATATGAAGCAGAAATTGAAATTTCTTCTATAAATGAAAAGGATGATGATGTACTCATGGATGAAGGAAGGGTTTCGTTATTGAATGATTAGAGTGCACATCATGACAGGTATATGGAATATGAATCAACATCACTACCAACTGATAATTTTGAAGAATTTGTTGGTCTACCTGATATTACACATGGATTTACCTTTACACACGAGTGTCTCTTTGATGATCCTATGAGTGCTGAATTGTTTAGGCATATTCTTGAGGTATTTTGTTTTGATTTGAATGTTGATTTGAGGAATGAGTCAGAATATGTTACCTAACCTGAGATGAGTGCATTTACCCAGTTCTAGAATGTTAATGATGCATATGATCTCTATTCCCATGATACCAAGGAATGTTTCGATGCAACACAATTTAGGGATGTTTTTGAGTATGCTCTTTTCTTGTTTGATGCACTTGGTGGTTGTTTTCATGGTACACAAAAAAGTGTTTATGAAGGTTTTAGGTTTGATGTGAAAACTGAGTATGAGATCAAAGCTTGTGATGTTATTGGCCAGGTTGAATATGAATGTTTCACTTTTTCATTTCAATCAGGTATGGATGATTGTGTTAATCACAATGGAGTTGATTGTTGGGGAATGCTTGGTAAAACTATTGATCCATTATAGACAACAAAGGATAAAATATTTGATAGAGGTAAGAGTTGGCCTTAAGTTTTGGGGGCTTGGAGCCACAAATTTGAGGAGTGAAGCCTATGAAGTTGCACAAGAAGGCTTCTTAAATTCCAAATAATGTGCACTGTATAGTCCTATAATTAGTGTATATAAGTTTGGTTGTGTCTGTTTGCCTTGTCTGGGCAAACCCTTGGGTTTTGTCTTTGTTTTGGTTTGCTTCACCTTGAGATCTAGTTTCTCATCATACCCACCAGGGGTATGCATCTTCGAGCATGAGCCACTGGTAGAGCTCCTAAATTTTGGCAAATTTGTGACGAGACTTGCCTTGTCATGATTTTATGCTTATGTGGTAGGGTTTTGGGTTGTAGGTTAGAAACCCTCTTTTCAAAATTTTGTATGGTCATGAACATTGAACATTTTAATTATCTGTTGACCTGTTGTACCTGGTTGCTGGTCGCCTAAGTTACAACTTGATCCATTCACATCATTGTATTTACTAGCCCCTTGGGCTAGGTTTGTTAGTCACCGAGTGCCTTTTCATCGCTTAAATATTTTCCTATGGTCGAGCTAATATTTTCATATCAAACGATTTAGGTCCTAAGTCTTCGTTCCTAAGGGTTGTGCCCCATTGACCTAGTCAGGTCCCATTTTAGTGACTAACGTTTGCCCATGTGTAGATTTTTCTAGCCGTCAGATCAATAGACTTGATTTGGGCCATTCCCTGCTAGCCCCATGAGGAATGTTGGTGATGTCACAAAGAAGCTGCGGGGTCTGCGGGCACTCGACACGTGTTCCTTTAAAGCTGTGGGGCCTGGTCTCCACTATCGTGTTAGATGGGGTGAGGTTTCAAATTGATGGCCAAGATGCAATGGTGAGATTAAATCTTAGTTGTTCCTTGCCAACCCTATGCAAATAAAATAATGTTTTATTCAAAGCCACGGGGTCAACGGGCTTGTGACACGTGTATCTTTTCTTGGGCTCAGAAGATGATGGTGGAGCCCACTAGCAGATGAGGTGGTGTATTGTTGGAAGGGTTCTCATTGGGTGGGGGATTGTTACGCGATCGTGGATGAAATTAAAAACTTGTTGACCCAATCTGGGTCGTTTGACATGCTATCTCAGAAGGAGATCAACGACTAGTATTCAAAACCAAAAATATGAATGAGATAGCCGTTTTGCCTCACGTGAGTGAACATTAATGGCTGAGGCCACATGTATAGCTACCTAATTTGATACTTATAAGAATGAATGATTGCTTTCCTGCAATCATCAAAGTTGATAAACAAGCTTCACGACATCCTGGAGATCAATGACCAAGATTTGGAATCAAGAGAAGATTTGTCAACTCGCATGCATGAACTCCCTTGGAACATTAATATATACATGCTCTAGTTGATCTATTTAATGAGGATTTCTTCCTTGTTATTCTCACCATTAGTTGTCTTTGAGTGTTGAGATTCTCAAGTGAGCGTGTGAGGTGTTCTTAGTAATTGCAGAGTTTGTGCTAGATTTTTACGTCAAGGGTGGTATCTCTACCAAGAATGGGTAGGGTAAGCATGTCTGTTAGCCCAGCTCAAAGGTCTAGGAGACTCAATCTCCTTGAGTCTTAGAGTGATGTTCCCAAAGATGAGCAAGATGTGCTCGAGGTCCTTGTGACTCTAAAGAAGAAGACAAGAGCTGATAGGAAGTCTGCATGGGGTGTTCTCAAGCGCACATATCATCTAAGGAGCTGAATTATCTAAGAGGAATTGGTCAAGGGAAATGAGAAGAAAATTGATAGGTATGAGAGGGAAGCTATGCGAAATAATAAGTATCATCGAGCTCACATGGGACGTCATCATTCTCCCATTGAAGTCTCAGATGATCCCTCTGATAGTGGAGCTGAAATTGATTCTAGCTACCACTAGTATCTTATGGCCATGAGTGACTTGGATGATTCTAAGGATGAGGTGGTGATGGCTACTCCATTTTTGATAAGGAAACTGAGTGGGCATTCTTATTCTATTGCTGATAAGGTAGAATAACACCCCATTCCCTTTCTGAGCTGGTGCTCGATTTTGGTCCTTTGTGCTAACTTGTTTCCTTTTGACTGGTGTGTTGTGATATGGGTTCTTGTCTTTTCATGATTTTGTGTTGATGGTGACTTTCCCTAACTCGGTATGAATGTGAAAATTTTGATGCCATGATAGCAACGCCTTTTGTAAGTTTGGTGGGTCTTCTCCAACAAATAATTTTTGGATATTTTTCTCTCCCCTGTTCTACAAATGATTACATACAACTGTCAAGGGAATATTTTGAATTTTGGTGAAATTAAAATGAAATGAAGTTAAATGTAATTGTAATTCAACACGATGCTTGTTGCTCCCTTTTTCTATGAAAGGTATTTCAAGGCTGATTACAAGGCTTCAATTTTTGAGTCTCATAATGGTCTATGTATGAGGCTAGTCTCAAGAAGAAGTTTATTGTATAAATGTCGATAAATAGAACAATAGAAAGTCTAGGGTATAAGTCATATATGTAGTAATCTTAAAATAGTTTTATGGAAGCCGCAGATATGAAGGAAAATCTTAAGTTCTAATGCATATACTCTCTTATGTAATATTCCTACAAGTTATGAATGAAAGGGTTAATAATCTTCTAGTTCATCTTCAATTGTATTAATTGATTGTATGGATTTGTTTTGGCTTTAATTCAATGAATTGATTAAATGCTAAGATAAGCTCATAAGTTTGTAGGGAGAAACATAGGATTTGGTAAGAAGTTATGTGTTAAACACAGTGAGTTGAACACTACAATGTGGTGTGAAAATAGTCTATTAATATTTGAATAAATGGCTGATATATTATTGGTTATTACATGATGTGACTCCACTGCCCAATAGATAAAGTACTGGTCTATGCATTAGCATATTTTGTGGATAAATGAGCTAGCAATGCACCTGACTAGAGATTTGGAATGAGAATAAAAATCATTTAAAATACTTTCAGTTATAATGTGTAACTTTTAAATTCCTCGTAGTTCTTAGCATTAGGGTGTAATTTGTTCAAAGGTCAGCCAAATCTTTCATGAAGGATGCCTAATTGCACTCAATAAGAATTGATCTATGTATAAAAATACTCTCTAAGCACTAAGTCTCTTTTGAGTATGTTGAGGAGTACCCTCTTGGGTTTCACTGAGCCCGAAGAATAGGAGTGGGGGCCTGAGAATCCTTACTCGTTAGTTGGCCATTAATCTCTAAAATTCTTGAGCCTAAGGGTTGACTACCCTTTAGAGGATTTCAAGGTTCAATTGGAAAAAACACCAACACAACACCATGGAAAAAGGAATACCAAATTTATGTGGAAAACCCAAGATGGGAAAAAATGCTGAGGATTAGCTTACAATATAAAGCAATATCAACACTGAATACAATAGGACTCACTTCCCAAAAGAAAGAAAGGCTCACTTCCAAAATAGAAGAGAAGATAAAGAAGAGTGTTAAAATGAGAAATCCATCTCAAAGCAACATAAAATTCCACCACAACATCACCAACACCTTCACAGTCTTTTTGAAGAATTGTAGACACCTTTTTCTCATTGCATTCAGTAATCTAACACATAAAATATCACACTGCACTTCATAAATTCATACCCTACAACTCTAAAATTCACATCACTTACATCATATTCATCTATCTTATCATCTTTCAATAATTCAACACTTATACATATATCATCTTCAACCTTGAAAACATTCTCCAAGGTCGATTATGCACCTTAATTGTGTAAATTCAAATTAGGTTGACACCAAAACAATCCTGCGGTGGAAAGGAATGAAGGTAAACCACACCACACCTTAGCTAGGACCTAAATCTACTCATACACATCACACCACATTTCCACAAACATTGAATAAAATTCGCAAGTAGTGTAAACACCCAAGGTCAACCAAACCTGTGTTAACACCATTAACACTTAAGTACACGCTTCCTCAAATCCAAACATGAATCGTCAACACCATATTACACTTGAACATGATCTATAATATTCTAAAAACACCTTGGAAACCAATAAATTATTTTGCAACAACTTTCACTTGAAGAATGTACACACCCAGTACACTCAAATAAATTTGGCACACATTGTAACTTAAGAAACTAACTTCCAAAGCCCCAAATCACAAACAAATTCATTTGAAGATATATACACATACTATCATCACTCTTCCAAAATCGCAAGACCTTAAACCACTCTGTGAAGAAACGTAGAGCAAGAACATTTCTCTTAGACACCTCTGCAATATATAGTTCACACACTGGTGAACACACCTTCCTCTTCACAATGATCCAACACACCAAATTTTGAATACAAAACCTATAAACACCTCTGATCAACATATACAAACTGCACAAGAAAATATTCAACCTAGAAGAAATGTGGAGCCAAACCAGAACACTACTCTGCAACACATAACACACTGCAACACACTGTTTCCTCTTTTTATTCAATTTTCTCAAAAGCACTTGGAAATAAATCACTAGAAACATATCATCAAAATATTTAGTACTTACTCATCACCACCAAACCATCTACAACATAAAAACTCAACCATACTCCATAAACATAAGTTTATCAAAGCAACACTAGAGATTGACACAGTAGCTTACTAATGACAACATAATGAAACCAATAAAATCATAATTAGTACAATACCAAATCCAACTCATCACCAACTTCTCATCCTTGCAAAAAAATCCTTCTCATACAGTTGACACCAATGACAACACCAAAGCTCGTTTTCATCAATGGAAACACCAACTACACATACTTGCATCAAAAACATAGAAAAAATATAGGATAACTTGGAAAGATCCATGAGAAATGGAGAATAATCAAAAGGGCATGTTGATGAGAGAAATCATATTCATTTTCTATGCATGTTTGTAGCATTTGATGGTAATAGTCAAATAGTGACAACTAGAGGGTATTATCATAATGTCTAGGAAATCATAAGCAAAATGTATGCTTGCATGAATTGTGATGTTGGAAATGGTATGATATAGAAGTGATATGTTGAGATTGTCAGTTTATGATGTTATGTAAACCTATGTGTGTAATGAGGTTTATTCCTGGGATTAGGATAAACCAAGGTTGGGAGTAACCTAGTTGGTCAATTGGATAACTTAAAGGTACATTACCTTTTGGGATGGAATCATGTTATGAAATAATATTTTCAAGAGTTAGTATGGTCATTTTATTTACCAAATCGAGAAATAGGGTGGGTGAACATATGATGTTCACTTCATAGAGGTAAGATACCACTCCTTAAAAAGTGAGTTTCCACTCAAATATTTGGCTAAAGTAGTATAAGTTTCCACTAATTACACTATCAGATCACTATGATCTAGGATTGCATAACTAAGTTGGGAATGTCATGCATGTAGGCAAGTATCCATCGTATGGTAAGCTCTAGATATGTAGAACACAACACGAAGCTCAGGTAGGCTATTATTATTATGAGGGATACTAGACCAACCTCTTCATTGAAGGGTAGGGCCATCTTACTAGTTAGGTAGATGTGTGAGGGACTGCAATAAGTCTATGGTTGGAGGAAAAACACTTGGATGATGCTCTCCCTCATGCAATCGGTAGCCTAAATTTGAGGATGTATGCCAACAAGGACATCTAGACCATTTGTACTTTATTCCATTGAGCTATTGAAAGCTATGTATGTAAACATGATCTTGTATCTTTATGAAAGATGTATTTGAAAATGTAATCATTACATGGGATTATGTAATGTTATTTGGGAAACAAAATTATTACATAGGATTATGTAATGCTACTTTATTAATGTAATGGAAAGTTGAAATGGGTTTATTTCAAATATGCATCTTTGTTATTAAATTGAAAAAAAATATTATGT
Organism: Sequoiadendron giganteum; assembly: GCA_007115665.2. Classification (NCBI taxonomy): domain Eukaryota; kingdom Viridiplantae; phylum Streptophyta; class Pinopsida; order Cupressales; family Cupressaceae; genus Sequoiadendron; species Sequoiadendron giganteum. Next base: position 560,173,897 of record CM021103.1, read on the forward strand.
GTTGGTAAAATTGGAATTTTGTCATAAGGGTTAAAACTTAGGTGAAATCAATAGGGTAAACATCAAGCATGTTACACTATGTGCCATTCTTCCTTTGTGCTCATTGTTCCATGAGTTATTTGGGGAATGATTACAGTTCCAAGCTCTATTATATCACCATAGCAAAGACATCTGATGACCCAAAATCCATGGATCCCTTATGTGTTATTTTAGGATTTCATATGGTGGGAACCCTCCTTTCCATGATGTAACTCTATTTAGAAAGATATGTTTGGGATAGGGCTTTCCAAATAAGCTCTCATTATTAGCCTTTATCATTCTCTAGTTTAAAGTAATTGCTCACAACATGGTGTTTGGAAATTTCTATAAAGTGGGGGGCATTATGCCTCCCACTTGTGGCTCGCTTAATGACATGACCTTTATTCAAAGTGCAGTCTTCTCAATTCATGTGATGTGTCTTCTTGATGGTGACATTGGGATTGATGTCCTTAAAGTGTGTGACCTTTCTTGGTATATGAAATTCCTCTTAGTGGAAATGCTATGGCTTGCATTCCCCAAGGTGTGAATCTTTAATCCCTCATCTATTCCTCTCTTGATGGTTATATTGAGTGCGATGTTCCCTAAAATGAGATCTTTCATGAACTAAGCAAAACCTCTTTGACTATCATAAACTAAATCTTGGCTACCAAGCATAATACAACTTGCTTGCTAGTGGTGCCTTTATTTCATCAGTGTCTAGCATAATACAACTTGCTAGCCTTGTGAAACCTATGACCATTCAGTATGGCACCTTATCAAAGTTATCAAGGAGTATAACTTTTAGTATGGTTGACGTATGGGATCATGTAGACCTAGCATGAATTTACCATCTCCCACCTTTGTATGGGTACACACCTAGCGTATATCAAACTGCACTAGACCATTGTGTGTTTCTCATACGACCTTGGGGCTCACCAAGTGTATATCAGATTGCACTAGCCCTTATGAGTGTATTCTCGGATAAACAACCTAGGCTTGATCTTGTAGTGTAGAAAAATGAATCCCTTTACATTTTCACACTTTTTTTGGCCCTCTTCGTTAACTTGGACTTAATTGTGCCTTAATTTAGTGTTGTAAAATGTATATATTTACAAATTCACACTTATTTAAGGATTCCTTAATTAATTGAGCTTAATTTTCCTTAATTGCCCCCTTAATTCATTTACCAAGCCTATTGTATTGCATTTTTTGAAGAGGAAACCCGACATTCATTAATGCCTTAACATAACACTTCTCACTGAGCAATGTGTGTCCTAGGTTTAGGGACCTAGGACCCATTCGACCATGGAAAAATGGGTCCTCCCTTGGACCTAGGACCTAAATTTAAATTATGTTTTTGGTGGTATTTTAATGTTTTCAAATCTATATTCAAATGTCGACTTGTGATATTTGAATTTTTGGAAATTAAGGATACATGCACCTATGAATATAAGGTCATTTCACTATGTTTCACCTAATATTTTTGCTAGCAATTTTTAAGTGAGCATTCCTATAGAAAAGTTGATGATAAAGAAAAATTCAAAAGTCATTCAAGAGTAGATTTATTGCAAAAATAAAGATCCAATTGTCATGTCAAAGTCTTCTTGCATCATGCATGTTATTGGAGCCAATATGGTGATGTAGGTTTCATGATCCATTCAAGCATTCAAAGTCATTATTTCAAGCAAGATTCAAGGTTCAAGATCCACATCCATTGGATCTATTTCATGCAAGTTGCAGGTTTATATTCCAAGGTTTATGCAAGGGTTTGTTGATTGGTAACATTTCTTTGTTCATTCTTCATTCCCTCTTTCATGTTTCATTTCATTTCAAGGTTTAATTACCAAAACAGGGTTTGACCAAGGCAAACCCCCATTCACCAACAACAAAACATTTTCCCCTCTTGATTTGTGTTTGTAGATTTAGGTGGAAGAAATATTGAAGATCCTTTAAAGAGAAAAAAATAAGTTGTCAAAGTTGTGAAAGTTGTCATCTTCTCACGAAAAATCATCTAAAAAAATTATTTCCAACTTTTCAAACCTGAAACCTAGGCAAATTGAAAGACTCAAATTTGTAGCAGAGGCTCCCGAAAGTTGTAGAAAAACCCTAGCTCAGGACCCATTCGCCCCTGGGAGAATGAGTCCCAAATCAACTTCATAAATTGACTTTTGGTGACTGGTACACATGCTTTTGCCTTTCTCTGATATGCATTTTTTTTTTTGGTTCTATTAGTATTGAGCTTAATCTTGTTGTTCCAAATGTTAGATTGCAATTTGGTGTTGTTTTACTATTTTTTGTTTTTCTCTCCAAAATGTTGTTTGACCAAGACTTCCGTCTTGACACAATATGGAAATTTGCAGATTCATACCTTGAGTTGACTCACCTAAGGGTTGTAAGACAATTCTTTGTGTAGATCTCATTTCCTAATGAAATAGAGGAAGATAGGTCCATCATAACCCAATTTTCCCCATTCCATTTTGATGCACCTATTTTTATTCTTTTCATTTTGATGAAATAGAGAAAGATAGGTCCATTATAACCCCATTTTCCCCATTCCATTTTGATGCACCTATTTTTAACCTTTTCATTTTGGTGAACCCAACTTTTGAGGATTGCAATTTTCTGATTTTGGAGTCCATTTTCGATCCTAGATCTAGATATTGCATTCATTTGTATTGCATTGAATTGAATCCTATTTAGGGTTGTTTAACTTACATTAGTTTGAATCTAACTTAGGGTTTTAGGATTGCATTTTGTATTCTTTAAATCTGAAAAATAAAAAAAATCAGTCATTTTACAAAGCATTTACATAACATTGCATCATCATTCATTTACATTTCAAAATTGAATCAAAATTTCATTTCAAATTAGCTCTCATAATTTGTCATTTAGTCATATTTTGGATTTGCATTCAAGCTTAATTTCACAAAAATCTAAAACTGAACTCACTATCTGAAACTAGAATTTGGAAACCACAAGAATCCACTCAGAAATTTGTAAAAACATTTTTCAAACCCCTAAGCTAGGACCCATTCACCCAGGGGTGAATGAGTCCTTGATCAAGATTGTTTCCTAAATTTTTGGGCCTTAAAACCTCTGTTTTTGTATTCTGTTTTGTCATTTTTAGTTTTATGTTTCAGTTTGTAGAATTCATGTTACTTGGAATTGATCATATTAAGCTTCATTTGATAAATTTAGTGCATTGTATGAATTCAAAATTTTATTTACGAGACATCATTTTCAGGTTTTTGCATAACATAATCAACAAATTATCTTACTTAAGATCTGAAAATTTGCATTTCAATTCATTCTTTCATAATTGACAAGTGCATTAGTAATCTATGGAGGTCTTTAACATCTTTAGTTTATGTTTCAAGTTGTGTTTTTGGAAATGATCCTAATGCAATAGAACCTAATCAAGCTCAATCAACTCCTAATGAGTGTCCTTGTGAAGTTGACATCATTGGAGAAGATGATAATAGCATGAACAATTTCATAAACAATTGCCTTATGATCTTGAAAGCAATACATCCTTTTACCCTTTCATGCAACAAACAACACCCCCTACCATTCCACCACTTGAGATGTTTGGCCATTTACATCCTAAAATTGAGTCACAAACCAAGCCTAAACCTCCAACAATGAGTGAACCTAGTTCCTCTAATCAAGGGCATACTTATTCATCTTATGTTAACAAAGTGACCAACACACCCATCAACCTAGAATAGACTTATAGCCAATGCTTTAAGATCTTAACCAAACAAGGATGTGACATAACTAATGAGCATGAAATTCATAAAATTTTAGAGCAACTTCCTATTGAAGATACTAAAGGACTAGGATATCAAAATCCTTATCCCTCCACATGTTTTAAGGATACAAATGTCCTCCCTCATAATGATGAAGTAATTTCTCACAAGGATGATAGGGTTCTTTTAGGTCCTTCTCCTTCAAATCCACCTTAACAAGATCCTCAAACAAGTAAGAAATCCAAACTTTATAAACTAAAAAAATTGCCATTCCTACATACTAAAACTAAAATTGAACAAAAAATGGAGCAACTTCATTATTTACGATGGATTACATTGCCACCTCCTAGTAAAAGAAACAAGCCTAAGAACATGAATTATTGTGCATATCATAGAACTCTTATTGATGAGTGTCATGAATTAAAAAATTTATTGTGATTTTTCCCCTCTTAACATTTCTAAAATGGTTGGTGAAATGAAGGAAAATAGGGGGTTTATTTTGCCCAAAATGGAAAAGTGGATCCAAAGAGGGAAAAAGGACCATATCTTTCCTCAATTAATTAGGAAATGAGATCCACACAATGAAATGACTAACAACCTTGAGGTGAATCAAGTCAAAGTGTGAATCTACTAATTTCCTTTTTTTGCAAGGACAAGGGTCCTGACTAAACAACACTTTGGGGAGAAAGATTAAAAATAGAAAACTAAATCCAAAATGCAATCTACAAAGTGCATGTAATAGATTAAGCTCAATTATCATGGAACCAAAAATCAGAATGCAGATTTGAGAAAGGTAAGAAGCTGTGTACCAGTCACAAAAAGGGCTTTTGTGAAGCTATCTGAGGACTCATTTTCCCTATGGTGAATGGGTCCTGGCTAGGGCTCTATAAAAATGGTTTCTGGATTCTCTGCTCCCGTGTCTACACTTCCAAATTCTAAATTTTCATAGTTGGACAACCAGAAATAAATCTTGTAGGTGAGTTTCCATGAAATTGAAACAATGATGAAAACACATGCAACTTTGAAAACTTCAAATTTTCTCTTCAAGAGATCTTCCACCTAAATCTGCAAACAAAAATCAAGAGAGAAAAATGTTTTGTTTATGGTGAATGGGGGTTTGCCTTGGTCAAACCCCATTTTGGTAATTAAACCTTGTAATGAAATGAAATAGCATGAAATGAATGATGAATGAACAAAGTAATGTCATAACTCACCAAACCCTTGAATGAACCTTGGAATGTAGATCTGCAACATGCATGAAATGACTTCAATGGATTTGGATCTTTGATATTGAAACTTGATTTGAAATAATGTCTTGAATGCTTGAATGGATCTTGAACACCACATCAACATATTAGCTCAAATAACCTGCATGATGCAAGAAGAATTTGATATGGCAATACGACATTGGTAGCTATAATAATTCTTCAATAAATCTACCCTTGAATGCCTTGAAATGCTCTTGTAAACTCTAGCTTGAAGTCATGAAAATCTTCTAGGTGAAACATAATGAAATGACCTTATATTTATAGGTATGTAACATAAATTTACAAAAATTCAAATAACACAAGTCGACATGTGAATATGAATTTGAAATCATTGAAATACTACCAAAAACAATTTAAATTTAGGTCCTAGGTCTAAGTGAGAACCCATTCACCCTTGGGCGAATGGGTCCGAGGTCACTCACCTAGGACACACATTCTCCAATGATAAGTGTTATGCTATGGCATTAATGAATGCCAGGTTTCCTCTTTGGAAATTGCAATTAATTAGGCTTGGATTTGAATTAAAGGGGTCAATTAATGCATAATTAACCTCAATTAATCAATGAAGCCCTAAATAAGTGTGAAAGTGTAAAGGTACACTTTACAACACTAAAAATAACGCACAATTGAGTTCATTTTAATTAATTTAGGGCCCTAAACTCAACGTGAATATGTAAAATACATATTACAACATTAAATTAAGGCATAATTTAGTTCATTTTAATATTTATTCCCAAATTAAGTGTGAAAAAGGGATACTTTTTCCTACACTATAGTTGGATAGAAACTACATGAATTTTTCTCCTTGCCATGTAATAGTTTTAGGATCACAGTATACTCACTATTGCATGTTTTTACATTCATTGCAAATAATTTTCTTTATTGCAAGGAGATCATTATCATCACTTATCTTGGCTCATACCTACCTTGCACTTAGTTGGGGCAAGGGTTTAGATAGCCTTGTCCTAGTTTGGCTCTTGATGTTGTCCCTTTGGCTAGTTATCCACCTTCCACATATATTGATCAAGATTGTGATGTGGACGACTTGATATAGGTTGAATCACATGTACCTTAATAGTCTTGTCCTTTAATTTTTATTTTTCATGTTTCTTTATGTGATTACATGTGCGTAATGTAATCCCTGGTACTGTTTTGTTTGATGTATCTCTCTTCATGTGCATTCCTCTATTTGTACCTAAACATTTATCTTTTCTTTTGTCTTGAGTTTTCCTATTTGGGGATGACACAAGGCATCGAGATACTTAGGTCTCTTCCATGTTGAACCAAAATATTTTTCTTTATTTTCACTCCCTTTGTGTCATTCTTCTTGTTTTGTGAGTATTTGGGGAATGATGATGTTTTTGAGCTCTATAATCACATTGTAGAAAAGATATACTGACCATGAATGTGTGGATCCCTTATGTGTTTGGGATTTCATTTTGGGGGAAACCCCTTCATCTCTTTTTCATGATGTAGCTTCATTTGGAAACATATGACTTGGCATAGGGATTTCTTAATAATATCTCATGTCTTATTTAATTTTTAGCATTGATTATTTGCTACTTTAAAGTAATTGCTCACAAAAATGGTGTTTAGAAATTTCTTTAAAGTGGGGGCATACATTGGCATTATTATTTTTGAAAATTTTGACATTCCTTATGTTGAACATTGTGTGATTTTCTTTCTTCTTGTGATGCATATTTTTCTTGGTGGTGTCATTGGGTTTGATGTCCTTTGAGAGCGTGATTGTTCTTGGCATATGACTTTCCTCTTTGTGGTGATGCTATGTGTTGCATTCCCTAAGTTGCAAATCTTTTATCCTTTAACTTGTCCTCTCTTGGAGACATTATGCATGGTGTTCCCTAAGAGGAGACCTTACACGAACTAATAAAAATCCCTTTGAACATGTTTATTTGCATTTTTGTTCATAAGTGTTTAGCATAACACAACTTGCTAACCTTGTGAAGCTCTAACCATTTTCAAGGCCACCAATAATAACACACTTTGCTTGCCAGTGGAGCCTTGCCTTGTTTGTTCATCGGTGGTTAGCATAACACAACTTGTTAGTCCTTATGAAGCTCAATTTTTTTGTTTTTGTTTTGTGGTGCCTTATTGAAGTTGTTAGAGGGATAGATTTGGTATGGTATGGGAACCTAATAAGATTCTCTTATTTTCCACCCTTGGGGGCTCACCTAGTGGACAACCAAAGTTGCATTAGCCTGAGCATGTGTATTGTTTGTATAGTGGACAACCAGGGTTCCACTTGCGAACGTTTTTGGACAAACAACTGAGGCATGTTCCACATCACGTTGGACAGTTGAGGCTTGATCTGCCCTTTTTATTTTTACTTTTCTTTAAGATTTTGATATTGTATGACTGAGTAATCTTGTTGTTGTTGCATACATATATTTTGAATATTTACTTTAGTGTGAGTTTGGCGCAAGGTCATCCTCTCACTAAAGTGGGGGCTAAATGTAGTGTAGGAAAATGTATCCCTTTACATCTTCACACTTGTTTGGGCCCTATTAGTTAGTTTGGACTTAATTGTGCCTTAATTTAGTGTTGTAAAATGTATTTATTTACACTTTCACACTTATTTAGGGTTTTCTTAATTAATTGAGCTTAATTTTCCTTAATTGGCCCCTTAATTCATTTACCGAGCCTATTTTATTAAATTTTCCGAAGAGGAAACCTGGCATTCATTAATTCCTTAACTTAACACTTCTCATTGTGAAATGTGTGTCCTAGGTCTAGGGACCTAGGACCCATTCACCCATGGGAAAATGGGTCCTCCCTTAGACCTAGGACCTAAATTTAAATTATGTTTTTGGCGGTATTTTAATGTTTTCAAATCTATATTCAGATGTCGGCTTGTGATATTTGAATTTTGGGAAATTAATGATACATACCTATAAATATAAGGTCATTTCACTATGTTTCACCTAAGAATTTTGCTAGCAATTTTGAAGTGAGCATTCCTATAGAAAAGTTGATGATCAAGAGAAATTCAAAGGTATTCGAGAGTAGATTTATTGAATATTTATTGCAGCAATCAAGATCCAATTGTCATGTCAAAGTATTCTTGCATCATTCATGTTATTGGAGCTAATATGGTGATGTAGGTTTCATGATCCATTCAAGCATTCAAAGTCATTATTTAAAGCAAGATTCAAGGTTCAAGATCGACATCCATTGAAGCTATTTCATGTAAGTTGTAGATTTATATTCCAAGGTTTATGCAAGGGTTTGTTGAGTGGTAACATTGCTTTGTTCATTCTTCATTCCCTCTTTCATGTTTTATTTCATTTCAAGGTTTAATTACCAAAATGAGGTTTGGCCAAGGAAAACCACTATTCACCAAAAAAAAAACATTCCCCCCTCTTGATTTGTGTTTGCAGATTTAGGTGGAAGAAATCTAGAAGATCCTTTGAAGAGAAAAAATGAAGAAGTTGTCAAAGTTGTCATCTTCTCACAGAAACTCATCCACAAAAAATATTTTTGGCTTTTTGAACCTGAAACCTGGGAAAATTGATAGACTCAGATTTGTAGCAGAGGCTCCCGAAAGGTTTAGAAAAACCCTAACTCAAGACCCATTCACCCCTAGGCGAATGAGTCCCATATCAACTTCAAAAACTGACTTTTGGTGATTGGTACACATGCTTCTGCCCTTCTCTGATTTGCATTCTATTTTCTGGTTCTGTCAATATTGAGCTTAATCTTGTTGTTCCAAGTGTAAGATTACAATTTGGTGTTGATTTACTATTTTTAGTTTTTCTCCCCAAAGTGTTGTTTGACAAGGACCCCTGTCCTGACACAAAAAGGAAATCTACAAATTCACACCTTGACTTGACTCACCTAAGGGTTGTAAGACAATTACTTGTGTGGATCTCATTTCCTAATGAAATAGAGGAAGATAGGTCCATCATAACTCCATTTCCCCATACCATTTTGATGCGCCTATTTTTCTTCTTTTCAAATCCATACCTTTTGGACAAACAATCAAAGCTTGATCCACTCCTTTTCCCTCTTTACATTAATTTTGACATTGTATGATGTTGTATCTTGTGTCGATGCTACGTGCATGTGTCTCTTTGTGCCTTTGTTGGTTTTCCATGGGATCTTTAATCCTAGGGGCTTGATCATCCTATTTGATTTTTTACATATAATCTTTCTAACAACTGTACAATTAGATCTCTCTTGACTTATTTGTCTACTTTAGTGTGAGTTTGAGTGTGGTCTCATACTCTCACTAAAGTGGGGGCTAAATGTAATGTGGAAAAATGTACACCTTTAAATTTTTCACACTATGTTTGCATCCACTTAATTAATCTTCTAATTACCTAAATTATGCATTCTAAAGCCTTATTATTCCCATTTTCCAAACGAAAAACTTATATTAAACAATTGCCTACATTAATTTAAACACCTTGAAAATTGTGTCTTGGAATTAGGTCCTATGACCCATTTGATCAAGGGTGAATGGGTCCCCTTTAAGTGCTAGGACCCAAATTTTAATTCATTTTTGGTGGCATTTTAATGATTCAAATTCAATTTTCAAATGTCGGCTTGTAGAATTTAATTTTCAAGAAATTAGATAAACACCTATAAAGACATAGTTATTTTATCAATTCAAATCATCTAGCATTAAGGAAACTTTTACAAGAGAAAATATTAATGTCAAGAGCATTGAAGAACAAATTTATCTGTCATCTACAACAATCAAGATCATTTCATCATTTCATCATTTCAATGTGTATGCACCTTCATGTCATGTTTGGAGCTAACATTGTGATGTAGGTTTCAAGCATTTAAGCGCCAAATCAATCAATCATTTAAGCCAATTCATGCAAGATAAATCTCCTTGGAGTGATGTGTTAGACTTAAGTCCTCTAAGGACAACCATTAAGGGTTTGGTGAGTTGTGACATAAAATTATTCATTCATCAATTCCTTCTATTTATCATTGTTTTATCATCAAGGTTTAATTACCAAATTGGGGTTTGACTAAGGAAAATCCCTATTTACCCACACACAAATATTTGTCTTCTCTCTTTGTATGTGCATATTTACAGATGAAGAAGGATTGAAAATTAATCAAAAGAGCAATTTTGCAAAGTTGTCATTGAAGTTGTCAAGCTATGGAAAATCACTTATAGATTTCATTTTCACCTTTCCGATAGTCAAACCTAGAGAAATCAAAAGCTTAGATATGAGATCTAAGGATTTCAAAATTAGATTTTGGACCCCTGTACAAAGACTCATTCTCCCTAGGGCAAATTTATCCTTCAACATAGTTCAAAACACACTTTTGGTGCTAGGTACATATCATTCTGCCCTTCTCAGAGGGTAAACCCATAATACCAGTTTACAATTTTGTTGAGGAAGGAAAATTGCAAAATCGCTCCAAAGAAAAACAATTTGGGTTTTAAGGGGTTCGCTTGAAGGGGGGGGGTTCACATGAACCCAAAAAGGGGTTCGCTCAAACCCCCCTTCAAGCAAACCCCTTTGTGATGTCATTTATTTTTGACACGTCTTTTAAGGAAAATAAAGAGAAAAATGTAAAACAAGGAGGGTTCGAGCGAACCCCCCTTTGCTTGAAGGGGTAGCGAACCCCCGTTTTTTGCCCTCCCCCCTCTCTAGTATTTTTTTACAAAATTTTTCCTTTTCAATCTCAGGTTGAGGATGAAAATAGGGGAAAATTCACAGATTCAATTGAATGATGGTATTTCTCAGAATGAGCTATCCATCAAAAATAATTTTAATATATTTTGGTTTCATTATGTATTTTTTTAAAAATTTAATTAAACATAGGTTTTTTCACCGAAATCAAGCTCTTTGTTGTGTACATGTGGAAAAATAGTAGATTATCAAAACAAATTCTAAAAAATATGTTTGTGCTAGATATTGATGTCCTTGATCCAGCAAAAAAATAATTTCGATACATACAAAAAAAGTTATGTTGTATATAGTCTGCCTATGTCTAAATTGTAATTGGTTTGACTTCAAAACTTAATTATGAAAATAATATTCAATGAAACACTATGAAACCAAATGAACATGCTAGATATCATAGTTACAAAGCTAAATTAAAAAAAAAAAGAATTTTATGCTTCATAGAAAAAAGTTTATGTTGTCTACGGTGAACATCACTCTTTAAAAATGGTGTTTACTATTAAAAACTAGTTTTTGAAGGAGATGGAAAAAGAAATGCAATTTGATTCCAAAAATTAAAAAATAAATATTTAGAAGCTATAGACAAAATATCAGAAATCACTAGTTTGCATCATCTTCAAATTCCTCATGGTTTAGCAGCTATAGGTGCCCGAAAGTGAAGATTTAGTTAAAAAATTAGTTCAATGTCTAGTTTGGCCAAAAATTGTAAACCAATATTGTGGGATCACCCCAAATTTTCTTGTAACTTGTTGTTTCCATTTTTTCTATCATAATATTCTACGCTTCAAGTGTTAGGTCATACAATTGAGTTTGTTAATGCATTTAAATTTATCTCCCAAAACAACAAATCAGTCATTTCTGTCATAAGAAAACAACAAACCTTCCTAATAGGGTTGACTCACCTCAAGGTTGAAAGTTGATCCTATCCTTGGGATATCTCTTTTTTTAATGAAATTAGGAAAAAGGGATGTGTGTTAGATAATTCCATCACATATCAAACTCCCTACACATCCAACACATTTCCATATTTTTCTTCATTTCAATATGCATTACTACATAGGCACAATATTGTCAATTAGACCTTTCCCTTTATGGAAAAAATAAATTTCAACCAATCATAGTGCACTAGTGCCACATACATTCTTAGGCTTGATGTAGATTATTGTTAGAAATAAAATCCAAATTCTAGTTAGAACTCCAAAAATCTACCAAAAGAATAGAAAACACTCTAAAAAACCATATATTTTGGATGATGCAAGAATTCCCAACCCCTGAGATGATCATACATTAAAGAGGTGTTAGACTTCTACAAGTTTTTTCTCCAAATCTAGAAGCAAGATGTTTGACTAGGGTAACTTATGTTGAATATTACCAATTTTTAGAATTATCGTGTCAACCATAATAATCTTTGTTGTAAGGTTGTTCCTTTACAACAAGGCTATCTTTCATTTAGGAGTCCATAACTCTTTTAAATGTAGAAAAGGTAAGTAAAATATTTTTAGATGATGCAAGTTTGCTTGATCCCTAGGGCGTTCTTGCATTAAAATTCACCCTTAAGTAATTTTAATCATTAGAAAGCATTATTTAATGAACTAAGATAATATTTTTGAGTATTTATCTATAACATTTTGAAGGTCTACTATTGTTCCTGGTCTATCTATACTAGCTTCCAATCACACTATAAATTTTAATTTTTCTAATAACACAATTTGAGGATTGACTAAGGAACAATGAATCATTAAACTTAAACCTTCAGATAGTTCTATATTATCATTTTAACATGACCAAACATTTCTATAAAATATCAAGAAGGCATATCTTACAAGAAATGAGGATGCATTTTGTAAAGGAAAAAATCATGGAAATAAGATAGGTCACAGTACTAGGAATACATTTTTTTGTGATTCCATTTTAGACACTTGGATTCTCTAGATTTAGTTCACTTTATTCCCTAATTTGTAATCCAATTCAAATATCAAACATTAGTAATCTATCATATAATGTGTGCTCAAAAAATTTCAAAACACAAGGTTAGAGAACCCCAATTATTCTCATTTCATTTTAGCACATTATTAAATTTTATCTTGGCTTATAATGTTCATATTATTAAACCATTTTCCTTAACTCATTTATTTATCTAGGATTCAAATTATATTTAATTTATACACCTTTAACATATTTTGAAAGGGCATGTTTTATTTCTTTTCATTTGGTGAATCCATAACTTACATCCATGCCCCTTAGGGTTATATATTTTATATTTTTAAATTTCTAATTTTGAATACTTTTATTTTACCATTATTTTCATATTTGATTGCTCTTTGTGCTTCACGTAGTGTTTGACCCTTAGTTAATTACCACCTTTTAGATCTTACAACCTCTAGGTTTTTTCCTTAGGGTTTATCTTCAATAATTTTAAATATTAGATCTAATATTTTTTATTGCATTTATCTTCCTTTTAGGTCTAAAATCCATTTGTATCCTCATTAATTTAAATTTCCTTTCACCTAGATTTTTTACCTAGATTGGATTTCTATCATCAATTATTTGTTGATAGTTATATGATGCTCTATGGGTTCTCATAAGGCTAAGGGCCCTTGGATTATGGAGCCTAAATGCCTCAATGATATTAAGATGTTTTCACAGGTTGTGCAAAATATTTTGGTATTTTTTAAGATATTAACTACTTAAATATCAAAAAAGTGGTGCTCTTTATTTTAGGGATGCATTGATTCAATAGGTTAATTTCTTAATTTTATTAGAAGTTTTTTTTATCTCCCCTTCTATGTGGAAATAATTAAATATATTATATGTTTATGAAATTCATAGTGATCATACTTATTACATAATATATGATAATGATATTCTTCTCTTGGCTCATGATATTCCTTCTTTCATATCCTCTTTAGTGCTATCAAATATCCTTACTAGGATTACCCTTTAAATGACTCAAGTCTCCCATTGCTTATGTATTCCTACTCTAGTGTAGACCATCATATATGTAAGGATCATATATTCAATAGAAAAAAAAAGGTACATAAACCATACTCTTAATCTCTCTAGATGTTGAAGGACATTGCTCAATTGAAAGTGTTGTTCCACAAAAATAGAAAAAATCACTTATTTATTGTTGACCATGTTAAAACTCTACAAATTAAAATTAGCATAATTATTCTAACTTAACCAAAATTTTATATTAGATCCATCTAATATAATTTGCATCCCTAATATAAAATCAGAAGCTCCTAAATATTTCATTTCAAATTATGAGAAAGCTGTGATTTGAAGTCCCTAATCATACCATTATTGTTACCAAATAAAAAAATATAATCAACATAATAAGTGATGATAAAAATAGGATCACCATAAAATTTATAATAAACAAAAAAATCATAGTTGTAGAATTGTTAGTGTTAATAATCAAAATAAAACATGTATCTAAAATTAGGCAGACTATAACTTTCCGGTTGCCTTGTCTACCAAGTGGATCTCTTCACAAGTTGAGGTGGGGGTTCTTCCTCCTCTTATCTTGAAGATATCATAATTCTATCTTCCTCATCTAATCTATCATGAACCTATAGTTCAACCTTCTCAATATTTGGCTATAGCTACATGTCAACCAACTTAACATCATTCTTGGTTTCTCAATAATAGGAATCATCATGATCTCCTTGAAGACTATGTTAGAAAAATAAAAAATGTTTCCTATTACAATATTCCAAAGCTTGTATGCTATCACACTTTCACTATAGCTAATGATGGAACATTTATAATTTTTTAATCCAACTTTAACCTCTTGTCCATAGGCACATGAAAATATTCATTGCAACCAAAGACATAGATATGCTGAAGTGAGGGAATTGTTTCCATCCAAACCTCCTATGGAGTTTTGTTAAAAAGAGAAAGTGTAAGATATCTATTCACCGAATAAAATGAGTTGTTGAATATTTATACCCAAAATTTTATATCTAAACCAACACCATTGGGCATGATCCTATCCCTCTCCATTAAAATCCTATTTATAATTCTATTATACCAAGGGGTGTATGGAGTTATCTTATGCAACATGATTCCATTATTCTTGAAAAACCCATCATACTTCTTTGAGAAATATTCATCATGTCTTTCTATTCTCAAATTTTTTATCTTCATGCCCTAGTTCTTAATGAGAGCCTTCAAATATTTGAAGTAACTAAAAACCTCATATTTATGCTTTAAAAATAGACCTGTTGTTACATCCCAAATTGTGAGGTTACTATTTACTAGTGATATAAAGGGTAGAAATGAATGTAATGTGAAATTTGGAGATGCTTGTACCTTGTTATCAATGTGTATGTTATCTCATTTGACGTTGTTTCATTTGATTTTATTTCAATTGATGTAATTCATGGTGAAATACTACATATATGTGAATAGGAGGATAATGAATCTTGATTTTTAAACTTGATATATTTGTATGTGTACTGCAAATCTTATGAAAAAATAATTGCCGTGGTTTTGCGGCAATGGATACAGGAACAAGAACCATTCCTCCAGGCGGAGGGGAAGTATCACTCGGGAGAGGAGCTTGGTCGAGTAACCAGTAAAGTGAACTATTTGAGCATACACACACTCACCTTAGAATGAGTAAACCAAGTTAGTTTTGTATATGTATAAGGTAAGTCATCCATAGCTTGTATGTCTTGCAAGTAGAGGTCTTGACTGCTTCTGTGTGTGAAGTTTATTCTTGTGCTTGATTTTGAGATTATGATCATCATGGTGGTATCATGTTTGGATGTGAACGTCAGAAGTAAGCATATATACTCATGTATAGTATATATACGTATCCGTAAGTATAAACATATCGATACAGGCGTAAGTGGCTAATGAACTTTCCATACGAATGTGCCGATATGGTATACGTACATATACGAGTACATAGAGGATTATACCGTAGTATACATATGTATAGAAGCATACGTTCGATAATGTGGAAATATTAGTATTATAATATTATTATAATATTGTCTTGGAATTTACATATACACATATATGCACATATACATTGATAGGTATATTGAAAGTATGCTGACTGGCTCGCAATATACGTATTTACCGAATAATATGTAAATGTGTATATATGTATAAATGTAATTAAATAAGTATATATATATATATTTAATATTATATATATTATTATAGTTTTACCAAAATAAATATATATGTATATATAAGTATATTTAAATTATAACGTTTAAATATATATACATATATAAATATTTAAGTAAAATAAAACTATAATGATGTATTAATATAATAAAATATATAGATATACTTTATATATATTGAAATAAAGTGAAATTCATATGGTAAATAAAATGAAGAAGGAATCGATTTGGTTAAATAAAGACTTTACTTTATAAAGTCATTGGAATTAATCGATTTATTGCATAATGAGAAATAAACTATGGAAATTGATTTATATTGTTTGGAATATTTGAGCACTTTAAAATGCAACACATTTTTGAGGAAAGTACGCCAAACTTCATATGATGGAAATATTTCATTGAAACACATTAGCTAGACATTAAAATAGTGGAATATTAAGAAAGATTTTCCCGTGAAATGGCGAGAGCTTCAAATGCAGGAAAAAATGGAGGAAAATTTCAAACGTTGGAGAAGAGGAAACACCAACCAGATGGAATGTGTTTTTGCAAGATTAACCTTGACAAATTCACAGCAAACATGAGTCATTCTCTGTTATGCACCAAAGAGGGACGTTTTTCCTGTAAGTGGCAATTTCGAGTTTTAAGTTGAACAAGTCTTGAATTGTTGGCTCTAATGAGGTCGATTCACACTCATTTTTGATGATTCAGGGCTTGAAAACTTGCCATGTATCATATTGACTAGTTATGGGCACTTTGTTGTCCATTCACATGCCTCTATTAGTGGAATCCGTTGCATTATGAGCTTATAAAAGGATGCCCTGCTTCTCATTGAACACATGGAAAATACACTTGAGCATTTTGAGTTTAGAAAATTCTTGAGCGCCCCTTTATCATTGCATTTTGTTGTTGTATTTTCTGAGTTGCTGATTCTAGAAAATATAGTCAATTGCTGATTACCGGTCATTATCTTTTTCTTTATCATTCCGAGTTTAGAGTGGAGAGCTTAGGAATTTATAGCTAAGTAGGAATTCAGTAGAGAAATCACCTTTGAAAGAAGAATTAGAGGAATTCATTTAGAGGGAATTGTCATCATCAAAGAAGCTAATTTTAGTGGGATTCTGGAACGTTCAAAAGAGAATCTCTAGAAGGAAAAGCTTGAGAAAATAGGCATGGGGAAAATCTTCTTTATTCTCTGTTTTTGATTAATCAAAGTAAAAGAGTTCTTTGTGTTTTCATTAATCATTGAAAGAAAATTAGGCATAGTTGTTTGACTGTGTGAAAGAAGAATCATGTTTTCTGTTTGTGTTGATGAGTTTGCAATGGCTGAAAGATGTATCTTGAATGCAACGTAATTATAAGGGAAAGGAAATTGTTTATTTACCTTGCTTAAAGAGGGAATTTTAAGTATAGAGAATTATTGTGAAAGAAGGAATAGGAATGAATGGAAATAAATTTTTGTATGAATGTTGCTTATTCTGTATGATCTCCGTATATGGAGAATATGAGAAATTAGTTAATATCTATTAGGACCGAAATGAACGCAGAACCAAGTGGTCTAAAGCTTAAGTTATTAGGTTAACTAGATAAGCTAAGTACTCCATGGATTAAGATTTCTGGAATAGGAGTTACATGAGGGATACATGTAGGCTGTTTCATTTCCTAAGTAGATAGGTTGTTGTAGGGAGTCTGGGGTGACTGACTACCCATTGAAGGGCTTAGCCTACGCATAGTGTAAGATAGCATTAAGTCAAATTGGCGCTGAGTAGTGTATATAATAGATGACCTTCATTCGAAGTATTGAATGAGAATACTTTGGCCAAAGTAGTGAAATGTATGACATCCACTTAGACTATGTGATGCTTGAGACTACACTGTCAATTCATCGTGATCCTTATACTAGTATGAGATTGTGAAATAGCAAGGTTCTAGTTGTGGATAGGACACAAAACTATGCTCAGTTGGTTTACAGTATCGGTGACCCTACCAATCTCTTCATTGAAGGGAGGGCCATCTATCGAATGATAGATGTGTGGGGGACCGCATTATAAGTCCATGGTTGGTAGAAAAGTGCCTGAGTGATGCTTCTCCTCCTCCGAAGGCTACTGGCGCACCGAGATTTGAAAGGATGGATTCCTGGACCTTCTTACTACTATTTGTTCTAAAGCTCATTGGAGCTATGATAGTTAAGGTATGTTTTTGTGTTCTTATACTTGTGAATTTATTGTAATGAAATGAAATCTTTAATGTTTTAATATGATATCATGTTCATATAGTATCAATAAAGGAAATAAAAAGTATATTACAATAACTTTTTAGCACGTTTATTTACTCTTTTGATGTAAATTGTATTTTTTTGTTTTACCGAAGGATCGGGTCGTTACATGTGGTATCAGAGCTACCAGGTTCTGCATTGAAACCTATGAGCTCATTACTCAAAAATGTGTAAACCTTATCAGAAGATAAAGGTTGAAAATTTCTTATGCCACAACGACAGGAGAAAAGAACTTAATGAAGTGAAAAGGAAGATGTAAGCCTTAGTAACTTGTGTAAATTGGGGCTAGTTAAAGATTCGTCCCTGGAATCAGAATTCATAAACCAACAACTTATGACAATACCTAGGATTGCAGAAGATTATGTAGTTAGGTTATGTAGGAAGGTTAGGAAGAATAACCTGTAAATACCTACAATATAGTTATATGACTCTAAGAAAAAGAGCTAGTACCTTGGAAATGAGAAAAGACCAGAATGGTCCGAATTAAAACAACCGACGACGTGAGCAAGGTTCCACCAACCAAAATAAATGAGTTCATTGAAGTTTTTGGAATCAAACAACTTATGAATAATGGTTCCAAAAGGGAAAAGGAACGCAACATGGCTATATGTGTCAGAACACTAGAAGTTGCAAGGAAAGCAACACTTTGAGTTGAGAAGTACATCAACAAGAGAGGTTTGTGAGCATGGATATTCCTCAATTAAAAAGGATATTAGAAAGAAGATGGGAATATTATTGTGCTTCTTAAAAGTTGCTAATTATTCATTAGATCTCCTACTAGATGATCCAATATGCTGAATCTATGAGATGAAAAGCAATGAAAAATATAACTTGAGAGAAAAGTATATATAAGGTATTCCATGAGGCAAGAGAAAATGAAAATTCAACAACAAGGAATGACAAACCCTTTCCAAAGAAACAAGTAATTGCTAGTAGATCAACGTGAGTAGAACGAAAGTTGCGAAAACACTAAGGGGGGAAGGAAGAGAGTGGATTGACTCAAGTTAAGTACCCCACCCAACAAAAACTTGGTTATGTTCTCAATATGGAAGAACTAATGACTTCTTTGCAAGTATGAGGATAATTAAGTCATATATCTTATGACCACAAGGGAAAATGATAAATGGAAAGGTTAAGGACTATGACCTATATATCTTATGATTATCTGATTTGAAGATCAAATAATATTATTATCAATGCCTTAGAAAAGGATAGGCAAATAATTTGATTATGATAAGGAAGATCATTGTCTATGGGATTGGCAAGGGAAGATCTAAGATACTCGAGGTTGGAAGAAAGTGTCTCTATACTCCTATATACTTTATATAGATAATTTAGATAACAATGTTATTTCTATACGAAATATATCCATGTCGTAAAATGACTTGACACTGAAGCTTACTATGCTAAGAGACCTAAGGATGAAAAAGGATTAGCTATTAAGCCATAGAGATGGAGTGAAGGATAAGGTAAGATGTGATGTTATATGAACCACATCAAAATATCTTAATAAGAATGATTAGATCAACTTGATTAAACGAGGATTACTACTCAAAATTAGTACCAGATTAAATTAGGAAAATTAGATTGAGTTAAAAGATTAATTGCATCTTTGAAAATAATCCAAGGACAAAAGAAATCCACAGTATGGATGTCCTGAGATAAATGAAAATTATCTCCGCAAAACCTATAAACCATTTACATGGGAATTAAAGGCAGCGTGAGATCAAAATAGGCTATCACTTAGTCAAAGGATAGACTATTGTTGGATATAAAAGAACCTACGTGTCAAAAATTTGGAAGATTTGAGAATGGAACAAGGAAAATAATGTCAGAGTTAGGACATCAGAACGACAAAGGGAATTTTTGGATGAAGATCCACTATCATTTGGAAGAAGATAGAGTAAGAAGCTGCACAAAATGTAGCAAGGTAATGTCTATTATGCCAAGAAATGAAGACTGAACGTCATCATGGGTAGGACATGTAACTCTCTTGAGATTCTAGAGGGAGAATGATAGAACACATGACAAATCAATTTGTCTATGTAAGTAGAACTAACGTAATGTTCTAGTGGATAAACTCATCAAAGAGACCAACACTTTTTGGAAACTTGACTTATAGGATTTTGGTCCTAAATAATATATTGTGGGCAAGTAGTTGCTTAGTAATCCTAAAAGTTTATTTCAGTTTAGCAAATAGTGACAGGGTTGTGTAAACCATGATCATACTATGAAACATTCAATAGAGCGAATGTGCAAAATATTATTATAGTTAAGTGAGCAAAAATGATAGATTAAATCTCGAATGATTTATAGGCTTCAATAATGAAGTTTAGACCATTATATAATAAGGAAAGGTTGGAAAATCTATTAAGCCAAAATAAGCTTAGAAATCAGGTAAACCATAGACTTGATAGAATGTAAAAAAGGAGTAATAGATCAAAGTGATCGGTGAAACTTATTTGATAACAAAGCTTAAGTGTGGAGCAGTATCAAAATTGACAAGTGTCTAGGAGCAAGGTTATGCTCGAGATGGAGAAGTAATCAAGGGAAAGTACTTTATGGTAAGGATAATGAATGTGTAAGTGGCGGATGGACTCGGCTTATGAGTTGTCTAAAAGTATAAATACAAAGGAAAAGGATTGGACCCATGATGAAGTGTACAATACATTGACATTCCTCTTCTATTTGGATTATACTAAGGATAAATTCATGGACCAATGAATTCCGATCACTGAGTGTTAGGTGATATATATAGTTACTACTATATCATGGATGTGTATATGCAATAAAGATCTTCGGGAGAATAAGTATGTGTAAAGCATACGAGATTTCCCTATCTGATAGTAATGACACTCGAAGCAAGGTCTAGGAAGGACAAGATTAATACATAGGATGAATGTTTTGTAAATCTTATGTATTTTGAGAATTGTAAGTAAAACTTCATTTGACTTTAACTCTATGTTAAAAGGCTATAAGATCATCGGGGATGATGATTCACAAGGGGGGAAGTATGTTACATCCCAAATTTTGAGGTTACTATTTACTAGTGATATAAAGGGTAGAAATGAATGTAATGTGAAATTTGGAGATGCTTGTACCTTGTTATCAATGTGTATGTTATCTCATTTGATGTTATTTCAATTGATGTAATTCATGGTGAAATACTGCATATATGTGAATAGAAGGATAATGAATCTTGCTTTTTAAACTTGATATATTTGTATAAGTACTACAAATATTATGAACAAGTAACTGCTGTGGTTTTGTGGCAATGGATGCAGGAACAAGAACCATTCCTCCAGGCGGAGGGGAAGTATCACTCGGGAGAGGAGCTTGGTCAGGTAACCGGTAAAGTGAACTATTTGAGCATATAGACACTCACCTTAGACTGAGTAAACCAAGTCAATTTTGTATGAGTATAAGGTAAGTCATCCATATCTTGTATGTCTTGCAAGTAGAGGTCTTGACTGATTTTGTGTGTGGAGTTTATCCTTGTGCTTGATTGTGAGATTATGATCATCATGGTGGTATCATGTTTGGATGTGAACATCAGAAGTAAGCATATATACACATGTATAGTATATATACGTATCCGTAAGTAGAAACATATCGATACAAGTGTAAGTGGCTAATGGACTTGCCATACAGATGTGTCGATATGGTATACGTACATATATGAGTACACAGAGGATTATACCGCAATATACATATGTATATAAGCATACATTCGATAATATGGAAATATTAGTATTATAATATTATTATAGTATTGTCTTGGAATTTACATATACACATATATGCACATATACATTGATAGGTATATTGAAAGTATGCTGACTGGCTCACAATATACGTATTTACCAAATAATATGTAAATGTGTATATATGTATAAATGTAATTAAATAAGTATATATATATATTTAATATTATATATATATTATTATAGTTTTACTGAAATAAATATATATGTATATACAAGTATATTTAAATTATAACGTTTATATATATATACATATATACATATTTAAGTAAAATAAAACTATAATGATATATGTTTTAATATAATAAAATATATAGATATACTTTATATATATTGAAATAAAGTGAAATCGATATAGTAAATAAAATGAAGAAGGAATCGATTTGGTTAAATAAAGACTTTACTTTATAAAGTCATTGGAATTAATCGATTTATTGCATAATGAGAAATAAACTATGGAAATCGATTTATATTGTTTGAAATATTTGAGCACTTTATAATGAAACGCATTTTTGAGGAAAGTATGCCAAACTTCATATGATGGAAATATTTCATTGAAACACATTACCTGAACAATTGAAAATAGTGAAATATTAAGAAAGCTTTTCCCATGAAATGGCGAGAGCTTCAAACGCATGAAGAAATGGAGGAAAATTTCAAACGCTGGAGAAGAGGAAATGCCAGCCAAATGGAATGTGTTGTTGCAAGCTTAACCTTGACAAATTCACAACAAACATGAGTCATTCTCTATTATGCGCCAAAGAAGGATGTTTTTTGTTTGTGTTGATGAGTTTGCAATGGCTGAAAGATGTATCTTGAATGCAACACAATTATAAGGGAAAGGAAATTGCTTATTTACCTTGCTTAAAGAGGGAATTTTAAGTATAGAGAATTATGTTGAAAGAAGGAATAGGAATGAATGGAAATGCATTTTTATGTGAATGTCGCTTATTCTGTATGATCTCCATATATGGAGAATATGAGAAATTAGTTAATATCTATTAGGACCGGAATGAAGGCAAAACCAAGTATGGTCTAAAGCTTAAGTTATTAGGTTAACTAGATAAGCTAAGTACTCCATGGATTAAGATTTCCAGAATAGGAGTTACATGAGGGACACTTGTAGGCTGTTTCATTTCCTAAATAGATAGGTTGTTGTAGGGAGTCTGGGGTGATTGACTACCCATTGAAGGGCTTAGCCTACACATAGTGCAAGATAGCCTTATGTCAAATCGGCCCTGAGTAGTGTATATGATAGATGAACTTCATTCGAAGTACTGAATGAGAATACTTTGGCCAAAGTAGTGAAATGTACAACATCCACTTAGATTGTGTGATGCTTGAGACTACACTGTTAGTTCATCGTAATCCTTGTACTAGTATGAGATTGTGAAATAGCAAGGTTCTAGTTATGGATAGGACACAACACTATGCTCAGTTGGTTTACAGTATCGGTGACCCTACCAATCTCTTCGTTGAAGGGAGGGCCATCTGTTGAATGATAGATGTGTGGGGGACCACATTATAAGTCCATGGTTGGCAGAAAAGCGCCCGAGTGATGCTTCTCCTCCTCTTAAGGCTACTGGCACACCAAGATTTGAAAGGATGGATTCTTGGACCTTCTTACTACTATTTGTCCTAAAGCTCATTGGAACTATGATAGTTAAGGTATATTTTTGTGTTCTTATACTTGTGAAGTTATTGTAATGAAATGGAATCTTTATTATTTTAATATGATATCATGTTTATCTGGTATCAATAAAGGAAAGAAAAAGTATATTGCAATGAATTGTTAGCATGTTTATTTACTCTTTTGATGTAAATTGGATTTTTTTTGTTTAACCAAAGGATCGGGTCGTTACACCTGTGTTTTCCTAGAGAAATCCTCAATGAAAAATAATAATACACATATTTTACAAGTGAAAGTACATATATAGGGACAAAATATCATTGTAGATAAAATTTAAAACACTTTTATATCTAGAAGAACACAATTTATTTTTTCCATATATCACATCCACATAAATCAAAACCCAAAGAAAAATAATCAATAAGTACCACTATAAGATTTTTATTTTTCAAGGCTCTAAGGTCTTTCTCATAAACGTAGCTAAAATGTTCATGAAACAATATATTCTTCTTAGTAGATAACTTATTTCTCTCTGAGGTAAGAGAAATATCAAGAACCCATACAACAACTCTATGTGACCTATAATTATCTCTTTTTATCATAGGTTCCAATGAAAAAGTTGAAGTTGTAGATCTCTTCACTTTAGGTACAATATAACTATTACATTGAATATACATGATTATATCAAGGTGAAAAAGAGTTCTAGATTAAATCCATTTGTAAGAACCATAAAACTATAAACCAGTTTTCATCCTTCTTTACTAAAGACAAATTTCATATATGTAACATTCATCTTTCTCATATAATAGGTTTCATGCAAAACCCAAGATGTTTAAAACTCTTGAGGAGATTTTGATCCTCTCATAATTGAATTTTATCTTAACCCAATTATTTTTGAAAATAAAGAGGAATTTATTATCACCTAGGTATGATTTTCCACAATCAACTATCTCATAATTAGAGATCCAATCCTTATGGGAGATCATGTGAAATGAGGTTTGTAGTGTCCCTCGAATTGTTGCACTTTGTTTCAGTTTGTTTCTATTCGGTTGATAGTGGTTTTAGCTATTTTGGATACTATGTTGTTTTATTTCAGTTACAATACACTGATACTATGTTAGTTTTATATATTGTTGATGATACATTAATGCCATTGTTGATCATCTGATTATGTTTGTGTGGCGACATTATGATAAACATTATGTGTGTTATGGTTTTATGCTGTTTCAGAGCATTAGTATTTTTATGATGATGTATCTGATGTTGTTTATGATGTAATATTGTATGTTAGTCTTGGTGAAGGAGATAGTGTAGCATTACTCACTCGTGAGTACCCTGCTATGCTGCGATTCTCTTTCATGGTGTGATTGTCAGTTTATACAGATATGTTTGACAGTGCTGTTTGATGCAATTTGCAATACTGGGCATCAAATCCACCTTTTTTGTCAGGTTTGAGCATTCCATGATCCAATGGAAACATGTTGATTTAGAGATAATGTCAGGTCCTTCTTTGGCCATCGTTCCTTTAAAGGATGATTATCTGTTTGTCACTCGTTGTTGTTTTTTTGTTCGGTTCCATCGTGTTGTTCATGTTTTCGTCATGATTGGAAATTCATTAATTAGTTAAATGGTTTATTAATTAATTTATTTGATTTAGTGTAATTTTATTGAAATGTTGAATTAAAATAATTGTGTTTATGGTTTGATTAATTAAATTAATAAAATAAGATATTTAATTAAATGTGATTTTTTATTTTGAGTAATAGGTATTTGTTAATTTTAATGTGCAAATTTAAATAAATGTAAAGTAGATATTATTGAAGGGTTTGTTTTCAACGGATTATAATTAAATATCTGAAATCTGGACTTGGAGTCAGAAAGTGATATCTCGAGTAATTATTTAATTAGAACTGTCTGATCAATCTTGTTTACATGTTGAAAGTTGGTTAAGTTCTGTGATTGTGAGTTAATTGAAAAGGAATTAAATTATTTGGTTATGCAAAAAAATGAAAATTTTATTTTGGTTTTTGTTGAAAAAATTTCACGACAATTTTATTTTGGTTTTTGGGGAAAAAATTTCACGACAGTTTTGAGAAAAAGCTTCTTCTCTGTGTGTTGGTTGAAAAGTTTTGGAGATAGTGAATTCAAAGGATTTGTGTGTTTGAAAAAGTATAGAGTTTTCATAATTTCTAGTTCTTGCTTCAATCTATGTCAGTTTCGAGAATATAATCTAGGTTCTCTTCTTTGTTTTGCATTTTCTTGAATAGTAGCTTCTGAATGTTGTTTATGGTATTTGTTCTTCTTGCGGTTAAATCTATTTGCTAAATCTTCTTCACAAACATTAGAAATAAAATTATTGTTGATTAGTGTTGAAATAATTGAGGATTTTTTTAATGAAATGAAAGCTATTTAAAAAAAACCTAGCTGTAATAAAATTGGATTTACCTTCTTTCTTTTTGTGCGTGGTATCTGTTACTGTTGGATAAGAGTATGATTCTTTGAACGTTATTCTGGAACACTTTAATGTTATGCATGTGAGTGATGAAAACCGAATCTCATAGGTAATTTCATGTTTGTATCTCTTGAATTCGTTAGTTTTCAGACTCTTTCCTTGCTTCAGATTTTCATGGGATTTAATCATTTGTACCTCTTAGTTGATGTGCTATGAATCCCTGATTCTAAATGAAATTGCCTTAATTTTAAAGTCGACATGTATTTGTATTAAGCTGGCATCTAGAACATTCAAAACTATCCTTATTTAAAGGATTCCCTCCATCTCGTTGGCCTATAACCCTCTTCATGGTAGCCACCTGAAATGAAACCACGATGCCGAATTTGTGTACGTGCAACATCAATTTTTGTAGCAACTTGAATCATGAGTTATGCGCACAACCATCTTCTTGCAGTCATCTCATTCTTTTGCCTTGCAAGTTCTACTTGGTGTTGCCGATGCTTCTCTTCTCTAGTTATCTCCTGACTATTAGCTCGTAGGGTTGCCTTAGAGATGCCTTGTTCTCCTTCATCTACCTCTGCTTTGGAGCTTACCCCAATTGTATGATTAGACCCATTTTTATTCTTAAACATGCAAATCAAATTGGTTTGACATATTCCCTAGCTTTGTGTATTCAAAATCTCTATCTTTTGTTAAACATTATTATCCCAAGTGTCGCCTTTGCATAGATGATACCTACTTGTATGTAAATTTATATATTAGTATTGAAAATTCGGGTAATCATTGCATAAGGTCATGCTAGGGCAGTGAGATTTCATCCAGTCTTAGTCGCTAGGTATTCTTGTTATTGGCAATCGATTATTATGTTTAATGAATAGTGAGCTTGAATGGCGTGCATCTGGTGATCTATAGGTTGCTATTTAATTATGCCTTGCCTGTTAATAAAAAAATGATTGTATCAAAGTTTTCTATTTGCATTGAATTCGATGGATTGTAATATAGTTAGGTGAATCAATGTATTTTAGTCCTTTCACCGTTCTATATTATGGCTTTGAATCGGTCTTGCATGTTTTATCTTATTATTCTAAAGCACTTGTTGTATCGATGATATTGAATGATCTGTTGTTTTGTGTTATTGCAAACTTCAACTTCTTTCTAGTTTGGTGCCATGCAGATTTGTAATATTGTAGATAACTGTTTGAGCCGCATGTAGGGTTATGTAAAATTTGTGAGATCCTTTTATTTAGGTATTGTAATTTTTTTTTAAGAGTTGAATTGTACAAATTGATTCTAATGTAATCGTGGATACATAAATATAAATATATATATACAAGTATATATAGATTTATATATATGTATTAGAATTAATTGACTCTTATATGGTTGGTTAGTAAATGTAAGGAATTTATAATATTCTTAATGAAGAATGATAATTGATTTATTTTGTTAAAATAAAAACTAAATAAATAAGACAATTATTTTATGTCAATGTATTATCTTTTATGAACTTTTAGTTCATGAAGATTTGATGGATGTTTATGTTGGGTAATAATATATTTGTTAATGATTAAAGAGTATACTTATGTGTTATTGAGTTTTTAAATCTTCCAGAGGCTAGGAAAGGAAAATTGTATTGTAAAGCTTATTATGCTTGTACTTTGACATTCAATTGCAATGATTTAATTTTGGATTTAGCCATGCACGATTTATTTGTTACCTTGGTGGTATTTTGAATGTTAAATGGTTTGTATCATGATGGAGATGTGTTCGTTCATGGATTTGTTTAATGTGCTTTATGGTTATCCTTTGTAATTGATAGTGAGTTATGTTATTAGGGAGAGTGGCTTTCGATAGGGGCCAAAACCCTAAGAGGCAACCAGGGTAACCTATCGGGAGTTTATAATTTAGTGAAAACCTTAATAAATGTACTAAGGGTTGGGTAGTGTTCATTAAATAATTCAGATAATTTGAATGCCTCACCTAATACCTTAGTGCTTGTAAAGATTAAGGGTAGGTTGATATGGCCTAGAATGGCATGATCATCTACTTTATCTTCATGAAAGGTAGCTCGATTCCACATGAGTTTGTTTAGGGGCTAGGAATTTGTAGAGATTGCTAGGGTAACTTGGTATGAGGGTTAATAGTCTAAGAAGATTCACTAGGGTAACCTATAATAAACTATGTGATGACACTATTTTCCTAATGCATGTTATGTGGTCTCTTGTGTAGAGTTACCTTTAGTTATGTTGTTGCCTCTGGGAGATTTGTTCGTTATTATGTGGTTTAGATATCATTATGTCGTAATGTGTACGCCAAGCCATGTGATGTTATGTTCTGAATTCATTTTTGTTTATCTTTGTGGACCTGATATTATCTCCTAGCACAGGGGGTGGACCTTCAAGTACCACATGGTTGGGAGGAATGTGCTATATCCTCCATTGGGTTTCCCTTGCAGGTGATGCAATATGAAGATGATATTGTTCTTATGACAGGTTCTTGACTTTAATTTGTTTTTGAAGATGGACGATGAACATTCTCATGAACAAGGTTGATAGATGTGTTATGATATTCACCTACATTGTATACATTCTTGATGTGTATGTGTGACCTTATTGTGATATTATTATGATGTAATGAGATTTGTCACAATCTCGCTTGATGTAACTTGACTTCATTATGAATATGCAATTGGGTCATTCATTATTGATATGATTTATTCTTAATATTATGTCTTTGGTTTAATGACGTGATGTTCTTTCTCGTGAATGTTTTAGTAGCATTGTCATGGAACCCTGAGGATATTTGTGTAGATGTTTCTTTTGTACTCATGTTGTAATCGAATGTTTAAAAATAAATTATTCAATTATTTTGTTACTTTGTGTGTTGTTCTCTGGGTTCCTTGGTGGGGCATTACAAGGTTACAAAGTTGACCATTCATGCATCTTCACATGAATGCATATATGGTTGCAACAAATGCATCAAATTTTTCTTAAGTATTTGAATCCTTATCATCCTTAGATCTATTCTTCTCTTTCTTCTCCTCCTTGTGGCCTCTTTGCACATGGTCTTTCTTATCATAGTTACAACATTTCACCTTAGATTTATCAAGATACTCAGATCTCTCTTGAATTGGATCTTCCTTTGTCTTGCTTCTTGTCATTCTTATTTCCTTTTTTCTTTGATGAATAACCAATACATATTTGATGGTATCTTGAGTATTCCATCTTACATATTTATAAAGAAGAGAACCCACCACCTCTTCAAGTGTGATATTATTTGAGGTACTTCTGATGTCCATCACCACATTGTCCCACAAGTTTGTAATATAACATAGTACTCTAATACTTTAATCCTTATTGTCCATCTATACCCTAATGTACTTAAATTAGGTAATATAATGTCAAAATAATTGTTAGGTGCTCATAAATAGACTCAATGCCACCTAGCTTCAAAGAATACAACTTCTTCCACATAAATAACTTATTTGTCATCAATTTTTTTCTAGCTTCATCCACAAGACACTTGTAGTTGGTTCACCTAAAATATTTAGGAGTACTAAATTTACTAACAAGAGCTGAATGAGGTGCCTTTAATTTTTACCAACACATCCCATACATCTTATTTCATTGATGTAAATTTACTTCTATAGATCATGTCCCATAGATGTTGATTTATCAATAGGCCCTCCATTTTAAGCTTCATTAGATTAAGATTTATGTCGTTGAAATTTTCCATGCCCACTTGTAATGTGCTCTCACTCAAATCAAGATTATTATGAGAAAAAATTCCTTTTTACTAACACCCAACAATTGAGTTGATTGAGCTTAAATAAAAAATTAAAGGAAGATTAATAAAACATATATTATTAATCTAAGAGAGGAGAGTGCAAAATAGAAAATATTACATAGTTTTAGATAAGAAAGAATGAACACACAATCATAATATAATAATACACCTAGGGGAAACCCTTTTGGGAAAAACCCTAGCCTTCAAAATTCTAATTATATCTTCAATAACACAATAATTATAATACAATTCTATGGTCAACCCTTCACATGGGATTACACCAACATATAAATACAAAAATAATATAACATCATGAAAGTGACATTATTTTTCTTTCAATTATACATTAATTTTTACAAATATTTTCCTTTTCTTTTCAATTGAAATTGAGTTTCCATCCCCTAGGTTTGGCTTGAATTTGCCTTTACTGGATTTCTTACACAATATTATTATCTCATTTGAATGATAATTATCATAATTTTTACTCATAATAATTTTTATTAAAATTTACAAATTTTAATATTAATTCTATATTATTTTCTTGAACATTTTTTATTTTTTCATCATTATGAATTTATCCATAAATCACACTTTAATATCATTATTATATTTTTTACAAACAATCTTTTATAATCAAAATCTTAACACTTATTTTCATTGGCTCTAGGTCTTCCCTTAGGACCCTTGTATTTTGTGTCATTTTTTAATTTATCTCTTTTTAAGGATTGATCTCTATAATTAGGTGTCATTTTAATCCTCTTCTTGATGAAAGATTACAAAGTGTGGTCTAAAACTTCAAGATACAAAAAAGCTATACATATTTTTTTACCAAAAGTTTTACAATGTAGTATGAAAGTAACCACAAATGAACATATGAAACCTCCATTTGAAGCATTGAATAAATAGTGCAAACCCAAAACACAAACCACCAAGTAGTTTATAAAAAAATCAAGATTAATGGAATAAACATGGCACCCAAATCTAGACCAAAACCTGATTCCCCCTCCATGATGGGTCAACAAGATAAAAACCGAACATACTCTTACATGCCATAAACATGTCATAACCTACAACTAAAAAATAGGTGGTCTAGTTTGGACCTATTGTCTCAATTCAAATATTTTCTATGATGCATCATTCTTACATGTCATAATTTGGTAAATTATTTCATGGTCCACTACATAACCTTCCTCTTACATTCTCTTACACACAACATAAAATCTCTTAAACAACTTACACATATTAAAATGTTTTATATGATTCTTCACATCTTAAATAACATTAGACACTCTTACATATGAATCATATTACAAGATATGACACCCTTGTCAATAAAAATAAATAATAAAGTGAACATTAGGACTTCCAAATATATGATACCTATTCCAATAAACTCTAATGATACTTTGTTGAATGATCAACATCCTTTGTCCTTTACTTCATAAAATATTAGTGATGGCTCATCATTCCATGATGGATTGAAACATGTTATATCAAATTTTATTGAAGATTTAATGCTTTATTGGTTTAATCATAATGGAGATGATTCTTTACATGTCAAGTCATTTATGATATTATACTATGGGTTTATGCATGATGATATATTCCTCATTAAGAGATTTAGATACACTTTAATAGATTAAGCCTTACAATGGATTGATATGTACCACACTTATTATTCTTAATCCATTACACTTGGACATGCTATCATGAATTACTTTACACTTTTCCCTATAATGTGTTTGTATCATACTTGTTATCACTCAACCTGTGGTGTCCGTTGTTATGGAGATCCCATAGAATCATCTATTTGTTGAAAACCCAAAATACTGAGAGGGGGGGGGAGTGAATCAGTATTCTCTTAAACCATTCAAACATTAAACATCCAATTACCAAATAATATTCAACTACAATAAGGAAAGAAAACATTAAACATCAACAAAACTACATAACACATGAACACCAAGATTTTTACGTGGAAAACCTAAAATGGGAAAAACCACAGTGAGGGTTAGCTCACAATATATTATAACCGGTTATAGTATATTTATAGAAGTGATCATTGCAAGTGGACTCACTGTCCACAGAGAAAAAAATAGAAGAGAGATGGTGGTTCATAGCCTATTTTGAATTGTTAAAATTTTATCTAACATATGCATAAATTATAGTTCCACCCAAGCTCAATAACAATCTTTATCTGATTCAGATTCAACACTATGCCTTGCTCTTCATTCGTACAACCTTGATCTTTCAACTCAACATTCAAAACTTAACTTCACACTTCTCTGATCAAATTTGTATCACATTCATCATATGTCATAAAAAAAAATAAAAATACTACTTATATATCCACATCAAACATAACATCAATTAGGTTGGCCTAATTAGATGTAACACCCAAAATATAACTTGTCAGCTCAAAACATTTCATACACACAACGTGCCAAAATAAAAATCTCAAAACAACTTGTAATAGGTTGGCATGGACCTATAACTGATCCCACATAAGACCACAATACTTACTTAAGCTTCACACAACATCAAACGTGTTAGGTAGGCATGACATAAGACCTTATAGCAAAAACCTTCAATTATGTATCCACATCTCGACACATGGACCTCAAAACTCAATGCCAACTTGAATTCACTCTCTACAGACATTTGGTAGCTTATCTTCAAAAGAACAAAGTCAACAACTCATCTTTGGAGACATGAAAAATCTCCCACACAACTACATTGTATAGAAAGTCATTGTAATTTTCCACATCGAACTCTGTTAATCATAACTTTCAAATCACTTGTCAAAACATGATGAAATATTGGAACTAGATACATCTAACATCCACCAAAATTATGTTAGAAGCATAAGTGAAATCTTCATTTGCGGAGTGGTGCAGACCCAAAAACCAATGCTCTATTACATTGAATCAATAGTATTAATACTTATTCAATTTCCCACAACGTATTCTACTAGACCAAACCACTATGCAAAAATGCCTTCCTCAACAACTCTAAAACTTGTTAAAAATAATCAAAATGGTCTGCAACCAAAATATTCACATAAGTTACAATGTTGACATCAATGAAAAAACTCCAACACATCGTTATGTTCCTTCCATGCTCATGTTTCCAAAAAAAATCATCAATGACAATCTCTCCAAAATTCCAACAATCTCCCCTTTGTCATTGATGGAAACATGCCAAATTCTCCAAAATACCTTCCAAAATATTATCCCCCTTTGACATCAAGGGCAAAGGGTGCTTGTACAATATTTATGACTTTCACCGGATCTCCCTTGAGAAGTGTAAGCATATATACAAACTGAAAAGAATATATTGAATCCCCTTGAGTCACGCACCAGAGTAAAAACCAAATAAAAATTATGCTAGAAACAACACTATATAGTTCGCATATGTACAAAGAATCTAAACCGAAATATTGGAAATGCATAAAAATATAAGAAATAATTCAACCAGAGGTGGTTGATGCCAAAATTCTTCAAGTTGTCTTTCCATGCTTGCCTTCCATCTTCCCATTCTCTTTTTGCTTCCATAAGGAGCTTGCACTTTGTCTCAAACTTAAGCAATAAATATTCTCCCTCTTCTAGAGCACCAGGTACCAGATTCATCTGCTTAGCTTTATCCACACTCAGGAGAGGTTTTGAAACAAGTAAGAATTTAGGATTGACAATATCCCTTAATTCTCCAAACTACAGGATAATGTGTTCTTTCTATGCTTGCAGCTGGAAGAATTTCTTATGCATATCTTCTATGATAATCATTGTCTCTCTATTTAGATTAGCCACCAGATCATATGCACTTGAGGCAATATTAATTTGAGACTCAATAGAGTCTATTTCCTTCCTTATGCTATGTGTGGCTTTGGGCCACTTCATCCCATACTGATATAGAGCCTTCACCTCATCAACAAATCCTTCAACATCCTTTAAAAAATCTAAAAATTTGTTATGTGCAATGACACATTTATCTATAATTTCTAACATTCTTTTATCATTGATTCTCTTCTCCACTTCCTTCTTTGCTTCTTCCTTCAGTCCGGTTGCATAAAATTTAAAGGAATTCATCAATAGTTTGAGATTTTCCATACCAAAGAAAGATGTGTCTATAATTTCACTGGGTATGGTCTCTTGTAAATATTTCACTACTTCTTCCATTAGTTCACTACTCTTTTGGTGCATTTCAATGATCTCTTTTCTCATAGATGCATGAAATATGTCTCCCAATTGTAGCTTGTGAATGGGATAGATTTTATCTAGCTCAAAATTGCCTTGATGCATTAGAAATTGCACCAGTTGTGAAGACACAACTAGTTGAAATTTGGGTTGCATACTCAGTGGATTTTTCAAGGAGTGTTCGGAGGATCCAGAAGATTCACTTGAAACCTTAGTTTTTTCCACAGTATTTCCCATTTCATTAGCAATTTCAGAGTTTGTTGGTTTTTCTTTTTCTGTATGTGCATCTCTGGATGTATCCTCATTCTTGTCTTCACTTTCCTTCTCATGCTCTTCTTCTTTCTCCTCGCCAACCTTTTCTTCATTATCATCTTTATTTGTATCATCTTCCTCAACATGGTTTTTTGTGATAACCAAAGGAGTAACTTCTTGCATTAGAGGAGGAGTGATGGTACTTTCCTTTGCAATGTCTTCTCCAATCATTACTTCTTTAACAACTTTTTCTATCATGTCCTCCACTTCTAGAGGAGTGGTTTTTGATGTAGCTTCCTTATTTATATCATGCTCATTTTGAGCATCATCTGTCTATATTTTTTTCTGAAGAATTAGTTTCCACATTCATTTCTTCTTCATTTATTGGTGTCATTCCTAGCTTTTGTGCAATCTCCTCTGCTTTTTCATTACTTTCCTTATCGATTCTTTCAAGATCATCTTTATCTTTTCCCACAAGGGTTGTTACCCTTTTCTTGGTCCTCAGCTCCTTGCTAAATATAGTGGCCAATGCGGCTCTTTCATCCTCAGATAAATGGGCACTCACTCTTTCCAAAGCTTCTTCCTTGAGCCTTGCTTCCTTTTCCACAACTTCTTTTCTTCTCTCCAAAAAAATGTTCCATAGGTCTTTTGTTTCTTGATGTTCCTCATGTCTACCTCAAGAAAAAAATGTACTTGATGATAGCCTTAATGATAGTGGCCTTTTCCACCTCATCTGCATCTTTTTATAAAGCCGCGGTCTCCCCTAACATATCATTTTGTAAAATATTGTTGAACAATGCTTCTAATTTCATGGGAGAATGAGGCCTTACCAGTTCTTTTTGTTTTTATTCTTTGCCTTCAACCGAAATCTTCTTTTTTGTATTCCTCTTCTTCTTTGGAGAATGCTTCTTGGCTTCTTTCTTCTTTTCCCTCATATGTATCTTGAATGCTTCTTTTTCTTTTTCTATCTCCTCTTCACTCTCAGTGTCTATGATTTCAAACCTTCTTCTTTTGGCGCTTGCTTCACCTTGTGAAGCATCACTTCTTCTTCTTCTTCAGACCAATGGTGGTACCTCTTCTTCCAAATCTTCTTCTTCTTCTTCTGCAACATT
This sequence comes from Sequoiadendron giganteum, assembly GCA_007115665.2. Lineage (NCBI taxonomy): Eukaryota > Viridiplantae > Streptophyta > Pinopsida > Cupressales > Cupressaceae > Sequoiadendron > Sequoiadendron giganteum. Next base: position 560,209,212 of record CM021103.1, read on the forward strand.
AATACCTATACCCTTCTCTCTCATAGCTTTCTATTTTACTCTTCTTTTGGCTAGGACAACAGGTGGTAGAACAATGACAATCTTCTTCTTCTCAACCCTTCTAGTTTTCACTACCGGAGGGGATCTCTCCCTTGATGAAGGACTGGTATTAGTCTTTCTCTTTTCTCTAATGAGCTACCTTGTCCCGAAGCATTTCTGAACAAAAGGAGGAGTGGTAGATATCCTAACTGATCTCCTTGTGCTTTCAGATGCTTTTGCAATACTTAAATCTACCTTAGCTATTTCTCTTGCCCACTATACTCTTTCTTCAAAAATTCCCATTTATTTTGCATACACATCAACTATTTTATCAACATTCTTCTTGATCTGTGGTTTCCTCTGTTCCATGTGTACTTCCATAGAATTTTCTTCATATGTCCCGTACCTTGCTTCAGTTTCATCCTTTGGGATCTTTAGCAAAATGTCAACATAACTAGTAATTTCCTGTTCATTGATCTCATATCCCAGTGCATGGATCCATATTGTCCTCGGTTCCACTACTTCCATCACACACTCATTTGTTGATACTAGGAAAGTGGTGTCATTGTGATATTTTTCAACCATATTCCTTGGAATTCTTTCTCTCTCATGCATTCTCCTTTGAAATATTGCAAAGAAATAAACAAGAGAATCATCTTGTGCCTTCCCATCTTCGAGTCCACTCATATGGTCTATGATATGATGGGCAATAGGTTTGCCTCTTATCCATGTCACATTCTGAGTTTCAGGTAGTTGCTTTAGAAAGTAGAAAAGTAAACACACCACTAATGTCCCATACTTGAATACATACTTCTTTTCCTTAGTTTTCTTTAAATTATCCATCAATTATTGCCTAAGAAACTCACAAAGATCATAGTCTGCACCATTCTCAACCATCTCATATGCCACATTGATTGTGGTGGCAGATACTAAATTTTCCCTGTTTATGAGAAATTTTATAACTGATCATCATAGCTGCATATCTTACAGCTGGGTTTCTAATTGGATTCACTTCTAGAGCTCTTTTCTCATATGTAGCACATGTTTTCTCCATAACCACTTCATTCTTTATATATTTTAGTACAAGAACTAGTTCGGTGGAGCAAAGACTAGTAACCTCTCTGATTACTTCTTTAGTTATCATGTTGGGCATATTAGTCCAAACAAAATTTTCATGGATTCTCCTTAAAGCCATTCTAACCCATTTATCATCAAAAAAAAATTAGGGAACCCTTGCCATACATCCAATTTCTTCATAACTAGGTTTTTAAATTCTATCTTTAGGGTGAAGTATTCTCCAATAAGCTCATTAATCCACAAATCCCCTAACTTAGAATGATCAAATTCTTCTATCCTGCCATGAATGTAGATCCTAATATCCTCAATTGGTAAAACCCCATAAGGAATGTATGAAAAGCACCTAACGGGTCATCTTTTATGGGTTTCATGGGATACTTCTTGAATTTTAGTTGTGGTTTTTTTGTTACTTCTATAACCCTCGGTGTAGCCATTGCGAAATAGATTCAAATTTCTTTTCCAACAAAGTTCTTCGAAAAATAGGGTAAACAGATTCGTAAATACCTTTTTCTTTGCTTGCCAAACTAGGGTTTTGATGCATTGAAACTCAAATCACCTTAAACACTTGGAACTCTTTCTTTGCTGCTCTGCTCCTTCTCAGTAGTTTTTTGAAATGAATTTTCCTTAGTGAAATCACTTATAATCCATCAATTTGACCTAATTTTGCATTGAATGCTTCAAACCATAAAGCTGGCAACCCTTTATCTATATGCATAGTTAACTTTTAAAGCTCTGAAAAATTCCACATCATCATATTTTCTAATCTTCACTAGTAGATCAAGCATGTTGATCTTCATCGCATATCTTCATGTTGAGGCATCAACACCTCTTCTTTAGTAGGGGACACAATATTTCCATTCAATCTCCCCCTAAGCCATAGCTTTTAGCTTAGTTTTCGAAGGAAACATTTGCACTAGAGGATGGTAAAAATTATTTCTTGTCTTTTGTCTGTTCCTTCTTTCTCGAAATCTTTTCCATTATTTATTTATTTCTATTGGATCAACCTTTTTGACTGGTTCATTCCTTTTTACTAGATTATCTTTCCTTGTATTTCTACTTCTATAAAACTTGGAAATGTGTCCAGGTCTACTACAATTGTAGCATACAAAATTCTTCTGAATAATATTCCTTCCATTCATTCTAGATTTACATTGATTAGCTTTGTGTCCAAATGCATAGCATGCATAACAATAACCATTGAAATATTGAACCATTCTACCATTGTTATAGCCATTCATCATTTGACTTCTGCATTCACCAAGGCTCCATGACCAAATATTTTGCATGTAAAACAAAGGATGGAGCATTCTGATTCATTCTGCTTCTACATTCCATTGCTTTCTATCCAAATTTATTTCAAAAATAATAGAAACCATTGCAAGGTGGGTACCTTTGTGCATTTGGTTGTCTTACCGGTGGTCTTTTGGCTTCATTTCTTTGATTTTGAATATTTCCATTATTCTACTTATCTTTAATCTCCCTTTCAGTATTCGATGTTTGATTTGACTTTGAGATTTATCTTATCTCAAATCCCAAACCTTCTTTGTATTGAGAGCCTTTCTAATTTTCAATCATTTCATCAATTTTTTTATGCATTCATTTGCTTCTTTGATGTTTTCTTTCAAATATGTATTTTCATCTTCAGTCTTTTCAAGATCTTCAAGGGCAACTTTGAGTTCTCCATATTTTTCAAGCATGCAATCTTCTTTTATGAATCCAACTATTGGAATCTCTTCCGAGGGAATAGTAAATTTCTTATCAGCAGGTGTTCAACCTCCGAGACCTTCCCAAAGCGGTTAAGCTCTTTCCAAGGAACCAATCTCTAATACGAATTGTTGAACACCCAAAATACTAAGAGGGGGGGGGGGTGAATTAGTATTCTCTTGAACCATTCAAACATTAAACATCCAATTACCAAAGAATATTCAATTGCAATAAGGAAAGAAAGAATTAAACATCAAAAACACCACATAACACATGAACACCAAGATTTTTACGTGGAAAACCCAAAATGGGAAAAACCACAGTGAGGGTTAGCTCACAATAAATATTAATTGGTTATAGTATATATTTACAAAAGTGCTTACTGCAAGTGGACTCACTGTCCACAAAGAAAATATAGAAGAGAGATGGTGGCTCATAGCCTATTTTAAACTATTACAATTGCATCTGGCATATGCATAAATTACAGTTCCATTGAATCTCAATAGAAATCTTTATCTGATTTAGATTCAACACTTTGCCTTGCTCTTTCATTGGAACAAATCTGATCTTTCAAATCAACATTCACAACTTAACTTCGCACTGCTATGATCAAATTTGCATCACATTCATCATATGTAATACAAAACACCGAAAACAATCCAACTTATATATTCACATAAAAAATAACATCAAATAGTACGATCTAATTAGATGTAACACCCAAAATATAACTTGTCGGCTCAAAACATTTCATACGTACATCGCACCACAAATTTGTTGAAGTTGTAAAATCCAACCTCTTAGAACCTAGTGATCACCTGCAAGCAAAATAACCTATCACGTAGAAGAGATTTGAACAACACAAAGATATTGCTTTGCAAACCAAGAGAGTAAAATTTCATAAATAAGAATTGAATAATTACAAAGAGATCAATCCTTAAGAAAGGAGATCAAAACCCTAAAGTGAACCCTAGGATTTAATAAAGTAATTATTAAAGTGCCTAAGTTTAGCTTAAATGAAAAATAAAGTAAAAGGTGACTTAATTAATTAATCAATATGATTATATTAATTAAGTAAACAACCTATTACTCTAACACCCCCCCTTAAGATGAACTTAGGGAGAAGCTAAAAAACTAAGGACAGATGCATGAAAGCAAAGATGGGTCCCGACAACAAGGCCTGATGAGGTACCCATAAACAACCAAAATCTCTGTAATGCAAAGAAAGAGAGAAAAACTCATGGGAAAAACTCCACTCCAAAAATAGATGAAAGCTAAGTGAAGGACTGAAGAAGCCTCCAAACAAGACAGTGTCCTGAAAAATATGAACATGTAAAACATCTAGAAGCACGAAGCTGTAGATTGTTGTCGAAGATGACTGATAGTGTGCTGAATGAAGAACCTCCATAAATAGGAATGTAAGAGTGTCCATATGGTAAGTGAACCATCTCATTGAAATGCATGTAACCAACCATTGATGTACATTGCATCTGAAAGTACATAGGAAAAAATACTAGATACGTAGATCACTCAAACATGAACCAAGGAAGCATTAGCACCAATAGTAGAAACCCCCCCATAATGCTGAAAAAGGGAGAGCCATGACATGAACACTAAAACTGTGTGAAACAAAGAAGTGCATGTAGGAGAAACAACTTACAAATAAAAGGGTATGCAAACTAATGCACACTCGCATGAGGCAAGAATAACTGAGATTCACTTTTGTCATGGAAGGGACACTCACTTGACAAAGGTGTGATGGAAAACAAAGACAAACATCAACCCTCCCATGGCACTTTATATCATAGTGCAAATACAAAAGGCACAATAGGATGTGAAAAATCCTCAAAAAATTATACACCAGAATGGCACTTTATCTTAGTGCGTCTACTAAAGAGAATGTGCATGAAAAAGATGTCTACAATGCCCAAATAAGAATGAGTACTAGAAATACATATATACCAACAAAAAATGAGTCATCCCACACAAATGAAAAGTTTCTAAGAGCTAAAACGTCCAAGTAATTCACCAGAGTGCAAAAACAAAAAAATCTAAATAAAATGTAGCTGGAGAACAATCTAGAAAAGTTACATGGATGGAATTGAAGAGATCTGAGAGACGGTTCCAACACCGCTGGAATCGGGAAAAACAAAGAAACTGGTCAAAAGTTATGAGCTCAGGACTAAAAATAGCTCCTCTGAATTCAATAGACTATGGAATGCACCAGAAGAAAATAAAAGTGATGAGACCCACACCACTAGAAATTTGGTGGAACCAACTTTCCGACGATATCTCATTTGCTGAAAAACGATATCGTATGCCCAAAATTCTGACCAAAGAAAAAAAAACACCCTTTTAGGGCACAAAGGGGCCTTAGGGTACGACTATACCATTGATGTCAACATGACATCATGCTGACATCAACAAAATATTCTAAGAATATTCCTTGTTTCCACCGGAAAAAAATGGCCCCCGGAGAAAAAACTCGACTGACGATAAACGATGCATGACAAAATATTCCAAAAAAGATTCCCCACATTGGAAAAATCACAGCCACCGGCAAAAAAAATTCGTCCTTGAGAAAAACGCTGAAAATGCTGAAAAAGCCAATCGCCGCTTGACTGAATTTTTTTAGCTAGCAATATTTGTCGACCTACTGGGAAATACACAATTAGCTAGAAAGATGAATGGGAGTCAGATTTTTGAAAGTTGGCGGGCAAGATGGATAGCCGAATGGTATGGAGGTGGGAGAAAGGTTGTTGCTGACTACTAAAAGTGTCGGTAGGGGATGCATGGGGCCCGTAGGGTAAGTACCCTACAGGTACCTTGAATTAAATGTAGCCCAGAAAAATGAATACGCCACCTAGAAAAGTGAAACCAACAATTTTTAAATATTGCTTTTACAATTTTTTAAAAATATTTCAAAAACATATTTTTTTTTAAAATGTCGACCTTTTTGATATTTTCCTTTTTTTAAATTTTCATGCACGCAAATCTATATAGGGGCCGTATGAGCCTTTGTAGATTTTTTTTGCCTCGAAGGCCAACTTCATGAAATTTGACAATTTACAGGTGTTTTTAGGGTTTTTTGCTGCTCCGAACGCAATGGTGAGGTCTGTTCAGGCTGAAAAAGCTTCAAAATTGTACGTACCCTCTGGATCTGAGAGAAAAAGGCACCCACAAAAACCCTTGCAGATTTGAGCCCGTGAGTCCAAAATTGATGAAACAAATGCCAATCTTGACTATTTCCAGCACTATGAATGCAATGGTGTGATCAAAAGTGACTCAAGATACACCGAAATACTCTTTCAAGGCTTGAATCCCTCAAAAGATGAACATGAAGCTATAGATCTGAAGCTCTGATAACATGTTGAAGTTGTAAAAGCTAACCTCACTGAACCCAATGATCACCTGCAAGCAAAATAACTTGTCACGTAGAAGAGATTTGAACAACACAAATATATTGCTCTGCAAACCAAAAGAATAAAATTGCATAAATAAGAATTGAATAATTACAAAGAGATCAATCCTTAAGAAAGGAGATCAAAACCCTAAAGTGAACCCTAGGATTTAATAAAGTAATTATTAAAGTGCCTAAGTTTAGCTTAAGTGAAAAATAAAGTAAAAGGTGACTTAATTAATTAATCAATATGATTAGATTAATTAAGTAAACAACCTATTACTCTAAAAAAATCAAAACTCAAAATAACTTGTAATAGGTCAGAATGGACCTATAATTGATCCCACATAAGTCCACAATACTTAACCTTCACACAACATCAAACATGTTAGGTCGAAACTACATAAGACCTAATAGAAAAAACCTTCAACTATGTATCCACATCTCGACATGTGGACCTAAAAACTCAATGCCAGCTTGAATTCATACTCTACTACCATTTGGAAACTTATCTTCAAAAGCACAAAGTCAACAACTCATCCACTGAGGCGTGCAAAATCTCCCACACAACTGTACTGTACAAAAATTATTATAATTTTCCAAGCCGAACTCTATTACTCATAAATTTCAAGTCACTTGTCAAAACATGATGAAATCTTGGAATTAGATACATCCAACATCCACCAAAATTATGTTAGAAGCAAAGAGTGAAATCTTCATTTGCAGAGTGGTGCAAAACCAAAACCAATGCTCTATTACACTAAATCAATAGTATTGACACTTAGTCAATTTTCCACACAACTATCTTTACCAAACCAAACCACTATGCAAAAATGTCTTCCTCAACAACTCCAAAACCTATTAAAACTAATAAAAAATGGTCTGCAACCAAAATCTTCACATAAGTTACAATGTTGAAATCAATGACAACACTGTAACACATTGTTATGTACCTTCCATGCTCATGTTGCCAAACAACATCATCAATTACAATCTCTCCAAAATTCCAACACTATTGGTATTGATATACCTTTTTAGACGCTCATAATAAATCTCCTTTTGAACATTATATGACTTCCCATATTGTATCATTTTTTTGTATGAAGTACTTGCTTATCCTAATGTCTCACCTACATATAAAAATCAACATACGCATGATTTAGACATAAATAAGGATGAAGCAGGAATGTGTACCTCTTGTAATTTTTAGTTGGCTTATGTGAGGATGATGTGCAAGAACATAATTATTAATCCTTTACATATTTTCCTCACACATTTCATGGATATAGGATATGTTGATGATGGTATGTCTAGCTCCATTGTTAATTTTATACCCCATAACCTTTCCCAACAATTGGCCACCATCATGAGAAAGTTACAAGAGTTAGAAATTTGAATGAAATATTTGTAAATATCTCAAACAAACAACATACTCCTTTGGTATGTGAAATATTTATGTATCCTTCACCAACTAGATTTATGACACCTTGTTTTAAATTGTATGAGGGTAGATGTGACTCAATAGTTCATCTAAATTCCTCTAAATCTAATTTTTTAGATTAATTTTATGAGGACAAGTTACTTTTTATAATTTTATATAGAGCTTGAGTGAGTATGTACTTGCATGTTTTTGTATATGTCATGCTTTTCTTTTAGAGATTTTAGTTGATTATTTTACTAAACATTTCAAAGTTATAATGAGCCAATGATAGCCACTAATCAAGTAAAATAGTTTAAATAAGGAGAATATGAGACAACCAATGAGTATATGCTAATATTTCAATCGGTAGTTACTAAATTAAGTATCTAATTACTAAATAATGAGCTTCATAGCTTATTAAGAAAAGGGTATACTTCCACTATTTAATAAAAAAGGGATTTATAATTGTTATCATTCATTTTCATAATTATGTAAAAATTTATGCAAATATGAACTTACTTTGTTAAAAAATTATCTTTTACATCATAGTATCTCTAGCACATCTCTTCATTTCCATATGTCACAACCAATATCAAATAAATAAAAAATAAGGGTGGATCTAATGTCAATCATAGTGATCAACGTAATTAAACGATAAAACTAGAGACATTAAGAGAGTTCATTCACTTGGAGGATCCTCCACATCATATTGAAACATCACTTGCAAAGAAAACACCACTTTAAATCTCTCATCATTCCAAGTGATAGATATATTGGTGTCCCACCAAGTTTTAAAGATCTATATTTTGTGACTACAATTGAACATGTGGAAATGGTACCACAAATAGGGGAATCACATTATATCATATTTAATTCAATATCTTATTGACAAAAATGTGATACACAGTGAAGATCTAGTCATGATAATACATGCATCATTAGCATCTTCATATGATGAATTTAATCAAATGAAAATGGATGAGGATTCTTAAAATTTTATCAATGATGAGTATAATGGTTTATATGGCACTCCTAATAACACACATAACACACCATAAATTGATGTTACAAAATAAACTATCACACATAGTGAACAAGGAAGAAACATACATGAGAAATATTCACCAATGAATATAAAGAACAAGAAAAAAAGTATCTAAGTTGATTCTTTTTAAGCATTCATCACACTTGAAACCAATATATAACACTTTTGATCATCTATAAATAATTCACAATCATGCGTCATCCTTTATGCAACATGAAATTCTAATGGCTAGCTTCATGGAGGGTGTGGATTCATATGACACATATTTTGATACCATTTATGTAAACCCACATCTACTTGATTTGATGAGATCATTGATTAATCTCCTTACATGTCTCCTTTCACTATATATTATATTTTTTATTTTCATGTTTTCAGTTATTTTCATTCTTCCGCTTGGTCTTACCACTTGGGAGGAAATAAATTATTTTCTTCCTGTAGGACACTATATATTCAAACTTTTTCATCGAGGAAAAACATGTTGGGGTATCATTTTCATCTTCATCCTTTATGGATCACATTAAAAAAGTAAGTGCATCCTATGTTTTTATTTTTCACTCAAATTTTACATTTAGATATCATATTCTATTATACACTATATTTTCATTGACAATATTATTGTATAGATTTCAAACGTTGGTAATATATATTTGATTCAAGTGATTCAAACTTAAGAAGATCCATATACTTTATGACATTGTTATTCTATTTCTTTCTTTGGTATGCATGCACACTTATTTTTGCACACACACCAAAGTGGTTTTAAATACAAAGAAGAAAAGTGTGTACATTAAATTTTTTTCACTCTTATTTTATATAATGTTGGTTAATGTCTTTAGCACATGTTTATAACACTTTTTAGGATTTTTAGGCATGCAGAGTCATTAAGCACTTTGATATGGATCATTAATATGCTTATTGAACATGCTATGATTCTCAAAACATTCCCAATTGCAAATGAAATTACAATTGTGATTCCATCCCCTAGACAAAATCATAGGCATGATTTTATCCACATTTTCTAAAATTTAAATTACCCACATTTTATAGTTGGAAATTTCATACATGACTATTTCTCTTTAGTGTGAGTGCAAAAAAAATTTAAAATTATATTTCTAGGAAATGTATTTACAAGATTAATCCCTAGGTAATTTTAATAATCATATTGCATTGTTAAAAATTACAAAAATATATTCACACATCTCTAACATTTTATGGGTCTAGCACAATGAATCTATATTTACATTAGAATCAAATCACACTATATATTTTATTTTCAATATTAACTTAGTTTTATGGATTAAATATTTTTCATGGAAGTATTGAATTTCAATCCGCACAAAATACCCATAAAATTCTTCTTAGTACCACTCTATGTTTTCTTGCTTAAGATAAAATTAGGTGAACATATCTTGGAGGTACCAAGTATCTATTTTCACATAGGATAAAATCACATAAATTAGATATGATCACACTACTTGGAAGATAAAATTATTGTTATGATTGCATCCCAAACACCTTGATTATCTTGATTTAGTCATCTTTACTCCTTTAGCTATAATCCAATCTTAGATCTCAAACATTAGTCATGACATATCTTAGAGGTAGGAAGGATCCATTTCCACAAAGGATGAACTCACATAATTCAGATAGGATTGTGCCATTTCAAAGATAAAATAATTGTTATAATTATATCCCAAACACTTTAATTCTCTCGATTTAGGTCTTCTCTATTCCTTGACCAATAATCCAATATTAGATTTCCAACATTAGTCATCTATTAGAGTGTGTGCTAAGGAAAATTTCACATCGTAATGTAAACTAACCATTTAATAGTTCTCATTTAAATTTAGCGCACATTTGGTTTTCATAATAGTTTAAATCAATCATATTATTAGTCTATTTATCTTATCATCTCATTTATTTATCTAGGGTTTGAATGATATTTAATTACTTCACAGGCCTTACATATGTTTTTTCCATAAAATACATCCCAATAATATTAATGTGTAGTGAAGTTGTGAGAAAGGGTATGAAACTTTAAATCCTTCAAGGCTAAAAATATACAAGAAGAACTAGAGGAAAAAAATTCTTAGAAGGATCTTCCAAGATTCATTTTCCTTTAGTGGTTCTCACAATCCATTTAGCACCAAGAGCTATGCCTTTTCATTTCATGTCAATTTGTAAGACCACGTCTCTTGTGCTCTAGTTGATTCTATGAGTTGGTGGTTATGACCAATATCTTACATTCTTTTATATTAGGTATTATACATAAGTGATGATTGTTCCTATACAATGAAGATTTTCATATTCATGATTAATCCTATCTAACTAATGGTTGTTGTGATTTCTTGTGATAGCCAGATGAGTTCCATTTTATTGTCTACGTAAGTATGCAATGATCAAGATGTTTAGTTATTGGTAATATTAGTATGCATATTAAGTGGATTATGTTATGCTAGGTGATTATAAACTATGGGTGTGAGTAGGTGTGATTATAAAGAATGATGATTGATATTAAATGTTTACTTGTAGTACTATTCATTATAAGTTAAATAGATTATTGACATAAGTGGTGATATTTTGATAACAAATAGTATGATCAATTATTGTTTGACTCCAATAGGCATTATGCAAGTCGAGAGTGTTGAACTATATGTTTTTGAAAAATTAAGCAGCATTTTCAGGGCGTTGTACCCTTCACAAAGGGCCCAAGGGGCAAAAGGACAACAAAGTTCAAAACATAATTGAACTTTAGAAAAAAAAAAGACAACAAACAAGCAGCTAAAGGAAGACAAAGAAATCAAGCAACCCCAGAAACAAAGGGATCAAGGCTAGCTCCACGAGCATGAGTTTGAGAAGCAGCCACATAATTTTTCTTCTGGAGAACCACCGTCCAAGGGGGCTCAGAGACAGGAAGCAAAGAGAAAGGTGAGAGGAATGGCTCCACCCCTGCCACCACAGGAGAATCAAGCAGCGGGGAAGACGACAATGAGGCAATAGAGATCGAATCAGTTAACGGAACAATAGAGGCTCCCATCAAAGGTTGAACAGGGTCTGACAGAGCAGGGACATGCACAACAGTGTCAGTAGAACGATCCAAAGGCGGATCCACAACAGAGAGGTCAGGGAGAGGAGCAACAACCCGAGGAACTATATGTTACTTGTGTAGATTAGTGGATTTAATTTTCTAGTTGATTATTATTCTTGGAATATTATTTTTCATATGCCATTTGTTTCAATTATTATTAATCTTGAGTAATACTAGCACTTTTTAAGGTTGAAAAAATAGGTAAAAACTGGCCAATATTGATCAGGGGGTCACATAACTACTTCCTTTATTATATCCTTGTGAATTTTTGGTCTTGTCAAGGACATGCGATTTAACCTTTTTTTGTGTGGTATGGGTTGTGTGTATGTGAGAGGTTGTTTTGTTAGTCCCTTGAGTCACCTTATTAATATGACCACTTATTTTATGTTTTATGAAGTCCTTATGTGGTCTTAAGTGTTTAAAAAGTTCCCTAGATGGTAGGTTTATGGGTTAGGGGTCTTTTTTATCCCATAAATCCCCTTTAGTAGAGTTGAGAACCCACTCTAATTACCCACTTATGAAAAGTGGCGAAAATTGGAGTTGGTTGGGTGGTTGGGAGGTTATGAAAAGGTGGCTGCCTTTCCCCTTCTATATATTCTTTATCCTTGTGAGGAGAAGGGGTTTTTTTCTTTTGCTTCATTCTTGTCATTTGGACGTTTTCTCATTTGGGGAGGAAAATCCTTGGTGGAAAAAGAGAAAAAGAATAGAGGAAGAAGGAATAGAAGAAAGGGCTTGGAGAAAGAGAGAGATTCTTCTATATTTGGGTTGGAAAATGTCTTGGTAAGATCCACCATTTATGGTTTGATTTTTGTTGATATGTAAATGAATATTGAAGTATTTTCATTGGTTTGTGTATATCTTTGTCGAATCTTTTGTGTTTTTATTGGAAATGGTGAGTTTGGGGTTTGTCTTGGGTTTTCTCCTTTGTTCACGAATAACAAGTTTGTGTCTAATTAAAGGGGCAAGTTTAGTAGAGTAAATATCATGTGGTAAAACTTTGTATAGAAACCCTTGTGATAAGTGTTGGCTTAGAGGTTATGGAATGTGTGTGCGAAGTTTTGGGAAAAGCTATGTGACCCTAGCTTGGGGGTGGATTGAATTTCAATCCTATGGCTAGGAGGAGAGCCCTTGTCCATATGGTTTTCTCTTGACGACTTCTTCTTTTGCAGGTTCACATGTTAAAGTTGGAAACTAGTTGGGAATATTCATCAAATCTAAGACTCAAAGTGAATATATGGGGGTCATTTAAAACTAGGGAAGCACAAGTATTTGTCAAGGGGATCTGTGAGTTGTTGTGTAACATCATAAATGTGATGTGTGAATTACAAAAATAAATAAATAGTGCACTCTTGTTGATGTAAGGTTGCATGGGAAAGGAGAAAGGAATGTGATATGTTTTTATTTCTTTGTGTCAAGGCCCTTTTTCCAACAATGTATAAATGAATAAAAGAACCTATAGTTAGATTTTTCACATTCAATAATTTGTTGGAAAATAAGTGGTTAAGGAAATTATTTGTCTTCTAGAATGGTACTCCATAGAATGAATTGTGAAGGTTGAAAAAGGGAAGAAAAGTATTTTATTTTCAAATTATCAATATTTAAATTTATTTCTATTAGAATGTTATAAACAAATTAAGAAAATACTTGAGCCCAATTTATACCATGATTGAACCCAACGTGATTCAAATTACAACATGAGTAATGAATTCAAATATAAGAACTATGCATTTATACATGTGATATACTTATATATGATTATATGCAATATATATATATATATATATATAATTATTTGCAATAAATTTAAGTATTCATATTATTTATGTCCTTCAATATTAATAAGTTTAATATATCATTTAAAAAAAATCAATTCCTGCAGTCTGTAATGGGTAGTAATTAAAACAAATAAATAAAGTGTAGTAGCTTGCTGCTCTGCAAATAAGATACACATGTGTATAAATACAAAACTTGCAAATAAAATTTGAAGAAATCATAATATATCCTTCAGCCTGTAGCCTCTTAAGATTTCAAACAACATTCTCTCTCGAGCTTGAATAAAGTGGCAAACCTTCTAGGCAAGCAAATCTAAAAGGGAAAAGAACAAGAAGAATGTTGATAATAACTAGAAAGAAAAACTAACTTGGACAATGTGCAAAAGAAAATTCAAAGAAAAGAACAAGATTTAAAGAGTTAAAAGTTTGTTGGGATTACTTTTTAGTTAGTATTTTTAGAAAGATAGTTAATTGGTAATTGAATGTTAGTGTTATAAAAGATTAATATTTATTTGTTTTAAATCAAAATTATACTCTTGATTTCAGAGTGAATAGATATATAGTTTGAAAAAAATGAATTAAGATAGAGGAAGACGAGTTTCTAAATGGAAAGATCCATTGGTTATAAGTTATTTAAATTAAAGAACTAAAGTATAAATCATGATTTCGATCCAAACTTTGATTAGTAATTGAAAATGTTGAATTTGCATTTTGGAGAAACAATTTAAAAATTGATAACCACTGTAAATTAAATGATAGTGGAGTTCAAATTATTTATTGTAGTATTAGGTTAGAAAGTTATTAAATTAGAGAGGTAACTCAACTTAAAATTTATTTCTATTTCTTTAATCTTTAAGTTTAAAAGAAATTACATTTAAACTATTATAAATGGAAGATAGATAGTTTTATTGTAGACTAATTATTTTAGTATATCACTATTTATAAATACTGATTTGTAACTAAATATGAATTCTTTAAATATTCTTCTTCTTCTCTAGTTTGTCTTTTAGGATTGTCATTATAGGTTTAATCTTCCTTTCAAGTTCATTTGTAAATCTGGTCTAAGTTTATTTCATTCCATTATTTATCACTTATTATTAATTGTTTTATCCAGCACATAGCATCCATACACACCCATGCACAAACACGTACTCTCTAACATATTAACATACATAGTTTTCTATCGGTGTAATCCTTGAACCTCCTTTAAGCACAAGTGTTAGTTTTTAAAAATGAAAAGATTTATCATAATAATCAATGCATTTAATTAGCCGATAGGCTACATATAGTGTGAGATTTGAGCCTGAAACAAGTGTCACGCTTGCAAACCATTGTCGAGTCGTTGGAAAATAAGTTTCAGTTGTCATTTAATGGTAAACCAGCTACCATTTAATGGTAAATGCCTCCAAAATATCAGGTAAAAACCTCCAAAATCCCACTTATCACATAAAAGCTAGATAAATATTGATTTGACAAGTGGATGGGAACATTCTATTTTCATTTGCAATTTTTTTTTTGTCAATTTAATGACAACTTTCTTTTTAATTTGCATTGCTTTATGTTTTAAATCTGTATGCAAATATTTTATAATCAAATAATAGTTAATTTCTTTAAGGAAAAAATCTAGATTTGTCTAAGTTTATTTCATTCCATTATTTAACACTTATTATTAATTGTGTAATCCAATCACATGCAACTCGAATTTGCAGTGCAACCATGCACAAATACATACTCTCTAACATATTAACATACATATAGTTTTCTATCCACGTAATCCTTGAACCTCCTTTAAATACAAATGCTAATTAATATTCTCCAAAATTTCATATAATTTTCAAATAATATACATAAATTCATTAGAGTTTTTTTTCCTTAATAATTTACTTGACCCAAAATTTGAAAATCTTTTTCTTACATTTCATCTATGAGCTCTGCTGCAAACTTACCCGAAATTCCAAATTAGGTGTCCCTAAAATGAGGTTAACCCCAAGCATTGATATGGAAGCACCCCCAAAACTTTCACAAAGAGGTTGGGTGTGTTCTTTGTGACCCCACATATTTTTCATTAAGGTCGGGTCTTATTTTCTTGGATCCAAGTCTAATAATGCAGCTGAACCGATGGTAGTGGTTGAAGGATAATCTTTGGCAGGCTTACCAGTTTATAAAATTTCTGCAGTCACTATGGCTTGAATAAATTGTCATGCCTAAGCTAGAAATATAGAAGATTGTTGGAGGAAGCACAAGGCTAGTGTAAGACTTTTGATGATATCTTTTGCACACACTATTACAGAGATGACAAGGCAGGATAGTTACTGGCCAAAGGAAGAGTTGATCAATATCCCTTCTTTGCCTTAGTCAGCAATCAAGTGGAGGCTTGGGAAGGCCTGGCCCCTCTTCTAGCTTTGGGCAAATCTCTTTATGTTTCAATCATGGACCCCCCTTCCTCTGAGTGTGACCTTTCTATTGAAGTGCAGTCAGGGCTCATTTCTATTGGTGTCTTTACCTTTTCTTGTTTGTGGGTCCTCTTGAGTCTTGTTGTGATGATGGCAGCAGGAGCTTCTTTCTCCTCCTGTCATTGGATGGTACATGTGTTGCTGCCAAAGTTTGATGCATTTCTTTTGGACCCACAAGGAGAAGTGAAACTGGTGGATAATGGTGACCTTCCGACTCAACAATTTGCTTCCTAGGAAGAGATACATGTTCTTCAAAAGGAATTCTAGCAATATGTAATCTAACACTCAAACTCTGTGTTGACTTGGCTATGGTGGCGAAGTATCTTGGGAAGACTCACTGGTACAGAAGAATATTGTAAATTGCTGGCTTGCTTTTTACACCGTTGGTGGAAGATGAGGTCCTGTCTCATGCCTTCAACAAGCCAAAAGCCATTGTGGGGTTTAGTTCAGGTTCATGAAAAAATTGTGAGCCGTTCGGTCCTAAGGGAGGGCTGTAGATTGAGGAAGATGGTTCTGGTGTGTTGGGACCATGGTGAAGGTGCTAAGCAAGATTCTTCTGGCCAGCTCACGAAAAGGGTTGAAAAACCCAAGTTTATATCTAATTTGTCTTCTTTGAAAAAACCCATGTGCTAAGCTCTATCTATTACCAGAAAATTATCATGGAGAATGTCGATGATAATACATGTATTTTTTAATTGGTTGTATTCATAGGATGCAAGGGATCAAGGAGAGGAGAAAATATTTAAATAAGCATGATAAAATATGTAATATCACGAAAGATATTCATATATGATATATAAGTATATAAGTTTGAGATAATTATAAGGATGGTGTAAAATGTTGCTTTTTTAGAAGAAAATGATAAGATAAATAGACAATAATTATGTAAATTCATTGAACGTGTAACAATAGATAATGTCATAGAAGATACAATAGTCAGTTAATAATTATCGATGATAACATCAAGTGAGGCATATAAATATATGCAATCATATAGGCACAATAAGCATGTGAAGCAATGGGTATAGAATAATCATGTAAACGAATAAAGTTACAACGATAAGATGCCCCAAGGTTGTCCCTAGTGATAAGGTGATGGTAAGTGATGAGAAAATAAGGAAAAGTCATTGTAAACATAATAATATATGTCATCTAGGATGTGAGTAATATAAGGATCAATCTATTAGATAATCATGGGCAAATAATCATAGAATGTGAGAATGAATCAATCATGGAAGAGGATCACCTAGAGTGATAGATGTAGCAGTGGATAAAGCATGTTGAATAACTCATAAACTTATGCCCTTCTTGATCATTTGGATCATAAATGTAGTCCTGCTAACACAAGGGTTACAAGGAACACACTAGCATGTAATTCCATAACAAAGTGTGTCAATGTGTCATATCATCAATTTGTATTCATCATTGTTAATATTATCATCTCATGTGAAGCATATAGGGTTAGGTAAAGTCTTGGCTTAGTAGTAAATGTACCTCAACTATATAGGAGGGTTATTCACACATTCACCCTTTTTGACAGAGAGCTCTAGACTTATCTCGATGGTACATTTTCAATGCCATGTTCCTACTAGCATTCAAATTGACATTAATGACCCATTATAAGAGGTAAGCATAATTTTCTCATTTTTCATGTGTTTATTTTTTTACGAGGATCCATGAAATTTGTTATTGAGACTCCTTGATATGTAGTGTTGGATTTTTTTCATCAATTTCATGTTATATACTTTCTTGATGATTTAGATGATTCTCATATGTAGTTTATGGTATTTTCTACTTTTATATGTTGCATATGTTTTTTGTGTTTTCTATGTGGCTATGTGTGTATATAAATGAAATGACATTAATAATTAATGCACATTTTACTTTAATAATAAATAAACACTATATGTCTTAATGAAATTCTCATGAAATGAATTAGTCAATGAACTAAAAGGAATTCAATTACCATGATCAAATATATTGTCTATATGAATCACTGAACAAGAAATATTACTAAATCTCAAGCCATTGTGGATCATAGTTTATTTAGGTTGCTTTATGTTTGTGCTCTTCTAACCATTATTTCATGTCATTAGAAAAGTAGCCAATCCGATAGTATTATTATTATTTTTATAACGTTAGTTTTAATCTTCATTGTTCATGTTTACCCAGTCATTTACCTTTAACCAAGACCATATAGTTGTTCAAGGGATGGAGGGGAAGAAGATAAATCAATAGAAGTAGCATCCTTTGAAACACTATCACATATGCTTCTTTCTCATCATTATATGACTCACACGATTTCCCATATATAGATGGATCCATGTAAAGAGATGGCATGTTATTAGTCGATAGGCTACATATAGTGTGAGATTTGAGCTTGAAACAAGTCTCACACTTGCAAACCACTATTGAGTTGCTGAAAAATAAATTTTAGCTACCGTTTAATGGTAAATTACCTGCCATTTAATAGTAAAATCCTCCAAAATATCACTTTTCATGTAAAAGCCACATACATATTGATTTGCCAACTAGATGGGAACATTCTATTTTCATTTGCAGTGTCTTTTTTTTTCAATTTGATGGCAACTTTCCTTTTTCATTTGCATCGATTTATGTTTTAAATTTGCATGCAAATATTTCAAAATCAAATAATACCCAATTTTTTTAAATAAAAAATCTAGATCTAGATTTGTCTAAGTGGAAAAAATCTAGATTTGTCTAAGTTTATTTCATTCCATTATTTAGCACTAATTATTAATTGTACATATAATTTTCTATCGGTGTAATCCTTGAACCTCCTTTAGGTGCAAGTGCTAGTAATATTTTGGATCAACATAATATTCTCCAACACCACAAGACATAAAATTTAATGCTCCCAAATCATCTTCTATTCACACATGCCATTGGATGAGGAATACTGTTTTGTAAGTTCATCTTTTAAGGGTTGATTTTGTGTAAGTATTTGGAATTATCCACCATCTAGCAAATACTAAATGATCAAGGATTAGATAAGATGCAACATTCTAAACCAATATGCCAAGACTCAACACATTTATGTAAGGTATAAGGCACAACTGTAATAGCACATAACCATGAATGTCCTAATAAAATATTATAACTTCTCAAACATCATATGTAATAGTGTGTATAATGTTCATGAACCAACTATGATAGGAAGAGTAACAAGATTAAAGCATGTGTACCATATTGTCAAAGTCTCTAAGAGTGAGACCATATGGCTATAATTTTGAGGTAGCTATCTTCAGTTATTTCAAGCAATCTTTCTAGTACATATGTTTAATCTAGATCTATTATCAACTAAAGAGTGTACTATATTCAATTTACACTCACCATAACATGTAAATGCAATGCTTCATTAATAACTAGCCTATGTGAGATTTCTATGCCATAAAATGTAATAGCATGATTGTCCTTATGACCAATATATTCTATCAAGAAAGTCACCAATAATGGAGTAGAACTATTACTGATTTGATTTTTTCTATATCTTTTTAATCATATCCTTATAGAAAGGTGAAGTGCATACTATATCCCAAAGATATAGTTTAGCTTGTGTATTTCACAATTGTTGAATAATATCATATTTCTTAGATGTAATATTAGGTGCTAGAGGATGGTAAACAATAATAGATGGTAAAATTAGTTGTCAAGTTGGAAGATTTTAATCTCTAACTAGTTTTTGATGCATATGCCAAGCACACTTAGCATGGAAAGTAGGTAATCCTTAGGAGGTGAAAGGACATGAAATATATGATTATTATATGTATAAACCACATGGATAGTAGGAGAAGAAGGTGAAGAAATATAAAAATATAGGTCATGAAAAGGTTAAACTGTATCCAAACTTCCTTGTACACTAGGAGAAGACAAATAAGTAGCAAAATCATGTGATATGTCCATGAATGATAATATAAGAAAGATGCATCAAACCATTGTAATAATTTACCACTTAAATGAAGTCTAAATTCATTAATCAATAAGATGTTATTTATAATTCGTAAGAAAAAATATTTCATAGGTAAATATGCTTTAGTAGAACCATCATAATCATCATGTAACAAATCCTCATTTATAATAATATTGTGTAATAAAAAACAAGGTAATAGTTTCAATTCCACATGAAAACCTAAGGAACTATCATCATTATGTATGCTACTATTAAGGGAGGTATCAATAAGTAAAATAATATCAAAAGTATACATAAGACTCATATGAGATGTACACAAATGATCATCACAAGTAAAATCATCATTTATGAAACAAGGTTACTCATTTGAATAATATAAATGTATGGGGATAGACATATGGCTATCATGAAAAGTAAGAGAGAGATTATCATAAGGTTCAAAAATTTCATGAGTAGGTAAAGAAGGTACAACATCATCCACCTTCATCACACAAAGTTTTTCATCATCACAAGGTAAAACCTCACTAAATGCATGCTCATAATCATCACAAGCCATAGTAGAAAGTATCAATGTGAAAGTAATGGACACCTGTGAGATGAGTGAATCTAAAAGGAAAGGATATGCATTAACCTACTCAATAAAGGAGGGAAAGAAAGTACATGATAAAACACCCCCATACAAAAGACATTCTCACTCGTATCATAAAAAGTCACAGGAGCATCAATGATAAAAGGATAGACACCACATATAGGAACACATCAAAATATGAAATCTATGCATGTAAATCAACTAGAGAAAATAAAGTATGAGGATTCACAATGATGAAATATCCTATGTGGCTTTGTGGGATAAAATATATATACCACTATGCATGCTTAAAACCTAATCAAGAGATGATAAGTAGACACAAATACGAGTGGATCCAATCCCTAAGTAAATCTGATATAAAATGATGTACTAAGAAGGATAGATCTAAAAATCTCAATTAGGATGAAGGATAAACCATAAGGTCAAACCCTAAGTTATGTAGGAATGTTGGGTTCACCAAAATATTAGGGGAAGAATACCTCTACATAAAATTATCTAGCTAATTAAATAACAATCAATTAACCTAGATTAAATGAGTTGGGACTAATACTTAAAATTTATATAAACCAAATGTGGGAAATTAAATAAATCAATTACATGGGTACTTAACTCTAATTTTACTGTAGAAGTCTATGTCCAAGTGTCATGAATCCATTCATCTATACTCTAGAATTATGCATGTCATTGAACTATGAGTATAATTATACTTTATTTGGGTTTAGATTTGTATGTGCAACCCTAAACCTATGAACATATATGAAATTGCAATTCATGGAGAGGATTTGGTAAATCTTCATAATATGCAACTTGTTTCGCTTTGATTTTTGATATCTAAATTCAATAAGGATAGATGGTGTTTAAAAGCACCTTTAAGGGATTTTCCAAATCATGAGGGTCATGCTTTCCTAGTTCAAACAACTATCAGATTGGATTTAAAAATCTAATCAAGAAGGTTGAGGATAATAAACAAGCATGCAATGATCTTAAGATGATGTAATGGTGATGCAAATTCCCTTTTTGTTCTTTTACAAATTAAATCTAGATGTATTCTCTTATTTCTCCTCTTCTCAAATCCTAGATGATTCATTCCATTAGATTAGTCTTTAAATACACCACCCTAGCATGTAATTTGGTGCAATAGACACTATGATCAATTCATAATGGCTAGTGAAAATATAGTTTAAATTTTAATTTGAGTTAGGGTTCAAATCCATGCACATAGGTATGATCTAAATCGCTTTTGCACTCACAAACCTAAATCTAGTCAATATGTAAAAAAATAATGAATGAGATGGATGTATGGGGATAAGTGATGTAATGATCAAGAGTGGATAAGGTCATTTGCCAAGTTTAATGTGAAAATAACCATTTTACATACTAGTCAATGCATTTAAGGACAACCTAGTCACCATGGGCCCAAAACATAAAGGAAAGGGCACAAATATGTAATTTTTTCTATTACAAATATTAAGAGCTAGAAAGAAATTTGAAAATATCTTCTCTATTCAAATTGTTAGAAACTTGTCTCGAGGGTAACATTAAGCTTACTCAATAAATGAGGGTACTTGAAAAAACTCCCAATTGATGCAAATAATAAGGATCTCTTCAAACAAATTCAAAATTTCAGCATGTGATTTCTTCAATGAGCCTAGACCAGGGATAACTTTAAGAACCCCCCCCCCCTCAGTGAAGGTGTAAAATCTTGACGAATCCTTCCCCTTTTTTTGAAAAAAATATTAATTTCCCTGGCGAATCTATACACATTATTAAATTTTTTTGTAAAATCCTGGTGAATCTTAATGAATAATTGGTAAAAATAATAATTTCATTAGCGAATCTCTCCTTCAAAATTTTGCATAGTTGATTGGCGCAGTTCCCCCATATATTTTTGTTTTTTGTAATATTAAAGTAAGGGCTCGAGGGCGGCAGCCACTGGCGGGGTGAAGGGGCAGCGCCCCTTGCGGGGGTCAAGGGGGCAGAGTCCCCTTGCGGGGGTCGAGGGGGCAAGCCCCCTCGCGGGGTCTGGGGATAGCGGCCCCGATGCGCTCTTGTCGCGATACAGGCGGGGTCGAGGGGCAGAGCCCCTCGCCACCAAGCATAAATTCACCTCCGAAAATGCATTGGAGCACACACAATTTAAATGTTTTTTAAAAATATCACTTTAAAAGTAAGACTGAATGAAAACTAAAAAAGTTACCATCAATTAGCTTTTTAATCGGATGGCTGTGAGTTGATTCCACAGCCTAATACACATGTGCCTTTTAAAAGGCTTGTTGAGGCCCAAAATTTGTTTTGGACCACATGATTAGATTTAATCGTGTGGCCCAAAACAAATTCCGGTCCTCAACAAGCCTTTGAAAAGGCACATGCATATTAGGTCACAGAATCAAATCACAACCATCCGATTAAAAATCTAATCAATGGCAATAGACAAAATACATATTCAAGGCTAAGCTGCTAAAGTAACCCTAAAATAAAATAGTATTTTATTTCAAATGGCGATATTACCCTAAAATTGATCAGAGGAATATAATATTACTGGCGAATATAATTAATATTTTTAATTATGGTATAAACTACTGGCGAATAATTTCCAATGACGCATCGTTTTCATGGTGAATGAATCGAGACAAAAAAAATAATTTGTAAAAGCCTGGTGATTCAGTCTCCTTTTTAGCTTGCACTATTCGCCATTTTTGGAGGTCCTGATTTTTATTATTTGCCAATTGGCGAAAATTTGCCACTAAAGTTTTCCTTGGCCTAAACTGACATTTTCTAAGCAAGGGAAGCTCTAACATTAGACATATTGACACATCTATAATATTCATACCACTTTAAACATAATAACAAAAATGAAATCAACCATGATACCTCAATTATTAAAATAAAGTTAATCCTATACCATCCATCTTTTTAATTTTTAGAATATAGTTATATACTTCAACTATTAATTATAGTGTGCAATATTTTAATTAAAAAAACTTAATTAGCTAGACCTTTGGTCTTTTTGTTATTCTTGCTAACTATATAACGAATTTAGACTTGCTTTTCTTTCTTTCATTTGTACTTCATAAAGCAAGCAAAACTATAAAGCACATATCAGTTGGGAATAAAATGGGAAATCTATATTCTCTTCATTAAAGTGGCATCAAGTGAATAATTTCATGGCACTTATTTAACGACAAGACTTGAAATAACCCAAATTCACTTCATAAAATTAATTTGATTTGACATATATTTGAATCAAATATGCCTTTAGATATACAAGTGAAAGGAGAATCAAGCTTAAACACAAAGAGCCTCTCACATGGTAGGCCCAAGTGCTTTAAATGAAGAAGTTAATGGTTACCAAATAGCCCCATGATAGAAAGAGAATAATAACCAACTAGTAAAGGAAAAAAAAAGTAGCTTTGACTAAAGGAACATGGAGATTATCTTAGTCTCACAAGCTCAACAATCTAAAATGTATTACCAAGTCAAAATTTGTCGATTAAAGTCTTATTTTCAATATAAAGTTTGCTTTGTATGAATTTATGGTTTGTTCACTCTATAGTTTAAAGTTTTCAATTATTCCTATTTTTTCATATTTACTATAATGAATTTTTCTTAGGTCTTTTTGTATTTATTATGTTTATAATGTGTGGTCTAGGATTTTATAAATGATTAATGATGAATTTTTTTAATTTATTATGTTTAATGTCATTTTTAGAGTGGTCTAGGATTTTATAAAGATTAATGATGAAGTTTTATTTATTTATTTATTATGTTTTTAACATCATTTTCAAAATGATCTAGGATTTTATAAATGGTTAATGATGTAATATCTATAATTATTGTTGTAAGTAGTAGTAAGAATAACATGTAAGTGAGTTCATAAATTTGTCTTGAATTTTTTGATGAGGTAGCGACTTTGAATAAAATGTTATTTTACCAATTGATATTAATAGATTTATTTACAATTGATATGATATTTACAACCTCATTGCTTACTATGTAGCCCATATCCCATCTAAGAAATTCTTATTTGGGTCAAGTATTCCTTAGAGCCCCATGGCATTAAGCTGACTAGGTTTATGAGTCTTACTCTAGTGTTTTTTCCTATTTTCCTTTAGTGACCATAATAAGTTTGTAATACCCCTCCATTTTGTTCCTTTGATCGAACATTGTTCTTCTCCTTTATGTTGTATTTTCTATTAGTACTTTGACTATGGTACTCAGTTAATATTTGATCGCTATCTGCAAAGCGATGTGAATGTTATATTTTGATGTGATGGTATTTTATTCAGATGTTATCATTATAGCATGCTTTAGATTAGCACTGTGAATATTTGAATTAATGATGTTTTATGTTTTGATCATATTATTGATGTTAGATACGTCAGTTAGTAACACTGTATTGGTGAAGAGGACGAAATTGCACCACTCGCTTGCAAGCGCCTTATGATTCCACGATTTCCTCTTGACAGTGTGTTTTATTATGATGTTTATACATGTTCAATATACTCTTTGTTCGCAGGTTAACAGGTATAGGACATCGACTCCACCTAGTTTCACAGGTTTGAGCGTGTCTATTGCCCAACGGTATTCGATTGAGAGATAGTAGCTAGGTTTTCTGTGCCAAGTCATCACCCTGGTCATAGTGTGTCGTCGGGTTAAGTTGATTTAATATTGTTCTATTTGCCTTGATTTTATTTAAATTGTAAGTTAGACAAAGGATTATAAATGACTTATGTATTTAAGTTGTTGATTAAATTAATCTAGCTATATTGTTAGAAATGTTATTTAACTTATTAATTAATTTAATCTTGGATTAGATTTATTTTATTGATTAATTAAATTAATGGTGTGAATTGAATTAAGCTATGTATTTTGGAATTGATAGGAATTAAATTTGAAAATTGAAAAATGATTTCAAATTGTTTTTTAAAAAGTTTTCAATGCAAAAATTGAAATTGGAGATATTTTTTATTTCTGTTTTCAAAAATTTATTATGGTTGTTGAATAGATATTTCTTGAATTTTCATGGAATTTTTCTATAAGTATGAAAAATTGAAAGAAAATAGGAGGAAAAAGAAAAAGAAAAGGGAGGAATAAATGATTTTGGTTTTGTGGGTTTTTGGATTGGAATTGTGGAGAAGTCTATTGATTTGCTGGGTAGGAGCTTGAATCTGAGGAGAAGGATTTGCACCATTTTTATCAACTTCTCAAGCTTTTGGAATCAGGTTTTCTTTTAGTTGGATTTACTTCATTTTGAATTGATTTTAAATTTTATATGTTGGTTGGAAAGAAAATAAACTTTGTTTGATTTACAAGATTAACCCATTTTAAATCTTGTTTCAAAACTGTGAAAACTCTATTTGGAAATAAAATTTCTCAAGAAAAATGGTGTTCTTAGCTATAAATGATTATTTCAAATATTATTTGCTCAATTTAATTTATAAATCTGGAGGTTTTAAATTCATATATATATATATATATATATATATATATATATATATATATATATATAGTTTATATATTTTAATTTAGGGGAGGGGTGAGGGTGGCTTTATGTCGTCTAAGATTTTTAAAAAACCCTATGGAGGACAACAATTTCAAGATCCATGCATATATTTTGAAAAATAAAAAAATAATTAAAAAAAATAAAAAATAACAAAAAAAATGAAATTGTTGGGGTTGTTGGGGGCTCAACCCACAATTGCCCCATGGGAGGCGCCGTGGGGAGCTGGACCCAATGCACCCCCACGCGGTGGGTTAGCACCTTTGCCCACAGTGGTGGTTGGTTGTGCTAAGCACAACCGCACCACCCACTGTGGTGGTTGGCTGTGCTATGCACAGTCGCGCCACCCACCAATGGGGTCGACTGTGTTAAGCACTGCCGACCACCCCAACCCTAAAACGTGCACGGATGCCCAAGATCAAAAATGCGTTTGCTTTTTTTAAAAGTTTGACTTTTTTTTAAAATAAAATATATTTTAATATTTTAATATTATATTTTTATAATATTAAAATATTAATATATATGATAATAAAGTATATATTAATATTTAATATTATATTATATAATAGTAAAATATTAAGATATATATATATATATATATATATATACATAGGTATATATATCATATGAGGATATATATATATATATTATGTATATATATGTATATTATATTATATATATAGTTGAATTATTAATTTTAATATATGTATATATACATTTAAATATATACATATATTAAAATATTGTTTAAATGATGGCATGATTTAAATTATATTAGGAAATTTTAAATTATTGTATAATGGTTAAATTGATGGATTGATTTTGAAATAATATATTTGAAAGGACAAATGTTGGATTTAAAAATGATGTGTTTAATATCAAGATTAATTGATTTTAAAATGATTTGTTTTGCAAAGGACAAATAGTTATTTTAAAATGATATGTTTTAAATCGAAGAAGTGAATGCTTATTTTATTATTATTTACAAGCAATTAAGGATTAAATATTTTATTTAAATTTCTTCTTATGTCTAAAAGAGACATTATTGAATTAGTTTTATTGTGGCAATAATATATTGAATTTTAGTAAAGAAAGTGGATTTAGTAAATCCAAAGTACATTTAATTCCTGTTTAATTGCTCTTTGAAATGTAAGTTTCTTTTGTTTTCACCTTGGGGAAAATGGTTCAGTAGGGGTTAATGAGTCTTCCAGATGGGGTTTTCAATTATGTGGGTTATCGTATTATGTTTGTCAACCTATTGTGAATCCCTTGGGTAGTGCATGGTACGTTGTCAGTAAATTACCTGGTTTCCATGAACATGGATGTTTTGTGCCTCCTTTGGAAGGAGTGGATTATGTGAACTGTTGCCTCCAATGTTTGGAGTGAGTTTCATTATTTGTTTCCTCCTAGAGTTGGAGTGGTTGTAATAGCTATTTTGTATGCACTTGGGTTCCCTTGGTATTGGTTTTGAATGTATGTTGTCAAGTAGAAGAGTGGCTTCCGTTAGGGGCCAGAGCCCGTAAGAGGTAAGACTGGGTAACCTTCATAGGTAGTGTAATCAAGTGATAACTAAAACAATGTATTTAGAAGATTAGGTAGTATTTCACACTAATCAAGATAAGTTTTAGCCTCACTCATTGTCGCAAGTGCTTGGTTAGGCTTGGGGTGAGTGGGAACGCCTGGAATGGCAAGGTCATCTATCTGGTCTTTATGATAGGCATTTGATCCCGCATTAGTAAGTATGAGGGTCGGGGATCGGTTGAGGCCACCAATATATCCCTTACTGGGGCCGGAGCCTATGAAGATCCATAGTGGGTAACTCAATATGAGCTGTGTGATGACACGTTGTCTAGGACAATAGTTGGTACTTGATTTTATGTGTATGGTTTTCTTAACATACCTGATCTGTTTTATATCTGGAAGCAATGTGACCATTTTAGAGTTGTACTTGTGTTGTACATGTGATTGGTTGTGTTAGTTTGGTTCAGTTATGTTCTAGCCTGTGTCTAGAGGTAGTTGGTCTTGGCTAGGAATCCTTGTTACTATCTCCTAGGATGGGGGTGGGCCTTCGGGTACCACTTGGTTGGGTGGAACGTGCACCTTACTCTGTTGGGTTTTCTTCTTGTTTGTGTGGACGAGATTTCCAATTGGAGAGCTCGTGGGATCCAGTTTCTTTTCATGCTTCATTCATTTCAGTCGATCTTGTAATTTACTACCCCTCATTTGTTATCAAGGTGGAAATTTGTAATTTGTAATCATGCTTATTGGATTTACCTCATTTGGGGAATGAGAGATGTAACCTCCTTATTAAATTATTGTTATTTGTAATCTTATTGTATCTCTTATTCTTTGATGTAATTTATCTTGTATGGAATGTATGTGTTTCTAATTTATTAAGTAAATGAACGTTATGGTTTCAATTCATGTTTTTTGTTTGGATTTTAAAGTAAACCCAGTCTCGTAACCTTAGGGATTGTTTGCAATGGGTAGTGAACTTGCATGTTAATTGTACTTAAGAAAAAAAAATAGTTTGTTTGAGTAGTTAATTGCTACTTCCTTTAGGGTTGTGAGGCGGGGCGTTACACATGGTAGGGTGATCCCACAATAGTGGTTACAATTTTTGGCCAAATTGGACACTGAAATTATTATTTTTAACTAAATCTTCATATTTGGGCACCTATAGCGGCTAAACCATGAGGAATTTGAAGATGATGCAAACTAGAGTCTCATCACATTTTGTCTATAGATTCTAAAAATATTTTTTTCAAATTTTTTGGAATCAGATTGCACTTTGTTTTCCATATCCCACGAAAATTGGTTTTTTTTTTTCTTCAGAAAACAACATTTTTAAAAAGTGATGCTCACCGTATACAACATAAATTTTTTTGTATGAAGGGTAAATTTTTTTTTTTTTTTAATTTAGATTTGTAACTATGATATCTAGCACTTTCATTTGGTCTCATAGTTTATTATTGAACATTTTTTCCTCAATCAAGTTTAAAAGTCAAACCAATTGCAATTCAGACATAGGCAGACTGTATACAACATAATTTTTATTGTATGTATCCAAATTCAATTTTTTTTTTTTAATGGATCAAGGACATCAATACCCAACCCAAATGTATTTTTTAAAATTTTATATTGATAATCTGCTATTTTTCCACATGTGCAGAACATAGAGCTTGATTTTCATTGAAAAACCTATGTTTAATAAAACTAAAAATACACATACATAATAAAACCAAAACATAATAAAATTATATTCGTTGGATGGCTCGTTCTAAGGACTACCTGATTCTAGTTGGGTTTGTGAAGATTCCTCCATTTTAATCCTCAAGCCGAACTCCGAAGTGCCAAATTTTATTTTATTTTTGTGCTTGAGATGGGGAATGAGGGATAAGGGAGTTCGTTCAAACCTATAGGGGTTCGAGCGAACCTCTTTGAAGGGGTTCGCTCAAACCCCTTTCCTATGCATTGCATTGGTTTTTTTGGTGGCCAAGATTCAAAGGGGTTCGGTTGAACCCTGGTTCGAGCGAACCCCTTTTTGGTTTGGTCGAACCAGTAAGTTCGTACGAACCTCTAAAATCAATTTTTTTGCCTTGGGGTCATTTTTTGTGAGTTTTCCTTCCTCACTTGAATTGTAAACCACTATTGTGGCTTCATCTGGTGTCAGAGCATCGGGTTTAAACACTCGGTACTCTGGGATTATGATGAACCCATTAAGCTTCTAGTTGTGTAGGCTTGAAGTTGTGTACCTTGCCTAATACCTTGATGTGTTTGTGCAGGATTATGTCTTGTAATACCCCTCCGTTTTGCTCTTGTGCGAACATTGTTGTTTCCTCTTTTATGCTTTAGCAGTGTGTTGTACTTTGACTATGTACTTGGTTACAGTTGATCACTATTTTATCGTGATGTGATGATACTATATTTTGATGTGTTTATTATGGCATGTTTGGAATTAGCATAAGTGGATATTTAAATTTATGATGTTTCATGCTTTCGATTATGCTGCTATGTTAGATGCGTTAGCTAGTACTATTGTATTGGTGAAGAGGACGGTATCGCATGACTCACTTGTGAGTGCCTTGCGATTTCATGATTTCCTCTTCACGGTGTGCCTTATTTATGACATATTATTGCATATAGATATATTCTTTGTTCGCAGGTTGATAGGTATATGACATCGAATCCACCTGGTTTCATAGGTTAGAGCGTGTCCAAGGCCCAATGACATTCGATTGGAAGATAGTAGCTAGGATTTTCGTGCCAAGTCGTCACCTTCGTCATAATGTGTCGTCGGTCCTAGTGTGGTCCAATTGTTCTATATTGTTCAGTCTGCCTTGTTCAGTTTATTTAGGAAGTTAGAATAATGTTAGAAATGTGATTTAAATTAGTGAGTAATTTAATTTAATTAATAAATAATTTAATCTTGTAGTAAATTTATTTTATTAATTGATTAAGTTATTTGTGTTGAAATGAATTACATTATTCATTTGGAAATGCATGCATATTTGAGTTGGAATTGAAAATTAAGAAAATGATTAAAAAGTCAATTTAGAAATTTGAAAATTCAAAAATTTGAAAAATGAGATATTTCCTATTCTTTTTCTGGAATTGATGAGGGTGGTTGTAGGATTTTTAGAAAAAAAATGCATTATTATGAATTTTCTTCACAAGTCTTGTTAATGGAGTTTTGGGAGAAAAAACTAAAAAGAGAGGAGGAAGAAATTGTGCAACTTAGTGGGTTTTTGGATTGAAGCTTGAAGAATCTGAGGAACTGAAGAGGGAATCAAGGCATCAACAGGGTCTTCACCCAACTTCAAAGAAAACAGGTTCATGTTCTTTAATGAAATTTTGTTTATAATTTTATCATTTCAATTTTTTGTTTGATCTTCAATTTGGTCTTTTCAACTTGATAGAAACTTCATTTGGATGAATGAAATGTGTATATATATAAATATACATATATATATATACATATACATATACATATACATATATACATATACATATACATATATGCTTGAGTTATTTTTTTAAAAATTCCTCCCTTATAAAGTTATGCTAACAATTTTTTTTTAATAAAATTCAAAATTGCAAAAAGACTATGTTTTCTTAGTTCTCGTTTATTTTTCTTTTCGAAAAAAATAAACCTTTAAAAGAAGATAGTTGGATTTTTTTAAAAAGAAAAATATATTTTTTTGTTTGTGGGGGCTGGGGGCTCACCCCACCGCCGCCCCCATGGGAGCGGTGTGGGGGAGCCGTGCCCAGCTTCCCTTGCGGCCGTGGACTGCGCAACCGTGACCACTGTCAACGGTGGTCGGCTGGCTCCGCCATCTGTGCCCGCACCCAACGCCTTCTTCTTTGCCTGTGCACTCCACCCTTTGACGGTGCCACCTCCTGCGGCCGCCTTGTGTATACAGCCGCCGCCGGCCATGAAAGCCGCGACCGACCTCCTCAACCCTAACCAATGCACACGCCCCAAGGTCGAGCGATTCAACCCTAAGGGTTGGCGCACGAACTGAGGCAATGCCCTTTGGTCTTTTTAGCATTTAAAATAAAAAATAAAAAAAGAATAAAAAATTGTTTTATTTTAATATTATAAATTTTATAATATTTTAATATTATAATTGGAATAATAGTTTAATATTACAAAATTATTATTATATTTTAATATTATGATTTATTATAATATTAAAATGCTTTTAATTATATAATATCATGATTTTTTTAATTATAATATCAAGAGGAATTTAAATAAGGGTTATAATATTAATGTTTTATTAACATTTTAAAATGAGAATTTGCATTATATTATTACATTATTTAGATGGGATTGTTTTGTTTTAAAAAACGGATTTCATTAAATATGGAAACAATATTTTATTTAAAAATGAGAATTTTCTTTTATCTGAATTGTTGATATACGGGTTAATGTTTCATGTATTTAAATGTTAACGTAGAAATAAAATGGTTTTTTGAAATGGCGTATGTAATTCAGTTTATTTAATGCTTAGAGTACTGATTGTTAGAGAGGAAATGGGTTTAGTGAACCCAAAGTAGATTTGATTCTTGCCTTGTTTTTGATCTGTTTGTATGATCATTTGGCAAAATGTGGGTCTTAGTATTTGACAAGTCTTCTAGTTGGGTTTTCAAGTTTGTGGGTTGATGTACTATGTAGCCAACCTTAGATGGCCTTGGGTAGTGTGTTTAACCAATTTTTTCCCCGGTTATCACGAACGAGATTGTGTTGACTGTATGTCATGGTTAGGGATGTGATATCCTTGTGTAGCACTTGTGTACCCTTGGGTTGTGGAGTTGTTCCATGTGTCATCTTAGAGGAGTGGCTTGTAATGAGGGCCGACACACGAAGTGGTGCTAGGATAACTCGTTGTAAGTTAGTTAATCCAGTGATAACTTAATTAACTAATTAGAGTATCACGTAGTATCAAACACTTAATAAGATAATTATGCCTCGGTCATGAACACAAGGGCTTGTAAAGACTTGGGTTGAGACGAGAAGGCCTGGAATGGCAAGATCGTTATCTTTTCTCGACGAAAGATAAATGATTTCGTATTGGTTTACATGAGGGGCCAGAAGTCATTAGAGGTTACCAGGATAACCCGAGATGGGGGCTGGGACCTAGGAAGACTTACCAGGATAACATATGTAACATTGTGATGACACTTCTCCTAGGTCGACAGTATGTTCGCATCAGTGATGCAGTTGATTATGTTAATTCTGGAAGCATGTACCCATTGTGTTAGTGATGTCATTGTATTTATTTCAGTACGGTTGTGTTAACCTATGTCTAGAGCTAGATGTCCTTGATTAGAAATTCTTGCTACTATCTCCTAGCACGGGGGGTGGACCTTTGGGTTCCACTTGGTTGGGTGGAACGTGCACCTTTCTTCATTGGGTTTTGCTCCTTGTTCGTGTGGACGAGACTTCCAGTTGGAGAGCTCATGGTTTTCAGTTGCAGTTCTTGCTTGATTTCATTATAGTTGTTCTTATAAATTATTACCCCTCATTGTTATCAAGGTGGAATTTGTAATTGTAATTATGTATATTGGTCTTACCTCATTTTAGGAATGAGTGTTGTAACCCTATTGTTTAATTATGGATTAATGCATTTGAAAGTTATCTCTTATGCTTGTTTTAAAACTATCTTACTTGGAATGTATATGTTATTTTTATTAATTAAATAATCGTCATGGGTTTTATTTATGTCTGTGTTGAGGTTCTATATAACTTCTATCTAGTAACCTTAGAGGTTGTTGGCATTAGTTAGTGAACTTACTTATTAATTATACTTAAAAAAAAAAAAATTAGTCCGTTCAAAGTAGTTCCTTGCAACTTCCTCTAGGGTTGTGTGGTGGGGCGTTACACATGGTATCAGAGCCTAGGTTTAAACACTGGGTACTCTGGGATTATGATGGAACCATTAAGATTTTATTTGTTTAAGTTTTGAGTTGTATATCTTTCCTAAACCTTGACATGTCTGTGCAGGAATATGCCTCCCAGACACGGAAGAGGTAGAGGACTTGTTCATGGCCGTATAGACGGTCGTGGTGAGAGTCAGCATGACTCTCCTCCTTTAGTTCCTCTTATCCCAGATCAAGAGGAACAACAAGCATCTCAGAATGCACCAGGGGTTGGTAATCGTCAGTAGGATCCAGTAGGGATCGAGGTAGCACGTAGAGCGCTAGAGGAGGCTTTTGCACTCCTTAGACCGTGGTAGGTAGAGGTTCAAGTTAACCCTATGGTGAGGGAAGCTCCACCCCAGTCTGAGTCTCACATGAGGGACCTACTCAGGGGGTACCCTCCATTATACGATGGATCAGGTACTAGTTTAGAGGCTGAGACCTGGCTTATAGACCTAGATAGGTGTTTTTCCATGCATCCATATGGTAGTAACACCAGAGCTCGTTATGCCATTATGCAGCTGAGAGGATTTACATCCACATGGTGGAGACTAGAGGAGAAGAAGCTCCATATCGACATCCACACAACATCTTGTGAGATCTTCTTAGAGAGATTCAGAGCTCGGTTCTTATCTGAGCATTGGTGGCAGCGTCGAGGCGATGAGTTCCATGCCTTGCGTTAGATGGCATTAGCTATTGAGCAATATTAGCGACGCTTTTATGAGCTCAAACAATATGCAGGGCTTGGTGACGACGAGAGTATGTTGGTACACCATTTTGTTAGGGGCTTAAATTCCCATCTCAGCGGTGGTGTGAGGGTTTTTGAACCCAAGACCATGGAAGTGGTAGTAGAGAAAGCACACTTGGTTGAGGAGAATATGAGTATGGCACTTGGAGGGCACATGAGTGTTCTAGTTGGCAGTAGTTCAATGGCGAGATCTAGTGCTAGAGGAGGGCAGTCTCATGAAGCTTTACCTTCTTGATCTCAGCAGGGACCATCGCAGAGTGGTCAGCAGCAGGAGAGTGCACTTGGGAAGCGTAAGGACTCTCAGCCATGTCAGGATGATGGTGGTTCTTCGCTTAGGAGGAACATGAATGGGTGGCGCAACAAGCGCAATCGATAGGAGCAGCCAGCCCAGAGTTCACAGTCTGTGACTAGTTGGGGTAGCGTGCAGTAGTCTACTGCACCTTTAGGTGGTAGAGGGTTTGGTTGTGACATGAGGTGTTACTCTTGTGGCCAACAGGGCCACCTTGCTAGGAACTGTCTGCATCAGAATACTTCTGGTTTTGTTTAGGGCCCAATAATTTCAGAGCCGACAATAGGGGATGCTGGTAGATCTCATCGAGCTTATGCCGCGGTTGATGACCATCAGCCTGGGTATCAGGGAGCTGTCATTGAGATTGTTGGAGTTGGTCATCCAGTGTAGGATGCTCGGCCTCAGGGGTTGAGGTTTTGTTTTGTATGTAGTTTGTATGAGGGAATTATATCCCTACTAGTTTGTAGGCTTCTAGGAGTAAGCCTAACCCTAGGGGGGGAGGATGTAATACCCCTCTATTTTTCTCTGTGCAAACATTGTTGTTTCCTCTTTTATGCTTTAGTAGTGTGTTGTACTTTGACTATGTACTTGGTTATAGTCGATCACTATTTTATTGTGATGTATCTTGATGTGATACTATATTTTGATGTGTTTATTATGGCATGTTTGGAATTAGCATAAGTGGATATTTAAATTTATGATGTTTCATGCTTTCAATTATGCTGCTATGTTAGATGCATCAGTTAGTACTACTGTATTGGTGAAGAGGACAGTATCGCATCACTCACTTGCGAGTGCCCTGGGATTCATGATTTCCTCTTCACGGTGTGCCTTATTTATGACATATTATTGCATATAGATATATTCTTTGTTCACAGGTTGACAGGTACAGGACATCGACTCCACCTGGTTTCATAGGTTTGAGCGTGTCCAAGGCCCAACAACATTCGATTGGGAGATAGTAGCTAGGATTTCCATGCCAAGTCATCACCCTGGTCATAGTGTGCCGTCAGTCCTAGTGTGGTCCAGTTGTTCTATATTGTTCAGTCTGCCTTGTTCAGTCTATTTAGGAAGTTAGAATAATGTTAGAAATGTGATTTAAATTAGTGAGTAATTTAATTTAATTAATAAATAATTTAATCTTGTAGTAGATTTATTTTATTAATTGATTAAGTTATTTGTGTTGAAATGAATTATGTTATTCATTTTGGAAATGCATGCATATTTGAGTTGGAATTAAAAATTAAGAAAATGATTAAAAAGTCAATTTAGAAATTTGAAAATTCAAAAATTTGAAAAATGAGATATTTCCTATTCTATTTTTTGGAATTGATGAGGGTGGTTGTAGGATTTTTAGAAAAAAATTGCATTATTATGAATTTTCTTCACAAGTCTTGTTAATGGAGTTTTGGGAGAAAAAACTGAAAAGAAAGGAGGAAGAAATTGTGCAACTTAGTGGGTTTTTGGATTGAAGCTTGAAGAATCTGAGAAACTGAAGAGGGAATCAAGGCATCAACAGGGTCTTCACCCAACTTCAAAGAAAATAGGTTCATGTTCTTTAATGAATTTTTTTTTATAATTTTATCATTTCAAATTTTTGTTTGATCTTCAATTTGGTCTTTTCAACTTGATAGAAACTTCATTTGGATGAATGAAATGTGTATATATATAAATATATATATATATATATATATATATATATTTATATATGCTTGAGTTATTTTTTTAAAAATTGCTCCCTTGTAAAGTTATGCTGGCAATTTTTTTAATAAAATTCAAAATTGCAAAAAGACTATGTTTTCTTAGTTCTAATTTTTTTTTCTTTTCAAAAAAAAAACCTTAAAAAAAAGACAATCGAATTTTTTTAAAAAGAAAAATATATATTTTTGTTTGTGGGGGCTGGGGGCTCACCCCACCGCTGCCTCCATGGGAGCGGTGTGGGGGAGCCGCGCCCGTGGACTGCACAACCATGACCACCGTCAAAGGTGGTTGACTGTGTAGTGCACAGCCGCGCCATCGTTGGTGGTGGCCGGCTCCACCGCTATGCTTGTGCCCGACGCTCGACGCCTTCTTCTCTACCCACGCACTCCACCCTCCGACGACACCGCCTCCTGCGGCCGCCCTGTGTATACCGCCACCACCAGCCATGAAAGCCACAACCGACCTCCTCAGCTCTAACCAACGCACATGCCTCGAGGTCGTACGACTCAACCCTGAGGGTTGGTGCGTGAACCGAGGCAGTGTCCTTTGGTCTTTTTAGCATTTAAAATAAATAAATAAATATATAATAATAAATTGTTTTATTTTAATAATATAAATTCTATAATATTTTAATATTATAATTGGAATAATATTTTAATATTACAAAATTGTTATTATATTTTAATATTATGATTTATTATAATATTAAAATGCTTTTAATTATATAATATCATGATTTTTTTTTGTTATAATATTAAGAGGCATTTAAATAAGGGTTATAATATTAATGTTTTATTAACATTTTAAAATGAGAATTTGCATTATATTATTACATTATTTAGATGGGAATGTTTTGTTTTAAAAAACGAGTTTCATTAAATATGGAAACAATATTTTATTTAAAAATGGAATTTTTCTTTTATCTGAATTTTTGATATAAGGGTTAATGTTTCATGTATTTAAATTTTACGTAGAAATAAAATGGTTTTTTGAAATGGCGTATGTAATTCAGTTTATTTAATGCTTAGAGTACTGATTGTTAGAGAGGAAATGGGTTTAGTGAACCCAAAGTAGATTTGATTCTTGCCTTGTTTTTGATCTGTTCGTATGGTCACTTGGGAAAATGTGGGTCTTAGTATTTGACAAGTCTTCTAGTTGGGTTTTCAAGTTTGTGGGTTGTCGTACTGTGTAGCCAACCTTAGATGGCCTTGGGTAGTGCGTTTAATGAGTTTGTTCCCCGATTATCACAAACGGGATTATGTTGACTGTATGTCATGGTTAGGGATGTGATATCCTTGCGTAGCACTTGTGTACCCTTGGGTTGTGGAGTTGTTCCACGTGTCGTCTTAGAGGAGTGGCTTGTAACGAGGGCTGGCACATGAAGTGGTGCCGCGATAACTCATTGTAAGTTATTTAATCCAGTGATATCTTAATTAAATGATTAGAGTATCACGTAGTATCAAACACTTAATAAGATAATTATGCCTTGCTCATGAACACAAGGGCTTGTAAAGACTTGGGTTGAGATGAAAAGGCATGGAATGGCAAGATCATTATCTTGTCTCGACGAAAGATAACTGATTCCACATTGGTTTACATGAGGGGCCGAAAGTCGTTAGAGGTTACCAGGATAACCCGAGATGGGGGCCGGGGCCTAGGAAGACTTACTAGGATAACCTATGTAACATTGTGATTACACTTCTCCTAGGTTGATAGTATGTTCGCATCAATGATGCAGTTGATTATGTTAATTCTGGAAGCATGCAACCATTGTGTTAGTGATGTCATTGTATTTATTTCAGTATGGTTGTGTTAACCTATGTCTAGAGGTAGATGTCCTTGGTTAGAAATTATTGCTACTATCTCCTAGCACGGGGGGTGGACCTTTGGGTTTCACTTGGTTGGGTGGAACGTGCACCTTTCTTTGTTGGGTTTTACTCCTTGTTCGTGTGGACGAGACTTCCAGTTGGAGAGCTCGTGGTTTTTAGTTGCAGTTCTTGCTTGATTTCATTACAGTTGTTCTTATAAATTATTACCGCTCATTGTTATCGAGGTGGAATTTGTAATTGTAATTATGTATATTGGACTTACCTCATTCGAGGAATGAGTGTTGTAACCCTATTGTTCAATTATGGATTAATGCATTTGAAAGTTATCTCTTATGCTTGTTGTAAAATTATCTTACTTGGAATGTATGTGGTTTTTTTATTAATTATATAATCGTCATGGGTTTTATTTATGTCTGTGTTGAGGTTCTATATAACCTCTGTCTCATAACCTTAGAGGTTGTTGGCGTTAGTTAGTGAACTTACTTATTAATTATACTTTAAAAAAAAAAATTAGTCTATTTAAAGTAGTTCCTTGCAACTTCCTCTAGGGTTGCGTGGCGGGGCGTTACATGTCTCCCAGACGCAGAAGAGGTAGAGGGCATGGATGTGGCCATCTAGGTAGTCGCAATTGGAGTCAGCATGACTCTCCTCCTCTTGTTCCACTTATTCCAAATCAGGAAGAATATTAGGCATCGCAGAAGCCCCTAGGGTCAGTGATCGTCAGCAGAACCTTGTAGGGATTGAGGCTGTGTGTAGAGCACTTGAGGAGGCATCGAAACTCCTTGGTCAGAGTCAGGGTAATCCTGAGGGAAGTCCCATCTCAGTCAGAGGTGCATATGAGAGATTTTATCAGGGCACATCCACCCATGTATGATGGAGCAGGCACTGGATTAGAGGTCGAGACTTGGCTTATAGACCTTGATAGGTGTTTTTCTATGCACCTG
Source organism: Sequoiadendron giganteum (assembly GCA_007115665.2). Classification (NCBI taxonomy): domain Eukaryota; kingdom Viridiplantae; phylum Streptophyta; class Pinopsida; order Cupressales; family Cupressaceae; genus Sequoiadendron; species Sequoiadendron giganteum. The sequence goes on from CM021103.1 coordinate 560,248,148, forward strand.
TATGGCAATAATACCAAAGCGCGGTGCGCTATCATGCATCTACGAGGGTTCACATCACAATGGTGGAGGTTGGAGGAGCAGAAGCTCCATATTGATATTAATTTAGTGTCTTGGGAGATTTTTCTAGAGCAGTACAAAGCTTGTTTCCTATCCAAGTATTGGCGTTAGCGTAGAGGCGATGAGTTTCATGCCTTGCGTTAGTTAGCCTTGTCAGTTGAATAGTATGAGCAAAGCTTCTACAAGCTCAAGTAGTTCATAGGGATAGGAGATGATGAGAGTATGCTGGTTCACCACTTTGTCAGGGGCTTAAATGTTTATCTTAGCAGATGTGTGAGGGTTTTCGAACCCAAAACCATGGAGACAACAGTGGAGAAAGCACATCTTGTAGAGGAGAATTTGGTCATGGCACTAGGAGGCCACATGGGTGTTCAGATTGGTAGTAGTTCAACAACTGGGTCTGGTGCTCAAGGGGGATAGACTCAGGGAGCTGTGTCTCCCAAGGCTCAATAGGGACCATCTCAGAGTGGTCAACAACATCAAAGTGCGCTTGGAAAGCGTAAGGACTCTCAGTTGTATCAGGATGATGGTGGTTCTTTGAATAGAAGGAGCCAAAACTTGTGGCGCAATAAGCGCAATCGATAGGAGCTGCCAACCCAAAGTTCACAGTCTATGGCTGACTGGGGTAGTATGCAATAGTCTATTGCACCATTAGGAGACATAGGGTTTTGTCGTAAAATGAGATGTTACTCTTGCGGCCAAAAGGGCCACCTAGCTAGGAACCGTCCACATCAGAACACTTCTGGATTTGGTCAGGGCCCAACAATTTCAGAGCCGACAGTAGGAGATGTAGGTAGATCTCATCGAGCTTATGTTGTGGTTGATAATCACCAGCCTAGGTATCAGAGAGTTGTAGTTGAGAATTTTGGAGTTGGTCGTGCAGTGCATGATACTCGTCCTCAGGGGTTGAGGTTTTGATTTGATTTAGATGTAGTTTGTATGAGGGAGCTTTATCCCTACTTGGTTGCAGGCTTCTGGGAGTAAGCCTAACCCTAGGGGGGGAGGATGTAATAGCCCTCCGTTTTCTTCTTTTAATCAAATAATGTTCTTCTCCTTTATGTTGTATTTTTTGTTAGTACTTTGGCTATGGTGCTCGGTTACTATTTGATCGCTATTTGTAAAGCGATGTGAATGTTATATTTTGATGTGATGGTATTTTATTCAGATGCTATCATTATGGCATGCTTTAGATTAGCACTGTGAATATTTGAATTAATTTTGTTTTATGTTTTGATCATATTATTGATGTTAGATACGTCAGTTAGTAACACTATATTGGTGAAGGGGACGAAATTGCACCACTCGCTTGCGAGGGCCCTGTGATTCCGCGATTTCCTCTTCATGGTGTTTTTTATTATGATGTTTATATGTGTTCGATATACTCTTTGTTCGCAGGTTAATAGGTACAGGACATCGACTCCACCTGGTTTCACAAGTTTGAGTGTGTCCATTGCCCAACGATATTCGATTGGGAGATAGTAGCTAGGTTTTACATGCCAAGTCATCACCCTGGTCATAGTGTGTCGTCGTGTTTTAGCTGGGTTAAATTGCTTTAATATTGTTCTATTTGCCTTGATTTTATTTAAATTGCAAGTTAGAAAAAGGTAAATAAATGGCTTATGTATTTAAGTTGTTGATTAAATTAATTTGGCTATATTTTTTTTATTTTTTATTAGACTGCAGGAATTGAGTAGCACGACCCCCTATAAAATGCAGTGCGCCTGGTAAACTTTTTAACGTGACCGGCGGCGCTGGCGCGACACGCCCTCCGGTACCACAGGGGGTGGGGAAATTTGGCTATATTGTTAGAAATGTTATTTAATTTATTAATTAATTTAATTTAATTAATAAAATAATTTAATCTTGGATTAGATTTATTTTATTGATTAATTAAATTAATGGTGTGAATTGAATTAAGCTATGCATTTTGGAATTGATAGGAATTAAATTTGAAATTTGAAAAATGATTTCAAATTGCTTTTTAAAAAGTTTTCAATGCAAAAATTGAAATTGGAGATGTTTTCTATTTCTATTTTCAAAAATTTATTATGGTTGTTGAATAAATATTTCTTGAATTTTCATGGAATTTTGCTATAAGCATGAAAAATTGAAAGAAAATAGGGGGAGAAAGAAAAAGAAAAGGGAGGAAGAACTTGATTTTGGTTTTGTGGGTTTTTGTATTGGAATTGTGGAGAAGTCTGTTGATTTGCTGGGTAGGAGCTTGAATATGAGGAGAAGGCTTTGCACCATTTTATCAACCTCTCAAGCTTTTGGAATTAGGTTTTCTTTTAGTTGGATTTACCTCATTTTGAATTGATTTTAAATTTTATATGCTGGTTGGAAAGAAAATAAACTTTGTTTGATTTGCAAGATTAACCCATTTTAAATCTTGTTTCAAAACTGTGAAAACTCTATTTGAAAATAAAATTTCTCAAGAAAAATGGTGTTCTTGGCAATTGGGTCAGCTGTAATAAGCACCTCAGCCCTAAAATGTACGTGGCCCGAGGAAAACACGCGGCCCAAGATCAAAAACGCGTTTGCTTTTTTTAAAAGTTTGATTTTTTTTTAAAAATAAAATATATTTTAAATAATAATATATATATGAGAATAAAGTATATATTAATATTTAATATTATATTAAATAATATTAAAATAATAACATATATATATAATATACACATAGGTATATATATATATATATCATATGAGGATATATATATATATATTATGTATATATATGTATATTATATATTATATATATATAGTTGAATTATTAATTTTAATATATGTATATATACATTTAAATATATACATATATTAAAATATTGTTTAAATGATGGCATGATTTAAATTATATTGGGAAATTTTAAATTATTGTATAATGGTTAAATTGATGGACTGATTTTGAAATAATATATTTGAAAGGACAAATGTTGGATTTAAAAATGATGTGTTTAATAGCGAGATTAATTGATTTTAAAATGATTGGTTTTGTAAAGGACAAATAGTTATTTTAAAATGATATGTTTTAAATCGAAGAAGTGAATGTTTATTTTATTATTATTTACAAGCAATTAAGGATTAAATATTTGATTTAAATTTCTTCTTATGTCTAAAAGAGACATTATTAAATTAGTTTTATTGTGGCAATAATCTATTGAATTTTATTAAAGAAAGTGGATTTAGTAAATCCAAAGTAGATTTAATTCCTGTTTAATTGCTCTTTGAAATGTAAGTTTCTTCTGTTTTCGCCTTGGGAAAAATGGTTCAGTAGGGGTTAATGAGTCTTCTAGATGGTGTTTTTAATTATGTGGGTTGTTGTATTTTGTTTGTCAACCTATTGTGAATCCCTTGGGTAGTGCATGGTACGTTGTTAGAAAATTACCTGGTTTCCATGAACGGGGATGTTTTGTGCCGCCTTTGGAAGGAGTGGATTATGTGAACTGTTGCCTCCAATGTTTGGAGTGAGTTTCATTATTTATTTCCTCCTAGAGTTGGAGTGGTTGTAATATCTATTTTTTATGCACTTGGCTTCCCTTGGTATTTGGTTTTGAATGTAGGTTGTCAAGTAGAAGAGTGGCTTCCGTTAGGGGCCAGAGCCCGTAAGAGGTAAGACTGGGTAACCTTCAGAGGTAGTGTAATCAAGTGATAACTAAAACAATGTATTTAGAAGATTAGGTAGTATTTCACACTAATCAAGATAAGTTTTAGCCTCACTCATTGTCGCAAGTGCTTGGTTAGGCTTGGGGTGAGTGGGAACGCCTGGAATGGCAAGGTCATCTATCTGGTCTTTATGATAGGTATTTGATCCCGCGTTAGTAAGTATGAGGGTCGGGGATCAATTGAGGCCACCAAGATATCCCATACTAGAGGCTAGAGCCTATGAAGATCCATAGTGGGTAACTCAGTATGAGCTGTGCGATGACACGCTATCTAGGACAATAGTTGGTACTTGATTTTATGTGTATGGCTTTCTTAAAATACCTGATTTGTTTTATATCTGGAAGCAATGTGACCATTTTAGAGTTGTACTTGTGTTGTACATATGATTGGTTGTGTTAGTTTGGTTCAGTTATGTTCTAGCCTGTGTCTAGAGGTAGTTGGTCTTGGCTAGGAATCCTTGTTACTATCTCCTAGCACGGGGGGTGGGCCTTTAGGTACCACTTGGTTGGGTGGAACATGCACCTTACTCCGTTGGGTTTTTGTTCTTGTTCGTTTGGACAAGATTTCCAGTTGGAGAGCTTGTGGGATCCAGTTGATTTTCATGCTTCATTCATTTCAATCGATCTTGTAATTTATTACCCCTCATTTGTTATCGAGGTGGAAAGTTGTAATTTGTAATCATGCTTATTGGATTTACCTCTTTCGGGGAATGAGAGATGTAACCTCCTTATTAAATTATTGTTATTTGTAATCTTATTGTATCTCTTATTCTTTGATGTAATTTATCTTGTATGGAATGTATGTGTTTTTAATTTATTACTTAGTAAATGAACGTTATGGTTTCAATTCATGTTTTTTGTTTGGGTCTTAAAATAAACTCAGTCTTGTAACCTGAGGGGTTGTTTGCAATGGGTAGTGAAATTGCATGCTAATTGTACTTAAACAAAAAAAAATTAATTCGTTTGGGTAGTTAATTACTACTTCCTCTAGGGTTGCGAGGCGAGGCGTTACAAATTTCACATCCTAATTGATAAGTCTAATTGTTGGTTTATGAGAAACACCTCATTCATGCTCTCTTGATGGATATAAATCTCTAAATTATTAGTACAAGTCTTTCTCAAACTTCCCATATGAGTGGAGCTTCCAAACATACCAATTTTCCTATTATTTTTATTGGAAGAGATTATTTAGTCATTGAACTATTTTATATGTCAAGCTATTGAAAGTTGTTTTAGTCTAGTTCAATAGGTTTGTTTATGTTTAGGTAGACCTTGCCTTATAACTTAAAGAAAATTTGAAGATTTAGGTGGATTCTTGGAACTTCACATAGAAAACCACCAACATTAACCTTAGCAAATTCTTTTAACACTTGCCAATCTTCTAATTACAAGATTAGAGATTTATTCCTTATTCTTCAAATGTATTTTAGGCTTGTTGTTGATACTCATATTCTATTGACAATCATATTCCATTGATAAAAGATGTTGTCTAGAGAATGATGGGTGCTACAAATCTCATTACTTCCAATCTATGTCTAATGTATCAACATCTATAGTTAAGCCTCAACAATATGTACAAAAGAATGTCTGTATCATTACAATTTGTAGTTGAACTCTTAACTCTTCTTATTATTTAATTATGGTACTTGGTCATTATTTTCCTATTAAAACATCCACTATAAGTGATAAACCATCTAGGTTCTCTCTAATCAATTAAAATGATGACGATTCAACAAGGGGAGAATTTAGTGGCAAATGCCATTCCTTTTTTTTTTCTTCTCAAAAATCATCTTTTTCCAAACCAATGGCTAGTACTAGACAATAAGTTTATAGTGTTAAAAATATTAATTTATAGCTACAAATCTCAATGGAGGATCCTCCATTTGCATGTTATTTTACTAAATGTACAAGGCCATATATATGCTTCTTGTAATTATTTTATTCATTTCTCTTTTCAAAAATGTGATCCTTTTGATATCATTTGTCTACAAGAAGTTAAAGTCTCTAGTTTTTTGTTGGACATTGTTATATTTGGCTATGGAGATAGTCACCTAAGATATAGAGGCCTAATGGAAAGCATAATGAAATGAAAAGATCAATATGAAAAGAATGAACTATATTCCTATCAAGAATGTAAATAGAATGAACATATACAATACAAGTAATGTATAAAAGGAACTTTGTTTTATAGACCAAGGTGAGACATAAGATAATATAATATTAATTAAAAGTGTCTTAATATTATGATATGAAACATAAATTAATAATTATCCTATGTGTAACCTAAGCAAACTTAACTAGACTAGTGTGAATAGGACCTAGTAGGTAAAATAGTAAGGTAATATCTATGTTCACTAAAAAAACCCCTTAAGTGCAACTAAGGGAGAATGAGAAAACATGTAAAAATGCAAATATGAAAGGATGTAATGATGAGTCCTAGATATTAGGACATGCTATCTACCCATGTACAAATTAATCTCTCATAATTGGAGAAACGGAGAAAATATAGTGGTGCAAAACTCCTCCCCAAAAGAGAGAAAATATAAAATGATATCAAGGTATCAAACGGATAAAACCCCATGCGAGGAAAATTTACCCTCATAAGAGATAAGAAGAGCGACCATGCAACTCCCCCAATATATAATATGTGCCAATGGTAGATTATTGAAACTAGATGAAGAATATGTTCCATAATCATCAAAACAAATTCCTCCTCTTAGGAAAAAAAACCAAAGGTTTATGCAAGATGTCTTCCCATTATTGGAAGGAATATGTAGGAAGAAATCTTAAAATGTATGGAGTCTCTAAAATCTACTTGTGTGTCTCCATGTCAATGTCAAAATTATCCACTACCAAGTCATGTGTTTCAGGCCACACTGATCAAGATGAAAATGCAAAATCTAGTAGAGATGAGTGCAAAAAATATCCAAAGATGAAGTGAATCCTCCAATTATTGATCAAGACTCTCCAATCCAATACCAAACTATGAAAAATGATTATTTGGAGAAAAAAAGAGTTCATAAAGGTTCCCCCATAATATTTGAAGAAGAGGATGCAACACCATGATAAATAAAATCAAAGAGAATATGAATATCCTCAATAGTGTCCTCTAATTTTGCAAGATAAGACTCATAAAATAAACCTAAAATGTTTGTCAAGTACTCATCCAAAGTAGTTATATTTGGAAGACAAGGAATGTTCTAATGTATTGAATCATTAGGATCCATATATGTAGCAATTTTAGTCTCATTATAATCAATAGTAGATGGAGGAGATATAATACAAGGTTTAAGAAGTAGATCAAATATGATAATACCTAAGTTCAAGCAACCAAAATTCTCTTCAAAGTCCACACTAGAAGTGTGATCATCATCCAAAGGATCACATCCATCATTAGGAAAAAAGTTTTTAAAAGTGTATAATTGAGATTCATGATCAACCATCCCAATACCAATAATCTCTCTACTCTCTAAATATCTAATGATAACTGAATGATGATTAAATTCCACAGTCTTCTCTGCTCCATCATGGGTAATATAATATATGAAAAGGATATTATTTGACAAGTGAGGTACAAAAAAATATCATTGAAGGCACCATCCCTAATATTAGTAGATATCCTCCCAATTGAATTCATGTAAGTATGATTACCTATCAAAATAGGTGGTATAAAACAAGGCTCAAAAGCAAAGAATATAGGCTGTGAAGATTCCATATAATGAGAAGCTCTAGAATCTAGAAGCCATCTAATTGATCCATTACCTATAGAAGCACAAAGATCTTGTCCATTTTTTTACCTATTCCAATAGTATGATATTTTTCTTATCAAGTTTTGATTGTTTTGAAGAAGAATATGAAGGAAACATTTTGGAAGGAAAACTATTTTTTTCTTCTCAATTTAAGATGTTTCAATTCATCAATGTCCTTATTATAATAATTATGTTCTTCATGTCCAAAATTATTTATAAACACACAAGTAAGATTCTCCTTCTTAGAAGATTTCCCTTTAGAAGAGAAATTTTTATGTTCTTTTGTGGAATTAGATGTGGATTGTGTGTTCTTCTTAGGATTTTTATTTTTCTTCTTTTTACCACTAAAACCCTTCTCATCATTTTCAATCAAGGCTTGTGAATATTAAGAATTCAAGGCGCTCATTTGAATAATATTATCTTTTTCCCTAGTGAGTTTCATAGAAAAATTATCAAAAGAAGGAATCTTAAACTCATTCCCAAATACTTTCTTTGTAGCATAGAAAGTAGACACAAACATTGAATATTCAAGTCCTATCTTTGAGAGAACACTTAATACCAAGTATGTATCTAATTTGTGAATGTTACAATCCTTCAATTATGTTCTTACTAACTTCAATTTATGATGAAGTCTTCTATGTTGTCAAAATTATATGGATCAAGACTTATAAGATCATTTTCCAGAAAGTATTCTTGGATTTCATTTGTTTTTCCAAATAGTTTTGACAATACATTTCATATAATCATAGGTGCATCCAAGTACTCAATGTGAAACAATAATTCAAGAAAGACATACAAGCACAAATAGCCAATGGCTTCTTCAAAACTATTTAGACACTTATTATTTTTAACATCATCATCGATTGGTTGAATGTCAATCCCATGAACTATCCTATACAACCTCTTAACTCTTAGTAATTTGTTCATTATAGATTTCCATTTAGAATAGTTGTAAAGTGTTATATTTGGAACCAAATATTGTTCCACGATGAAGAGACAGTGAAAGAACACAGATCAAGAGGGATGCAACCACAACCACAAGAATATTCTCCCTCAAATTCACTTAATCAAGGATTCCCCTAGCAAGTATGATTTGGAACTTTATACTTAGTACGATTAAATATGCCACTTGTTGAAAACAATGATGTGTTATTGATCTTAGTACATCCAAATGTAAATTTTGGCTATAGAAATTAAGGTATAATTTAATGAAAAATGAGATCAACTTGATCAAACCATTACAAAGTAAAATAAAAATGGTCATCTTTTAATAAAAAAATACACCAAACTACTCACCAAAACCTATGAGAACCTAAAATTTCTAGAAAAAATAGACATAAAGTCAAGAAGCACCTACACCATTAGGAAGATTGAAAAATTCTACCCCAAATAACAAAAATGGCACACAAAAAGGAGGTTAGATGATTGATTTATGGCCTTTTCAAGATTGACTATAAAATTGAAAATTCCATCTATATGGGGGGCTAGCTAGGGGAAGAAGAAGATTATTTTATGCAAATATCAGTATTGATTAGATTAAAATATTCCCCAATCTATTGAAATACACTACAAATTAAAAACTGCCCTATTTTTGTTGAAACAATTGTTTTCTTAGTGGTAAATGACCTTATGCACACTAGAATAATTTCACAATGGTTTAAACTACCACTTGTGGTTGTGACTATTATTGATGTGGGAAAGGTGGGGGATATGATGGGGAAGAACCTATGAGAGGTTGCCAAATGGCACCTTTTTATCCCTCTAGTGGCTAGCCTCCTCTTTATGTAGTCCACAAGGTATAACTATGATTTAATATTTTTTAAATATTAAAAATTTCAAATTAATTTTATTTGCAACTCTACCTACTTGCACTATAATTTTTTAGTATGGTGCTAGTGACATATTCCACATAGAGATCCATACGATAGAGGGAGGATATTTTTTCTTGATGGCTCCAAGATTTTTTTTGATTTTGATGAATTGATAGTTGATCCTTAGGTTCTTGGGTCTTCTAGAAACAATTGAAGGGTTATATTTGAACCAAAATTCTCCAAAATTATAGCTACCTTATAGATCTATAAACCATTTCCCATTCAAAAACTTGTATATATAGCCTCACATGTCTAATTTGGACAAATCAAAAGGCTAAATTGACTTTCATGGACACCATAAAAATAAATGGTAAGCTCAAATTTGCATCAACATGTTTCAAAATGAACCTACAATACAAAGCCACAAAGGGTAATGCCCTCATAATTTGGTATTTCTAAAAAGTTTTTTTCTCCAAGTCATCATTTGATGCAAGAGAAGAGCATAGTCAAATTTTCAAGATCTATCGAGATTATCACTCAAAATCTCTCAAAATTATTAACCAAAGGCACTTAACATGCTTTGATACCATATATAATATTTGGCTATGGAGATAGCTACCCATGATTTTTTTGGATATTTATGATATGTGGTTGTCATTGATGTCAACACTATTGGCATTAATGTCTTTAAAGCTGTATATGTCAAGGATATTGAAAAAATTGTAATAAAATAAGTTACAGGTTGTGGGTGATGCAGTGAAGTTTAGTATATTGATGGTGAGAAGTTGTGGATTAAAGGGTTTTTTTTCAAGTACATCTAGTTTACCCACCGAAAATTTCAAAGGTTCACATGAATATTTGATCAAGTTATGAGTATCTGTGTTCTGATAGTTGTTTTGTTGCTTTAGTTGGTGTTTCTGAAAGAAGATGATGTGATTCTAGTAATCTGAGTTGTTGTGAATGCTTATGAAGTGATTCATGATGCTTGTGGATGTTTCTATATTTTTCTCTATCCGCGTTTTTGGTTCGCATTCATCGTTGTGCTTGCGATTGGTGATTTTCTTCTTTGAGTTCATATTTTTTCATGATCATGGTCGACAGGGTGATTGTAGCGTGTTGTGGATCTTCGAGGATAATTGTCTAAGGCTTTTTGTGTTTGAGACATGTTGTTTTGGGTCCCTACTATGTTTTGGATGAAATTGGTTGATTCACATTGATAATTGTTTATTAATTTGGGTCGACAGTTTGTACACATTTTATATTTTGTTGGGCCGAGATGTAGTTGATGTTTTTGAAAAGATAAGCAACATTTACAGGGTGTTGTACCCTACACAAGGAGCCACAAGGGCCAGAAAGGAACAACTAAAAAGATAACAGTAAAAAAAAAAGGAACAAAGACAACACTTTAACAACACAAAGATCACGGATGGACAACCAAACAACATAACACTAGCGTAGGAAGCAGCTAAATGGCGTTGTCCCAATTTTTGAACAGGAGGTCCACAACATCATCATCGACTCATTCTTGGTTCTCCTGGGCATTATTGCCCTTCAAATCCTCCTTGATAATAGTGGACAGGGTACTAGTAACGAAGTGACCCAACTTCATTGTGAAATGGGTCAAACCTTGAAACCTTTTGTTGAGCATGTCCATCTTCTTTTCTAAAGCATTAGGCCCCTCCCCAACATCCATGGTTCCCAGGATCTCATCCGGCTTAGCCACCAGGGGGTGCGAAGAGTGAGAAGTCAAAGTCTCTTTCAGTAACTTGCTATGGGGTAAATAGGGGCCCTTCCATGTTTCAGTCCTCATCATCCTTGGTCTCCTCATCCTTATACACCTTGTTGTCACACTGCTCCTCCTCTGAGTCCTCAATAATCTGTCTTTTTTTATTGTTTTTCGCCAATCTCCTAGATATCCTTATAATAGTCTCCCCTCTAGTCATGGTCATGGTTTCCACAACAATATCAACCTGAGAATCTTTCCCTATTATGTTCTTCCTTTTACCCTCCTTCACCATAAGCTCCGGCCCACCTTTTTTTCCATCGTTAGCTTTTTTCTTTGTGTTGGAACTGTAAGCAGACTTTGCTGGGTGGCCTTAATTACACAAAGGTTGGACGTGACACTAGCATGTGCATTAACCATCCCTCCTTTAAGTTTCTTAGTAGCCAGTTTAGCTTTGGGGTTTCCCGCAGTTTCCAGATTGGATTTTCGAGGAGGGTTTTTTGACTTAATAAGGGAAATGTTCGCAACAGTCAAGGGTCCAATTTCATCGATACGAACAACCGAGATGGCTTTTGGGGGATAAAGGGCTAGGTGAAAATGGTAAATTCTCAGGATAAGCCCCTGATGGAGCGGAAGAGGTGGGAGGCAACATCGGTTAAGGCTGGTCACCTCCTTACATTTCTCAACGGAATTTTCCAGGTCCATAAGCAAAAAGAAGGGAAAGCTAAGCAATATTTTTTCCCTTAAATGATTCAGAAGGGGAAAATGATAGAAGAAATAGGTTTTGAACCTACCTTCCAGAGTGACATATTTCATCCACGTTAAGCACACCTGGTCCCAGGGCTTCAGAAGGGCTTCACGTTCAAAGCTCGACTAGTTTCAGACCGGTTCCTTGTTCCCCATGAAAAACACTTTCAAGTTGTCATTGTCCGGCGTCTTAGTGTGCTTAGGATATTTCTTCCTAGTACAAAACATTCCGGTGGCTTACACGATAACCTCTTCACTAACTTCAAAGGAAATACCTCCCATTGTGACCCTTCGGTTCTTCCAAGAATTAGAAAATTGACTAGAAAAATTAGGGTCGTGGCCAAACAAAATCTCCATGAGAGGAGAAAGGCCAATCTCAGCACAAATATGCCAGGCCAACGGATTCTTATGAAATTCTTCACAATTGTCTGGCTCAGTCCAAACACGGTCACCACCCATGATTTCCACCTGCATAGAAAAACAAAGAGTTTGCAGAGAACAAAAGTTATAAAAACTAGCAGGGCAACGGACATTCATCACAATGTGGGTATTAAGGCAAGCAATGCAACGTTGGGTAATGACGCTACTGTGCAAGTCACACGTGCGAGAGGGAAAATCACCACAAGATGACTTGAAAGTGGAATTAGTGTGGATCTTGGGAAGATTGCGGAAAGCTAAGCAGAAATTGGTGGGCATGTAGGGTTCCTTGGCTAAGAAGCAGTCATGCGAAAAAATAAGACAAGGTGTTCGCATGGCTAAATCTAGAAAATTCCATGTGAGTATAATTAGAAGCCCACGCTAAACTAGCAAGGACGAAGGTGCTAGAAGGTAGCGCTCCATCATTATGAAGGGTCAAATCAGTATTCATAATCACAGTCTTATAGATGGCATGATGACTTAAAACAAGATATCGCACAATCCCAAAGAGGAGAGTTTGCACGATACGACCTCTCAAAATCATCAAAGTCTCGTACTTTCCTAATTCCTTCATAGAGTGGCCTCCTTTAACCATGTGACAAGCCTTAAAATTGGAAACCCACCACCTATCAGCCACCTCAATATTAGAGCTCATCCACTAGGTCCACATGACAATCAAGTGGGCCCCCCAACCAGCATCCAACATCCAAAGATCTTTTAACATGTGACAAGTCATAAAATTTGAATCCCGCCACCTATCGACCATCTCAACATTAGAGCTCATCCACCAGACCCAAAGGACAATCAAGTGGGTCCCCCAACTAGCACCCAACACCCGGAGATTTGAATTCATCATAAAAAGTGGTTGCTTTGTTCTTTCAAGATAAAATCTTGAATCCTTGGCGGTAACTTCTCCATGCTCCTCCAACATTTAGAGTAGCCCCAACAAGTGTTGAAATTAGCCAAGGCATCCACCACTTGGTTTCCCTCCCTAAATATATGTGTCACTTTTTTACCACTGATCTTGGATAACAAGAACCTAATGTCCAATAGGATATCCTTTGTCCTCCAACCAATTAGTCTGTCTCTATTCACGAGATCTGTAATGGACTTAGAGTGCCCTTCAATGTGGAGGTTAGCAATCCCAAGAGAGACAAAAATTTGGAGGCCCATGAGCAGCGCACGAGCTTCCGCCATAATAGAAGAATTAAAACCAATACCTACAACAAACCCAACAACTAGAACCCCCTCGGGGCCTCTAATCACTCCACCAATACTAGCCCTACCTGGGTTGCCCTTAGCAGCCTCGTCAAAGTTGAGTTTAAACTAGCCTCTATCCGGAGGCTCCCACTTGTTATTTTTCCTAGCTAGGGATTTAGAGTTGTCAAATGAGCTGGCCTCTAACTCCTGGTGCTAAGCCTTGGCCATTCTAATTTCATAATCAAGAGGTCCCAACTTTGGGGGTTTCCCATTGAAGAGGGAAATGTTTTCCACAATGAGCCGGAACCCTATACCAAAAACATCCCTAGGATTCCTCTCAATATTCCTAAAGACCTTGTTGTTCCCTTCCTTCCACAGACACCAGCCCCATAATAGGAGGAACCTGATTCTAAATTTCACCAAGCAGGGGGTGGGAATAGGGGCCACGCCAACCCTAGATGAAGGATATGAGATCCTTACACATAACCCAAGAGACTTCCAGTTTCTCAAAAGCTAGCCCCCAAACTTCAGTAGAAAACAAACAGTGTAACAAAAAATGACTGACAATTTCCTCATTGCACTTACATAGTAAGCATCTGTTGGGGATATAAAATCCCTGTTTCCTCAAATTATCCTAAGTAAGAATCCTATTATGGCAGGCCGTCCACCAGAAGAAATTTATATTAGGGATCATGTGGCAGTTACATATCCTCTTCCAAGGGTCCATCATAGTACCCTAGTTTGTTAGCAGAATGTACGTCGACTTAACAGATAGATCCCCTTGTTTGTCAAAACCCCAAAAAAACTCATCTTCTTTGTCATAGGAGGGAAGTTTGGTAATGGAAAGAACATTCTAGAGGGATCTAGTTAGACAAAAAAGGTCTTGAGACTAAGGACAACAAAGGATTAGGTCCTTCCAAGCCCTAGCCCCAAGGGGTTCGGAAACATAATCACTGATATGGGTACCAAAGTACCTCTAAGCCGATCCCATGAGATTCCTAAAGTCAGAACAAACCAGAGGGGCATCAAATAACCACAGATCCTCCCAGAATCTGATCCAATTACCATTTCCCATTTTCCATTTAATCCCATTCCTTAGTAGGCCTTATGTGTTGTAGATGCTCCTCCAGGCCAAGGAGCCCTAGGGGTGAGACTCTGAAAGGCAATTGATCAAAGGCCTATACTGAAGATATTTGGAATTCAATATTTTGCACCAATCCTTAGTATTCCTCAACTGATCCCAACCCACCTTGGCCATGAAGGCCTTGTTCGAGTTGACTGTTGTTCTGATTTCAAGGCCACCACAATTCTTGGCCTAGCAGACCTTTTCCCATTTAACCAGAGCAAGTTTCTTCTTATCCTTAGTCCTAGACTAGAGGAAATTCTTTTGGATTTTCTCAAATTTATCAACAATGTACTTAGGCATCTTAAAAAAGGAAAGGAAGTAAGTTGGTATACCTTGAAGAGCCGTTGTGAGAAGTTGGAGCTTACCAGCATGGCTTAGGATGGAATCCTTCCATCCAACTAGTTTCCTTTGAATTCTTTCTAGCACCGAATTCCAAAAGTCAGGGGTAACCTCCTTAACCGTGAGAGGGAGCCCCAGGTAAACCAAGGGGAGGGACCCACTTAAACAACCGAAAATTGTAGTCACTCTAGCTTGCAAGTTAGGTGTGCTGTTAAAGAAATAGATCATGCTTTTTTTGTAGTTGATGAATTCAAAAATTTAACGAAAAAAACAAATACGGGAGGATTTGATCGATTTACGAAGAAAGAAGCAGCAATACTCAAGAGAGAATTGAACAAATTGCAGGAGGATCTGGGGGGGATTAGATACATGACAAAATTGCCCGATATTGTAATAATTCTTGATCAAAAAGGGGAATATACTGCTATTCGGGAATGTAGAACTCTGGGTATTCCAACAATTTGCTTAGTTGATACAGATTGTGACCCAAATCTCATGGATATCCCAATCCCAGCCAATGATGATGGTAGAGGACCAATCCGGTTGATCCTAAATAAATTAATTTTAGCAATTCACGCGGGTAGAGAATTGTAATTCTATAAAAAGTGAATTAAAAATAAAAAAAGATAAGCTAGAATTAAGCTGGCTACTATTCCCAAATCTTATAGAATAGATTAAGATAAAGTATTTTTATAGAAATAAAGAGATCTTCTTAATCAATCAAATAATCATTCCATTATTTTATTTCATAGCCTGACTTATGATAGTGAAATAATTTAGGAATTGGTCATTGAACCAAAATAATTTCTTTTTGAAGTTCATCTTTATATACAAAGGGTAATATGGATATTGTACAATTTCCTATTAACATGCTGAATTATTTCTATGAGATATCCGGTGTGGAAGTAGGTCAGCATTTTTATTGGCAAATAGGGGGGTTTCAAGTTCATGCATAGGTACTTATAACTTCCTGGATTGTAATTGCTGTCTTATTACGTTCAGCTACTCTAGCTATTCGAGACCCACAAATCATTCCAAACGGAGCTCAAAATTTTGTGGAATATGTTCTCGAATTTGTTCGGGACTTGGCTAGAACTTAGATTGGTGAAGAAGAATATGGTCCCTGGGTTTCTTTTATAGGGACTCTGTTTCTATTTATTTAGAAAAAAAATCTTTGCAAGAAGGATGGCTAGAGATTCATCGAAAATACACTAGTTCCTGTTAATTCATAATATAGGAAAATCCTTTTTTTTGTCAATTAAAGGGATTACTCCCCTTATTCTGTAAAAAAAGGAGGAGCCGTATGAGGTGAAATTCTCATGTACGGTTTTGAAGCGGAGATCATTTCAATTGAATGAACGACTGTAGCAAATGTCAGCTCAATCTAAAGGGGAATACACAGAAGCTTTACAAAATTATTATGAAGCCATGCGACTGGAAATTGACCCCTATGACCGAAGTTATATACTGTATAATATAGGTCTTATCCACATGAGTAATGGGGAACATACTAAGGCTTTGGAATATTACTTCCAAGCATTAGAACGAAACTCGTCTTTACCACAAGCTCTTAATAATACGGTCTTGATCTGTCATTTGTTATCCATAAATTGTTGTACAACAACCGGGTCCAGGGAGGAAGCTGCTCTGATGCCCTTAATAGAGCCCTCCGACAACAGACCAATAAATTTTTTTCTCAACACATCAACAATCATAATGAAGAGATAGGGAGATAGGGGGTTGTCATGCTTGATCCCTCTACCAGTAGAGAAAAACCCAAAGGGGGACCCATTAACAAGAAAAAAGTACTTGACAGTATTAACACACTCCATAATGAGTTTGATAACCGAATTGTTGAACCCAAACTTAGGCAGTACCTTTGGGATGAAATCCCATATAACTTTATCATAAGCTTTAGAGATGTCCAGTTTTAGAGCCATCCCCACATAGTTACATCTATCCATAAAATGTAGAAGCTCGTGAGTGGTCAGAGTAGCATCAAGAATATGGCGCCCAAGGACAAACCCTTTTTGGGTAGGACTAATGATTTTATCCAAAAGGGGTTTGATACGGTTCACTAAGATCTTAGATAGGATTTTGTAAAAGGTGTTACATAGGCTAATGGGCCTGAAATCAGTCATGGACTGAGGCTCACCAATCTTAGGAATTAGGGCAATAAAGGTGTGATTAAGTTGTTTAAGGATTTTACCAAATTTGAAGAAATCCCTAGCCGTAAGCACAAGGTCCCCATCCACAGTATCCAAAAATATCTAAAAGAAGGCAAGAGGAAAACCATCAAGTCCCAGGGCTTTGAAATCCTCCATACTAAAGGTAGCCAACCGAACTTCTTCTTGAGAAACAACACTGAGAATCCCCAAATTATCTTCCTAGGAAATGATGGTAGGGAGATAGTTGAGCTGTAAATTGTCCAAAGCTGGGTTGGGCGCCTCAGTAGGAGCCAAGTAAGCCTCTTGAAAGTAGTTAGCAGCTAGAAGGGCAATCTAGGAAGGATTCAAAATCACCAAACCAGAAGTATCAGTCAGATTTGAAATTTGATTCCTTTTCCTATGCTTGATGGTAGACACATGGAAGAAAGAGGTGTTCCTGTCACCTTCCTTCAGCCACTGGACTCTGGATTTTTGCTTCCAAAAGATTTGCTCATTTTTGAGTACCCATTCCCATTCCATCCTAGTTTTCCTTTCTTGGTTGTGAGTTTGCTGACTGTCATCTCCTTTCTCCATTTCCTTTTGTAAAGTTCTCAAATCCTCTTCTAACAAATTCTTTTTTTGAAACACGTCACCAAACACACTCTTTTTTCATCCCTTAACCATGTTTTTAATATGTTTGAGTTTGAAAAAGATCCTAAACATGGGGGAGCCACAAACAAGAATATTCCACTATTCAACAATTTTATTTTTGAAGTCAAGGTGAGAATTGCACATTATCTCAAACCGGAACGGGACGGGACCCACAATAGGTCAGATATTAGAGGTCAGCAAAAGGGGGTTATGGTCAGACATCGTTCTGGGCAAGGTTTTGAGATTGGCATTAACAATATTGGTTCAATGGGGAGAATAGAGGAAGCGATCTAAACAAACTTGAATCAGATGTTCACCAGAGCGTCTGTTGGACCAGGTAAATTTCTGGCCCATAAGATCAATATCTATCAAACCCGAAGAATTCAAGAAATTTTCTAGGTCAGACATGCTATTAGAGTAATCTAGTAGGCCACCACTTTTCTTCAAAGGAAAGAGAGGGGAGTTGAAGTCCCCAGCAACCAACCAACAGGTTCCCCTATTATGATTTATTTTAACTGGCAGGTCCTGCCACAACGTGCTCCTCACATTCCTCTAATTAGGAGCATAAATATTCTCTATAGACCAAGATTCACCAAGGTAAGTAAAGGAGGCCCCCACACAACTTTTACAGTGGAACAAGTCAAATCCCAAAAATTTTGATGGGTTCCAAAGCATAGCCAGACCACTTGAAGCACCCTCAACATCAATGTAGACATAGGAAGCATTGGGCCAAATAAATTTAGCAATTTTATCAAAAAAATTCTTCATCATTTTGGTTTCTTGTTGTAGGCACACATCAATCTTATGTTCCAAAACATAGTTCTTCAGAGCAAGTTGTTTGTGGGAGCTATTGAGCCCACGAATATTCCACAACATAACTCTCATTTCTGACCTTTCTTAGAGGACACCTCCAATGTCCTTTGTTTACCCAGGGCAATCTCATTTTTTTGTTTATCTCATCCTCGTGTGTCTCTAGGTGGGCCTTCCTAGCTTTGAGTCTCCTCCTACATTTTCCTTATTCTTCCTCCCTTTTTTCTTTGGCTTTGTCTAGATCCCTTCTTCTACAATTTTCTCAAGCTTCAAACCCCCCATACTCTCTACAGATTCATCAACTGCTCTGATACTCTCTTCTTCCCAGATTTCACCATCCTCACCCATTGTCTCACATGTCCCCGCAGGGACCACTGTAAATGAAGGAACAAAAGCCAAAGAACCAAGGTCCTAGGTCATCTAGATAGCTAGGGGTTTGACAACAGACTCCAAAAAGGCACTGGAGTAGACAAGGTCAGATGATGGGTCAAAAAAGGTGGGTGAAGGCTGGGGGTCAATAGGGGGAGGTGAAGCATTTAGAGGAAAGAGCCCAGTGTCCTTCGTCAGATGGGGTACATTTTCCATAGGTGTAAGATTCTCCAAGGTACAATCCACCTTAGGCTCTCTACTGAAAGAAGATTTGCAGTCAGAGATAAGGTGACCAACTTTAGCAAACTTTTGATAGTAGATGACAAAATTTTCATAACACACTAGTTGGGTCCAGTTGCCAAACTTAGAGCACAACTTGACTGAGTTCGGAAGGATTTTATCAACACACATATTAGCACAAAATCTAGCAAAAAATAACCAAGATTTTGATTTGGTGATAGAGTCAGTGGTGACAAAATGACCCAACGAATCCCCAATACATTTGAAGATGGCTTCATCCCAATACTCTAGAGGTAAGCCAGGAAGCCGAACCCAAATTGGAGCCGACTTGTTTAGGTCCACAGTAGGGTCAAAACTCGGCTTCTAATGACACATGGCCAGGCTATGTTTCCCATACACCCAAGGACCCGTTGAAAGATTCGCCACCATATCCTCCACAGTTGTGAATCTAAAAAGAAAGAGGCCACTAGTCATCACATAGATTTCCACACCCCCCTTAAGATGCCATTTCGCGGCAGCCCACTTCTGAACCATATCTACCGTTGGACGGAAGGAAAGAAATCTACCCACCACAACATTCTCCATGGAGGAGAGGATCCTATCACAGACCAAATCAGGAATGTCAAAATCCATCCTAGAAGCCATGACAACCTTGTGTAAAGAAGGAGTCAGGGAAGAGATTTGTTTTCCATAGGTCAACACATCCTTCCAACCAAATTCTGGAAGAATCTCCACCGCCAACACAGAAGATTCGATCGAGAACACAAGGGTCTTCAAAAGACCTGTAGGTAAAAGCACTGTCCCAACAAGAGTGAAACCTGAGGGACACGGGCCCATAAGAGAGATGCTCGGGTCAGGGGGACAGAGGGGGACCATTGGGTACCCCCAAAACAAAGTCCACCATGCATGCAGGAAGTTCAAATGCAAGAAGAGGAGGGGGAAGTGAGAAAAATAATGGTATGTAGTTGATGTTATCCTCAGTTGCGGATACATATGACCAATTTTTTATACCATTTGAGATATGAAAGGTGCGAGATGTGCGAGTTCTGTGTGCAAATAATGTTCTAATCTTTTGAAGGTAGAAGTAAAGTGTGAAGAAGAGTGAACAAAATAAATTGGTCATGTGCTTAACCAGAACTATAATCAGGCATTAGCAGATGCTATTTTCTTACTTCAAATCCTCGGATGTAATCCGAATGTGACTGTAAGATAGTGTGTCTTCCTTTGGGCAGTAAGCCTTTTTGTATTTGAGTAGTGAGCTCTAGGTAGTGTGCATGAATGCACGTTCATTCCACATTTACAATACTTTTAATAGAGTATAATCTTGTGGATTAACCTCCACCGTGGTTTTTCCCCTAATAGGGTTTCCATGCAAAAATCTTGGTGTTATGTGTGTTTTTGATGTGGTGATGGTTTATGCTTTCATGTTTATTTATCATATTTGAGAATAATTTTAATAAGTATAATTTTTGAGACAACTAATTCACCCCCCTATCAGTTTTTTTCCCTTGTGTTGCCAATAGATTTATAGGTCTGATGGAAAACACAAAGAAACGAGAAGATCAATATGATAAGAATAACCAATATTCCTATCAAGAATGCAAATAGAATGAGCATATACAATACAATTAATGTATGAGAGGCCATTGGTTTTATAGAACAAGGTGAGACATAGGATAACATAAT
The DNA here is from genome assembly GCA_007115665.2 of Sequoiadendron giganteum. NCBI lineage: Eukaryota > Viridiplantae > Streptophyta > Pinopsida > Cupressales > Cupressaceae > Sequoiadendron > Sequoiadendron giganteum. The sequence goes on from CM021103.1 coordinate 560,268,882, forward strand.
ATTATGACAAGTGTCATAATATTATGATATGGGACATAAAGTGATAAGTATCCTATGTGTACCCTAAGTAAACTTAATTAGACTAGTGTGAATAGGACCTAGGGGTAAACTAGTAAGGTAATATTCCTGTTCACACCAAAATAAATTGCATTGAGCATAATTTAGAGAAATTCCACTTAGATCATCACCTCACATGTGACACAAGACTCTTCATTTCATGTGGATCATTCATGACATTTATAGCTATTTAGTTAGCATTATCAATATTTATGATATTAATGATGGCTTGGAAAGAATGATGTTATGGTGTTTTTGATTAGCGATCAACGGGTTTTGCGGGGACCAAAACCCCATACAAATAGGTTTTGACAGGACCTGTAACCCCTTAAAAACAAAATAAAGCTGCAAAAATATAGGATCAAGAGAATCAACAACCCAACATCAGTAGTCTACCTCAAGATATACAAGAAAAAACAAACTGCAAGAAATCAGCTTTGAAGGGACTGAAAACCCAAAACAACCAAGAAAACACAAGGGCCTTAACCCCAAAACATCTTTAAAGGAGCTTCCTAAATCTTCCAGGCACTGAACACCACCTCTAGCCTCTACTCCATAGTGAGACAACTGCTTAGCACAAAGCTAAAACAAAAAGGGCTGCCAAAGCACCCTTCAAGATCTATCATTTTTCCCAACCTCCCTACCTCAATAAGAGAGCAACAAGGAAAAACCATAATAGTGTTATACACCAACAAAACCCCGATTCTCGAAAGAAACAAAAAAAAAAACACCCCACCTCAATAGGGATAATGGGAGACACAATAGAGCACTGCAACACAACAACCAACCAACAACACCAAAACGCTTGAGAAGCCAACCCAACCTCCAAATATAAAAGAGAGGGCTCCCCTCTATAGGAGAGGATGAGATGAAACCCCTTACCAGCAAAACCAAAAATCTCCACGCCAAAAAAGCTCCACCTCAATAGAATCCAACACTCCACTTCTACAAGAGCAATCTACCCCTCAATAGGAGACACCGATTGAAGAAACCAATAAGTAGCTTTAGTAGGAAGGGCAGACATAACATCCCTTAGCAACACAAGCATTAGGTATTGAGCGGAAGAAGAAAAAACCTCCTCAAAGAGCTCACATAACTGGGATAGAAGAGAACATAGCCCAACCAACAACAAACAAGCATCACCTTGGAAAAATTCCAACAGAACCATGCCAAACAACTCTAGTAACCTCCTCCTTTGACAGAAGAGGCTAAAGGAAAACAACAAAAACCACCATCTGCAAAAAACCTTTTGTAAGAATCCAAGGAACAAGTCTTCAAGGAAACCAATAGGGAGCTCCCCACAAAGAATAGGGAAGCTGACCTCCAAGCTACCCAAAACCACACATCTACTTTGCAAAGAGGAGAACACAACATCAAAAGGAAACATAGGCCAAAAGACCACAAAATGTAGAGTCCTAGTCTCAAAATGATCAGGAGCAACTAAACCCTGGGAGGAATAGGGGGTCCCAAATAGGTTAAAAGTAAGGAGAAGGCCCAACAAGAGAGCACATCAAGAAATCCCAACACACAGGTCAAAGCCAAAAATGGGCCAAAACTCCACATAGCCAACCATGAGAAGACAACACCAAACCACAGAAAGGGGAGGACACAAAACACTCTGAAAACAAAAACCCCCAAAAGAGAGCCACCGAAAAAACATTAGGCAGGAATGAAAGACACCCAAGAAGAAGCAAGAAGAAGAACAAACCAACATGAAAATCCCCCAAGCCCTCCTACTACGTCGAGTAGGAGAAAAAATATGCCCAATCTTCAACTGAACTTCCTCAAAGGAATCAATGCATAACCACACCCACTGAAGGGACGACAACGAAAAAAACAATGGGAAGGGTAGCCGACACCCAAACCCAACCATAATAGCACCAACATACACATCCTCAGAGGGCCAAGAAATGCCTCCCAGGCCACACATGCCACATAGAACCAGGATGGAGGTAGATCCATCAGCTGGGTCAGTGACCACACCGCACCCCTCACTGTCTATAGAAGAAAGGCTGCAGATTCCCAAGAAAACCCCAACCAACACAAGGGAAAAGACATCCTCATCCTTGTCTACATCTCCATATCCCTCCTCATTGGATGATTTCAAACCACCCGCATAACTGCTCTTCCTGCCACGCTCCATAACATTGATCAATGTTTGTCAACTTGTATGTTATGGTGTTAGGTTGCTAACAACTTACATTTTTCTAATTGAATATTTATAATGAATTTAATATGGTGGTGTGAGTTGGGGATAAATAAATAATGTTATCAATGCATATGTGCAGGTGAGAATGTAAAGTTCACTTGTAATTTAACATTTTTGGGGGGTTTTATATGCTTATATTGTGTAACCTCAGTTCTTTTAGAAAAAGTTGTTAAATTCCTTGTTCACATAATTATTTCTTAGCAACATATTTTCCACCTTATTGAGTGCAAATTCAATTTGTTGAGAATTCATCTAGATATTATTATCTTTGAACTTAGTCCGATCAATTTTAATAATGTGTGGGATGACAACCCTTTGAAAATATCAAACAGTCAATTCTTATTAAATATGTCAATCTTTTTCTCATAACGGGATTTTCCACTTTGTCAATCAATTGTAGAATTTTGATCTATATTCTCTAGTGGAAGACAACTAGATTGAGTAGTGGAACATTGCGATTACTCACACCACAACCTTCTTGTGTTATTTTTGTAAGTATATGGATATAGTGTGTGAGAAAGCCATTGAATCTTAGTGATGGAATTTATCTTGGTTACTAAAGAGATAGAATACAACCCTTTTAATTCTTATATTTAGTTTTTGGTCTCTTAATTTAAAGACAACATTAATTAATAGAGATAAATTATCCTAAATGTACTTAAATTAATGGTTTTCTTCATTGGATTTGATTCAAATATAAGATTCCAAATATTTCCTCAAATATTTACACATCAAGCAAGCTAAATCTCATATTAAGACCGCCAAATATTCATAGAGCCATATTTTTTACATATTAGAGATTTTGTAGGCCTTCCTAGACCACTACAAGCTCATGTTATAGGTTCAAGAAGATACCTTGGAGTGGATGAAACATTTACAAAAAATCCAAGAAATTGTCCCTACTCCACTCAAATTTCTTGTGACTTATCACTCTCCCTTGAGGAGCTTTACTTAACTCTCACATAAATGGACAATGATAAGGTAATTAGTTTAGAAAGAATTTCCTATAAATTATTCAAAGCCATGTGACACTTTAATAAAATTGACCTTCTTTAGGTTTATAACGAAGCTATTCACAAGCATTCCTTTAGTCACACTATTAATTAGGGAATATTGAGTTCATCCTTAAGGTTGGGGACCAAAAAAATATTACTAGTTGGTGGCTCCTCACCTTTGTCAAAATTTCATACAAGTTCCTTTCCAAAGTTGTCACTTTCAATAGATATTGCCTTTTTCCTTCCATCATTTTCCCTAATAAATTAGCTTCATTAAAATTTGTTACACTCTTAACAATACTATAGTTGATTAAGAGGGGATGGAATGGGATAGGACCTCTTAGTGGCACATCCTTTTCCTAAAAATATGTTTTGAGAATGCATATGACTACATTGAGTGGCCCTTCATTCTATTATTCTCAAGGTTCTTGGCGTCATTTTTTTGAAGTCAGTGAAATCCTTTTTCTCTAATGCTTCAACTTATTTATCAATTGACAATAAATATTCTATAAGTTTCAATTTGGTTAGGTCCATTTGCTAAGGATGTTCAATTTCCCTATCCTTCTATGTTCTTATTTTCCAATCCTATATTTTTCTCTTGAGGGTATTGTTTTCCTTGTCTCAACAAACCACCACTAGGAATTTGGTGGTGATTTTCCCCATTATTTTAGAAAAATAGGAGTCTTTTAAATAAACAATAGATTTTTTTAGAAAATTTCAAAAATATTTTGGCTTGAATATATAATGGAGTACAATTAAATTTTACTAATAAATACTATTTTGTTGTCAAATTGTCTTAAACACTACATAACTAGAAGTAGATGGATAAAATCTATGTTCAAACTTATTGACATTAATTTTTCTTTGAGAACATGGTCACCAATATTTGGTAGCATGTCCATAGTAGGTTGCGGAGAAGATTTATTTTTAGATTACTTGATACCTCTCCCTTACTAGAAATTTTAATACTTATAGAAAATTCTTAAAGGCTACCCATATTTTTTATTATCCTTATTGGACCCCATCTAAAGCTACTTGTGATAGGCTCACAAAGCTCATTCTTGCGACATTTTTTTGGGCCATTGTGGAGAGTTCCAAGGCTTCCATAGGGTTAGAATTTGTTTCACTCCTTAGGAAAAAGGTGGCATTTTTATTATTGGAATTCATAGACAAAATATTGATCTTCATGACAAGTGGGTTTTTTATGCTACTAAAGGATTAGAGGAATAAAATATTTTCCTTAAAAATTGTAATGATTTTGGATATCCTTATGGAAATAAGTGTTGGTAGGGTATTTAATTTTATTTCATTCTCATTGACAATATTCCACTCAAGATTCAATGTTTAGTTGCTACTTAAAGCATTTAAAAGACCTTTGAAATTGTCAAGGTCTTTCATAAACAATTCAAGGAAGGCTTCAAGACTAGGTTATCCTAATGATCATACTATTTGGTGGCCATCTATTATCGATAAATTTAATTGAACTTTAGTAGAGACAATTGGTATTGAATCTCTCAATTTTTTTGGTAAATCCATTTGTGCTATTTGAAAATTGATCCACTCTCGAGACTAGATATCTTTACTCAAGATATAATAAAAAATAGCTTGTTTTTATTGGCTTGCCTTCAATTGTTCATATACACAAGCCCATTCCTAGTATCATGCTTCAAAAGTTGGAGATTCAACCACCTCATCCATTAGGGTCATATGTTCAAGATTGTTGAAGTGTTGATGAGGAGCTAAGAGATTGAAGTAATCAATGTACCCATAGAAAGGGGTTTTGATGAGGGTTGAAGATGACCAAGCATAGAATGCAACATATTTAAAAATTATTTGATCAAATTTGTAGACCTCAAGGTGACCTATAAAATTTACTTTGGCTTGTAAGATTTGTAAAAAAGGTTGGATATGAAATTCACAACGAAGAAATCAGTGAAAACCAATGCGCTCTTATTTGTGAAACTAATGAAATAATTATGATGCAGATGATGAGTGGTATACAAAGAGTTTAAGAATTTTATTTTTAATTTTTTTAATTTTTTTATATGTTTACAAGGTTGGAAGGTTAGAGGAAGGTCATATGTTTCCTTTCAAATTTTGGGAAGGACTTGGATATCATTATATTATGGTTGTATTCCATATTCATGACTATTGAAAGTGTGATGTAAGTATGAATTGAAGTGAGAATGTGTTACAAGTGTGATATAAGATCTAAAATCATTATGTGGCTCATTGATTCCATGTGAGAATTATAAATTTTTGTAATAAAAATAATAATAATAGAATGGAGGGTATTTTATCTCTAGATTTTTATTTTTCAACCTATTTCATATTTTATCTAAGGTAAAGTATGTGTTTCCATATATTATTTTTGTATATGTTTGAGAAGATCTATGTTTACTTGATTTTCACGTCATTGTTAGTGTGGCATCTAATTAGAGGTTAATAGTGCATTTTAAATGTTTTTATATTTTCTTACATTGAGCATATTCTTTCTAATAATAGAGAGATGCAACCTCTGTATATATGGATTATTATCTTAAGCTCTTTATAAGCTTAACAAGTACCGGGGCTTGAATTCTTCCCCTTTCACTTAAACTTATAAAATAACCAATATTTAGCAAGATAGTATTGAGTCTAAATTTTTCATTTCATTGTGTTATTACTATATAAAGCCTTGCTCACATTGGTATTACTCATCCTAGGTGACTTGTAACACCTCTCTAACCCCAACTTAGGTAAGATAACATTTTGACATTGATTTGGTATTCTAAATGAAATGTTATCATATTGAGATTAGACAGTGTTAATTAAGTGAAGGTTATCATGATTTGCTTATATGTTTATATAATGTTATCATTTCTTTTGTATGATTATGGATAGGAAAGGGATGATGTCGTAACACTCGTATCTGAGAGGCTTATGATATTATGACCCCTTCCTGATGATTGATGTTGCTTCAGCTATATGATATATGTTATATGCACATATACTTTGACATGTAATTGAAGTGATGCAAGTACTAAGTATCGACCCCACCTGTATTCACAGGCCTGAGCGTACTCTTATTCCACGATGGTGGTTATTGGAGGTAGTTACAGGCCAAATGTCCCCTACCCTAGCCCACTTTACCCCATTAGTGCAGTGTTCCCGTGTTGTCTTACCGTCCAGTTACCTAACGGTAACGTCTGGAGCACCTTACAGTCGTATGTGGTTTACTTGAATGATTTGTGGATGCATTTTGTCATGGTTTCTGTTATGTGGCTATATTTTGGTTGTCAGTGTTTTGATGTGGTTTCAGTGGCATCTTGACGTGGTTTCATTTATGGTATTTTATAGCATTTTATTGATAGGAGATTTGAATGGTTATATCCTTGAGGTTTTGAATATGTTATTTTAAGTGATTTTTATTGATCATTAGAGAGAATGATTTATTTTTATTTGGTAATTTTAAATGATTTTATTAATTGTTTTTTTTGTCAGCTCTTATAATCTTATTTAAATCCTTTTTGGGTAGCTTGCGTATTTTAATGATTGGATTTAAATTATTATTTTATGTGTTATTGAGAATGTTGAATATTTAGCGATTTAATTAATTGATTTGGAGAGCTTTAAGAGTTTATTTAATCAAATGTTTTATTTCATTTTATTGTTTTGAGAGTTTTAAATGAAAATAAGTTTTGATATTGTATTGATTTAAAGAGTGCTATTTTAAAATGTGATTTATTTTGGAGGAGTTTTGTTAAAAAGAAATGAAATAAAATGGGTAGCTTGGTCTTTGATATTTATACCTTGTTATGAACCATTTTTGGGAGTTATCTTGGAGGAGAAGAAATTTGTTGCTTTGGGAAAGAGGAGAAAAAAAAACCCCACTATTTGGGCAACAAAGTTTGGGAGAATTTGGGGGAAGAAATTTGTGGGAAGTGGCTCCAAAGGTTCAACATGATTTTGTTGCCTTCCCGCTCTATTTTGGAATTTGGTTGTGCCTTATACATAGAGAATTCTTCCATTTCTATTTTGGGGCAAAATTGAGGTATTCTCCCTTGTTGTTCTCGAATCTTTGTATGATTGGTGATTTGTGCATTCCTTTATGCTAGATTTATGCCTTGAATTTCATTTTTAGTTCTGGGTATTTATATTTTGTGAATATTTGGAGGAACTCCTCTATTCTATTTTTATGAATACTTGGGGTTAGATAATGGTTGTTTTGGATTCTATTTGTTGCTATGTAGTTTACTTGTATGGCAGATTTTTGTGCATGTTAGTAAATCTAAAATGGGTCGATGGAAAAATCTGATTTATCGGCTTATTCATTTTCTTTCTATTTTTCCCAATTTGTTAAATCATGTTTTTTCTTTGCTACTCTTTAACCACCTGATAAAAATCAAAAATAAAGGTGGATTTCATTTAAAATTGCCCATAGCTCCACCGGGTCTTTGTTAAATTTGAGTTTTAGGCACTTCCATTTTTTTGATGTTTTTGCCTAGCTTGTTTAATTTTTTTTTATTTGTTGCTTATTACCTACCATGTCCAAATTCCCATATCTCAACAGGGTCTTTGCCAGATTTAAATTCTGGGCACTTTCAATTTTCATGCATTTTCTTGCCCAACTTGATAAAAATGACATTTTTCTAAACAACACCTTATTTTTGGTCATAAAACTATAAACCAAAGGTGGAATCCATCTACAAACATCAAAATCTGAACTGGGTCAAGCTTTGATTTTAGATCTGGGCACTTTGAATTTATGAAATTTCTATGCCTCTTTCTCATTCGTTTGAACAACAACTGAAACCATGTTTTGTGCCACCGTCACTTAGTTGTTTTAACTGTTTTAAAAGTGATTTTATGAGATTAATACCAATTTTATGATTGGTTTCTTTTTATGAATTGATGGTGAATGTTTGAATGGTATTTTATCTACTTGTTGGCATATGTGATCAACTATTTAAATGATTTTAGCAGCAATGTTGCTTAGCTGTTTTAAAAGGTTTTAATGATGGGTTTTAGTGGATTTTAATTGTTTCATATTTAATTTGGATCCCTCGTTCAGTTAAATGAGATGTGCTTAAGTCAAACTCATTAGAGTGGTCTTATAGAGTGGCCCGCAAGTGGCTGCCAAGGGAAATAGTAGTAGAGTTGTACTAAACATGTGATAACTAAATAATTACAATGGTGTAAAATAATTATAATATAATGAGTCCTCGTGCATGACCTTGAGTGCTTGAAAAGGCTAAGGATGCACTTGAGAAGGCCTATCCATTTACTGGATGTTGAGTTATTCGTCTGCAGGGCGTTGATTCAGGCATGGTTGAGTCTTCTCATCCGTATGAGAGGTGTACCTGACTCCGTGTGGTTCCATCCATTTGATCATGCAAGATGACCCTCCATCTGATCTACACTCTTGATCTTGTATCTTCTAGTCGTGAGTAGTACCCGACAGGTATGGTATGAACATCTCCATGTTGCGACATTGGCCTTAAGCATTTTACTTTGTGTTTGTTCTGTGTTTGATGTGTATGTTGGCCATATGTTACCTTGCCTTGTTTTTCTGTTTGGGCCTTGTGACTACCTCTAAGCACGATGGGGTGGTCTCTCTGGAGTCCACATGGTAGGGAGGCGTTGCCACCACCATTGGGGACTGGTGTACAAGGTATTGGAGCACCAGTTGGAGACATTCTCTCTCTCATGCTTATTTATTAGTTGATGTATCTTATTCATGGCTATTCCATTGTACTCATGTATGTTCCTTTATGTATATTGTGCCCTCTTGAGAAATTAGATGTAATCATATTATTTAATGAGAAGAAATGTGATGTTTTATATTCATCTTACAGGTTCCGGTGTTGGAATCAGACTCGCTTGTACTTTGATGATCATTATGGGTTTCTTTTCAAAAGATTTCATACAAAAATTAGAGCCTTGGTTGTGTTTTTCCCTTCATTCTTTGGTCTGCAAAATTTTTGAAGCATCAATGCCTTCTATTTGTTGTCTTGTGTGTTGCAACAAGGGTTCTGGAGAAACAAGCTTTGGAGCAGCAAGCTCCAGAGCAACATGTTCCGACACAAATTTTTGGAGCTATCCTGTTGGCTCCTTTTTATATTTTCTCTGGAGGGTAGATTATTTATCTCCTTTGGGATGTAATTTAGGTAATATTTGGCCATGTTTGTTGTTGTTTTATTGAATTGGTAATTAATTTATGTGTATGTTATTCCTCTTGTTAAAAAAATTAAAAATTAAATCTTGCCCTCTTTTGGCTCTTAACCTTCGGGGTTGTGTAGCGGGATGTTACATGACCCACTTGCTATATAGTGGAGACCTTTAAGCATATTTTTTGGACTTGTATTCACACTCCAAGATTTCTCAAAGTGGATTTGTGATATTTACTCCCCTTTAGATCCAATTTTTTTCTTGGAGGACTAATCTTTTTGGGATAGGTATTAGTGACCTATTTATATTATGAGAATTTAGAATTTATTTAAAGCTACTATTTTGTTTCAACTCTAGAAAGCTATAAATGGTGCTTACTTTGATTATCAAGATACTAGTTGTTGTTTCTCTCTTTTTCAAAAAGTTAGTGTTGTCACCTTTATATTTTTATAAATCTTGGCCCAAGTGGAGAAGGTGACACTATATTTTTTAGTATTTATAAAACCTCTTCAATAAGTAGGGGATTACACTTTGGATCATAGTCAAATATTTCATGATAATCTAATGTAGGCTATGCCACCTTCTATATATTAATGAAATAAATCTCATAGTAGGAGTAAATCTTTACCACCTCTTTATTGATAGAGGGGTTGGTGTATGTGTCCTCGGGGAAAGAAATCTAGGCATATTGAAAGAATAAAAACTAACTTCTAACTCTTAGATTATATTTATTTTACCTCGCACTTAGCTAGACTCTTATTGAAAGTAAGTACATGAGCTAGGAATTGGAAAGGTGTAACTTGAAATTCTTATTGAAAAGAAAATTGAGAATTAGAGTATGTTTAGAAATTGGAAAATATGGAGGAAAAATAGGCTCAAGAGGAAAAAATATTTGTATGGTAAACTTTTAGATGTTGTCAAATGATTTCTAAAAAAAGAGGCATCATTTTTATTCTACAAGGAACTATTGCTATGATACACGGTGTTGTTTCTATTCTATGAGACACAACACATCTTAGACATATGTAACCTTTGATCTAGAGGCTTGATCAATTTTAGGGATCTTTCATCTATAACTCTTGGTATTTTTCCCACTTGTATAATTTTCATGCCCATATTTCAATGTGGATATAACACCCACATTGTGAGGCCCACTCTTATGATAGACCTATTATTTAGATTATTTTTCTTTTATCATGCTGATACTTTATGACACTTATTTTGATATGGTTTTTTTGATGTTTGATTTTGAATTCATTGTTGATCCATGATTGAAACTATATGCATAGGATATATGTATTATATTAAACTATTTATATTCTTGATAATAAATTTATAATCTTGATGCAATGATGAATCATGAAATTATGCTGACTTAGTTGATTTGAAGTTCATGTAATTATGATGTGAAAACATAGGTTTTATCTTATGAGAAATGGATGATATTTTGTACAAATTTAATGAATATGAGTCTTCAAAATTATATCAAATTGAAAAATTGGGGATAATAAAAAATTCATTGTTAAATTGATAATGTGTTTTCTTGTGTAATTTAATTCAGTTGCTTTGATTATATATTTCAATTGAATGAATTCACGTGTGAATGGAGTGTGTAGGTATAATTTCCATGACCAATAGAATTAGAGGTATCCATGGGAATTCTATGTGCTTAACCATGTTAAACCAAACCATAGTCTATTTGGAGGGACTATAGTCTCATAAATGTAATGTGAAATTTTGTGATGTGGAATTGTGAATGATTTTCTTATGAATTTTTGTCTTGTCTTGGGCCACTAGGATGTGAGTTGGCATCCTTGTTGGTCAATTTTGAATTAAAATTTTTAGGGATTTTTAAAGGGATAAAATATGTCATTTTAAAATTATTTTTATTAGTTTAGAGTCCTAAGGTAGGTACCCAGGGTTCAGGTACCTTTTTAGCCCATAATCTTGAGCTCATCCCAAGATATGCCATTTGTTTTGAGGCCTTAATGAGTGTGGATGAATTTAAGGTTTTGGGATTGGGATGTTGACTTGTCACATCCCACTCCCACTTTCCAAAACTCATTTATGAGCTTAGAAAATCCCACAAGGTGCTCACACATGTGTAGCCACCTTTGTAAGGTTTGTGTGGTTGACCATACAAGCACACTCCCAATCTCCCAAAGTCTCACACATGTGTGAGAACTTATGGGAGAGTGTTCGTTGTAGAGTGAATGGGAAGATGAAAAGTGTCACCTCTCTATTCAAGAAGTTCAAATTTGAACTCCTATTTATCATCCAATGAAGGATGAAGTGGGGGTTCTTTTCTCTTGATCTTGTGTTGGAGATTGGGAAATTTTGGATATGATAACATTGAAGAGGAGTTGGAAGGAGAAGCTTGGAACTCATTCTCAACACTCTCTTCTTGGAATTATTTTGCTAAGGTAGGCTTCAATATATCTAAGTTTTCTTTAAGAAATGTGGTTACATGTATGTGCATGATTATTCAAATCTTTTGTGTAGTTCTTATGCATTGTTTTTGTATATTGTTATGTTGGTTGGGTTGTAAGGGTTTTCTCTCCCTCAAGTTGGGAGCATCCCAAGTGTGGGATGGAGATAGAGAGAACCTTCAATGGGGTTTACTTCACTCCTTTGAGAATGAATTTGGGTATGAGTACCCATGGATAAAAGTGCCCGAGTTTATTATAAATATTGGTGTATAGGTGAAAATGATATGGTGTGATAATTGGTCTTCTGTGAAATTGTGATTATGGAGGTTATTTATGTATATATGGTTTTACCTCCCCATTATTTGATGTGTCCCCTAATCTCTCCCTATGAAAACCTTGTGGAGGTTTGTGTGAGTTTGTGAACCCTTGGGATGGGTGCTCCCTTTGTGTGGGTGTATAGTCCTTTACTTTCATGTTTTGGTTGACTTCTTGTGTGTAATCGATTCTTGTGGATGCGCCCTAGCTCGAGGGTGATTAATTTTCTAGCCTTTGGTTGGGTGGCGAGCACAACCATGGACTTGAGGATATATTTTCATTTAATTGAATTTTTTTAAGGGATTGTATGTAGCACCTATGGTAATAGAAGATACTTTTTCTTAATTTCTTCATGATACATGTTAGTTTGAGAGCAAGTGTATTGTAACTTACCCTTGAGGGGTTTTGTAATTATTATTATTATAGAATACATGTGAAAGCACTTGTAAATATGTGTTTGCAAGAGAGAATGTTGTTGGAGTTGAGAAGATACAACTTCATAGGAGCCCAGTGACCTCTGCAAGCAAATAACCTATTACAAGGAGAAGCAAAGAGAAGCAACAAAGAAAATGCTCAAGAATGTGGAGCAATGTATTCACCTAAAAATGTAAAATGAATAATGATACAAAAGATAGTTTTCAACCATATATAGATGAAAACCCTAAATAGGAAAACCCTAGGCTTGCACAATAATAATTAATAAAGTAATTAATTATTATGTACCTAATGTTAGCTTAAGTGAAAAGAGGTAAAAGAGAACTTTATGTAATTAAACAAATATTGTTTAATTAATAAAGTAAATACCCAATTACTCTAACACCCCCATTAAGCTAGACTTAGGGAGAAGCTAAAACCTAGAAGAAGCTACTGAAAGCAAAAGCAATGGGTCCTGACAACAAGCCCAAATCAGGTACCCATGTACAAAATCAATGCAAACTAAATGAAAATGGGGTAAAGGAGAAAACCCAGTGGGAACAAAACTCCTCCCCAAAATAGAATGCAAGCAAGGAAAGCAATGCACTACTGAAAGAAGGATAGGAGGTGGATAACATTATACCCCCATAGACAACTTCTATCATATAAGTACATGTATAATGGTCTCCATAGGGTAGATAGAAAGAGAGAAGAAGGCCCCCCCATAATGAAGAAACTCCTGTCACAATGGTAGATGCCTAATGTAGAATCCAAAAGGAGATCCTAAAGCGACAAATGATATTCCTCCCCTTGGGAAGAAACAGATCCAAAGGACGATGTCGAAGAAACCCTGTGAAGAATGATGAACCAAGCTGTCTCAAGATGTGTGCCATGATAGGATGCTGAAGAATCTCATTGTCTGAATGGAAACAACTATTGCCAAATCCAAACTGATGTGGAGAATACTGAAATGCAACCTCTAAATGCACGGATAATGGTGGGTGAACAGTGATAACCTAACTGTCAAGGTAGAGGAGATGAATGTCCTCAAAATAATACTCCAAATATACAATATAGGACTCCACAAACAAGAAAGATATGTTTGCAACATAAGACTCCAAAGTAGCTATGTTTGGAAGATGTATGATTCCCTACTGCACTGAATCAAGAACAATAAGAGATGCTGATGAAGTCTCAGTCTGAAGAGTAGGAACTGTGAGACAAACCTCTGATCCATCGGAACATGTAAGGGTGTCTAAATACTCAAGCTCCTCTAAAGTATCATGATCAAAGGGTGTATTCTCTCTCCAAGCAATGGGTAAGAGACAATTTGAAGCAGGATCCTCTAGGAATGGAGAGAGAATTGGGTCTCCATAGATCTCCCAAAGATGTGTCCAAAGTGGGTGAGGACAATCAATGTCCGATATAGCCAACACAGTGTCATGATCAACACTAGACAATATAAGTCCTACTATGTGATTTCTAATGATATCCCATGCTAATTTTCCCTCTAAAGTTGCTGGTTCAGGTATGAGATCATACAAATGAGGCAAAATATTAAGCCACCTACAATGTGTAAGTATACCCTTTGCCCATGACTCATAATTACCCCATTCCAGAAGAACAACTGAAGGGTGAGTAGAAAAACCCATGATAACTCTTCAAATGAAAAATTCAGAGACTAATGATCTCAACAATGATAAAGGATATCAACATAACCCATCCAACGAAAACAAAGCCCGTGTAGGAGCCAAGATGACCAAGTAATTGAGCAAAGTGTAAAAAAACACAAAGCTGAATAAAAAATACTTGGTAAATATTCTGATAAAATAGTCTGTATATCTGAAAATATCACTATAATACCTTTCCAATGCCTATTCGTTTGCGCAAAACGGAGTTCAGACGCAAAAGATACGCCCCTTGGAGTGAAAAAACCAAGTTCTGACTTTGACTAGCAAAAAAGACTACAAAATTGAAAAATCAGGAAAAATTACTAGTACCACTAGAATGGTGCTGAAACCAGCTTTCCGGCGATATCTCATTTTCGAAAATTTGAGAAAAAATTGCAATTTTATGCCCGATTTAGTGCAAGCTGCTCAAAAAGGGGAAAAAAAATGTCTCATAGCCCTCAAGGGCTAAAAAAATCGGCCCCTAGCCATATGGATGACCAGGGGGTTGGTGGATGGGTGCTAGGCGTGCGGCCCTTAGTTCCTCATAAAACCCTGGCTAAGCCCGCGGGGGCTACACAGTCCACCGGCGGCAGGAAGCTTAGCGCCTGGTCAACATGTGACCTCGGCTGCGGGGTTTGAAGCCCGTGGGGGCTAGAGGGGCCAACAGAAGTCAGAGAGCTTGGGGAGTCGACAAGCTCGGTGGTGAGCTCGGTGGACAGAGCCGGTAGAGCATGGGGTGGCAGAGTGGCGCGACAGCAGGGAGCACGGCCGACGCAGCCAGGTGGAGCACGGGGTGGCGGAGCGGCGCGATAGCAGGGAGCTTGGTGGGGAGGGTGGTAGCTGAGCGGAGAGTGAGTGGGGCAGTGGCACGTCGGCTGTGTGTGGGCAGCGCACCAAAAAAAATTAAAAACCTTAGTTTTTTAATTTTTTTGCAATTTTTTTGCTGTGGGGGCCGTACGGCCAAACCCTAATTTTTTTTTTGCATCCCTGGTTGACTGTAACCAAAATCGACGATTTGACAGTCGAATTAGGGGTTTTTGGGTGCTACGAATCCAATGACACTATCCATTTGGGCCCAAAGTGAACCTAAAATTTGGAGTATGTTGAATCCACAATAAGAAACCTTAGAACCCTAGATCTGCTTCCAATGCAAAAAACTCAAAACAAGAACAAGCAGCTGCAGATCTGAAGCTCTGATACCATGTTGGAGTTGAGAAGATACACCTTCATAGGAGCCCAGTGACCTCTGCAAGCAAATAACCTATTACAAGGAGAAGCAAAGAGAAGCAACAAAGAAAATGCTCAAGAATGTGGAGCAATGTATTCACCTGAAAATGTAAAATGAATAATGATACAAAATATAGTTTTCAACCATATATAGATGAAAACCCTAAATAGGAAAACCCTAGGCTTGCACAATAATAATTAATAAAGTAATTAATTATTATGTACCTAATGTTAGCTTAAGTGAAAAGAGGTAAAAGGGAACTTTACGTAATTAAACAAATATTGTTTAATTAATAAAGTAAATACCCAATTACTCTAACAAATGTTTACTTCACTATTCTAATACAATTCTATGTATATAGCTATTTGAAATATTTAAGAAGAAATTGAAAAAAATGTTATTGCTGATATTCAATCAATTGGAGATCTATTTTTTATACATTGTGTTTTTTAAAGTAAATAAAAGTAGTAGTTGTTATAAGTTACTTATTGCTTGCTCACGACTGAAAATTTCAAAGATCTTTTTTTTTTCAATATAAACAAAGATAAAATAAAATCTAGGGTGAAATAGTATTCTTTTTTTGTGTAATGTAGGGATAAACTATGTTTTAAATATGCCTCTAATTATTGTTTATGGTAGAAATAAAATATATGTTTTGAGTTTTCAATTATTGGGTAATGTAGTAATAAAAAAGTCAAAATAGCCTCTATTAATGTTGTTGAAGAAGAAAAATAAAGATAAACAAACTATCAAATCTTATGCATAACTGTTAAATTTAAATCGTGCATTATTATTATTGCATAATTATAAAATAGGCTAAAAATATATTATGGATTAGCATAGTGATCTGGGTTGTAGTTATATTAAATAGATTTGGATGTTGTTTTTAATTATTGTAAAAAAATACTATAACAAAGTCACTATGGATATTTCATTTTATCCCTCAGATATTTTCTAGATTGTTGTTTGAAATAAGTGAATAGGGGTTTGGGCTTGTAAAATTTGATAAAATATATATGAAAACATAATGATAAAAATAAATTCTCTCACAAGCAAGCAACAAAAATACCAACCTACCACATGGAGCCCTGAGGCCCACTCCCTCCATGCTAGGAGACAACACTAGGCCCCACACACAAGCAAGCAACAAAAACAACAAGTGGTTGACATTAAAAATACAAAGGCGATTACCTAAAAACAAGAATCAACCAAAAATCACAAGGACTTCCATATACTTCCAGAGGCCCAACACATAACACAAATGGATAGGAAACTCAAAAGCTGATCATTATGCCACAACACATACAATGAAGCACATTACATCATTTGCACAATCTTATAACATGATAACCAACTTTTAATTTCTCTTTCTCAACAGATCATAATCAAGACCAACAATGTATATCCTTGGTACAATTGACCCTTACATAGAACACAAGACCCAACATAAGATTTCACAAATAGGGAGGGATTATCAACATACATATAGTAACACATTCAAACATAAATGATATAACACAATACAAATCAAAGTATAGAGCTATATCCTCTTATACAATCTTCAGAACTAAACTAATTCTCTCTTGACAACAGTAAATCTGTCAGCCATAAAATAGTCATATCAACTCGAAATCCAAATCTGTCCAAAACCCATTTCAGATTTGGCTCTCGATTGCAGTAAGTGCAAGCGAAATTGACCAAAAATGACTTAGAAATTCACAAAATGCAAAACAATAGACGACTCCCATAAAAACCTCTTGATAGCAGTCAAATCTGTCAGTCGTAAAACAACGATAAAATAGTCATATGGACTCGAAATCAAAATCCATCAAAAAAACATTTCAAATTTGGCCCTTGACTACTCAACAAGATGGGCAGAATTGACCAAAAACAACTCAAAAATTTACAAAATGTGAAAGAACAAACGGATCCCTTAAAAGCCTCTTTTTAGCATACCTGATTACACTCAAACATCAAAATAAGAAAACCCAACATATAAAAGCATTTCATAACTTGAAAGAAACACTTCAAAACATTCAAATAACATATTATATAACATCCATATAGATCTTTATGAATTTAAAACACAAATTATAAATTAAGTACAAAGCCTACCTCAAAACATGAAAAATTTGAATGCAAGATGCTGAAAATTGAAGAAGCTTTCCAAACCCAAAATATTTAATCCAAAGCACAATCAAAAATCAGATTCCAAAAAAACTAGTAGCAAATTCATTCCCCTCAAATCATAATTGAATTCCAAATCACTCTCCAAATTTTGATTCAAAACCACTCCAAATTTCCAAAAAGAAAAAACTTTTGAAAAATTACTTCAAAACCATGTAGAATCTCTCCATTTTCTCTCCATTCTCCAATCCCCCAAAAATCTCTTCCCAATCCCCTAAATTTCATGCACAAAAGAAAGTGAAAACCCAATTTCCCAAATTTTCCATAAATAAAACTAAAAAAGAAAGAAAAACAAAAAAGAAAGTAACTTTCTTTCTTTTTCCCCAAAAGACTCTTCTTTTCCAAAATAAAACAAGAAAATAAAATCTCTCATAAAATAAAACATCAAAATATTAAATTAAAGTAGCTATCCTCATCCCACTAATGAAATAATTTAAATAAAATAAATAATCAAATTAACTCACATAATTAACTCATTTGTTTAGGGTTTCCCACCAAATAAATTCAAAACATTATAAAAGATAAAATAACCTCCTTAAAATAGTCAGTCCACCAAAATAGTAAATCAAAACACAAATATAACATATACTTACATATTAATATTTAAATATTCACTAATATACATATTAATATTTAATAAATAACATTAGAATATGTTAATATTTATAACCTTATTTTCATAAAACATAATTCACATATAATCATAATAATATTAATAACCAATATTCACTCACACCAAAGAATAACCATATAAATATATATACATATATTTAATAACATTAAATCACACTTTAACACCCACATGACAACTATAGTTACCAACAACATAACTGACCTAGAAGCTAACTTCACTTAAATAGGTCATAATCAAAGATTAAGAATAAACCACAAGATAAATTTTTACATGAAAGAGACATTCACATCAAAGCATAAATAATAAAAATGATCACAACAATGACTAACCTGACTTATCAAAGGACTTAGCACCATTTGAACTGAATCCATACTCAAAGCTAGACATTAGAGACACAATCACATAACCCAACATAACATTAACACAAGTGCAACACTCCAACCACAGGGTATAGGAGATCAGGCATTGTCTCATGACAACCCGGAATGGAGGTCACTCACTGAATCAATTGTTCCTAATTGGGGATAATGGCTAAGGTTAGGGTATAACTTGGTCCTAGATGTTATATCCTCAACCACCATTGGGATTAGAGGCACGCTCAGACCTGCTAATTCAGGTGGAGATGTAGCCTAGTACATGTTCACTCAAACATACAAATTAGAGCACCTGTGCATAATAGCCGAAGCACTAGGAAAGGAACTCTAACAATCGTATCTCATTCTTGTATGTCCCCCATACATCCAATGGTACGATGCCGCCTTTTCCACTTATCCTAACAAACGTAATACTGCATCACTTAACTATCCAAGTAAATCTATGCATAATAATAATAATAACATAACAATATGCATCATACTCACAAAAGTACTAACAAAAGCTCATGTTCCATCTACAACCGCAACACTTGAACACAAGTTAGTACCTATTCATGATAATAAATATAATCATAATCAAATTCATAATATCATATCATTGTAATAAATTTTTTTTCAAAATCATGTGAAAATCCTAAAGATAACTAAAACACTTCCATAGCACAAATATGCCCATAACTTGCATCCTAGTAACAATCATGTTTGAACACACACACATCATGATAAACCTATCATTAAACATATAAAATAAGTCCTATCCTAAACTTCTCACATGGTCCATAAATTCATAATATACACATCAACTGGTTAACATCATTAGCACATACCTTTAAATATCCTTATTATTTTACCTTCATCTCCAAGTTCCAAAGCCAAACTATCTACACATCCACGATGAGAATGGAGGGGCACTACAACTATGAACTTAGAAAATGTACCTATCCTAGATTGTTGAATATGAAGGTATGCATCAATGAGGTTGAAACCTTGATATTAGTTGGAGGTACTGAGAAGATGCTAAAGTGGTAGTAAATATGCTACCCTAGTCATCAGACATTACCAATCCACCAAGAAGGATCAACATGACATTGAAATTCTATAGTTCCTCTTTGAGGGCCTCTATCAAAATGGAATATGAGAAATTGATAAGTTTCCATGGGGAAAATTTTGAAAAAATTATACTCCCACACACCTAGTGAAAACACCTATCTCCATCAAATTTCCTCATCCTAGTTCAAAATTGGACACAAGGGCCAAGTGAACTAGATCAATTTTTTTCCAATTCCATCCATTTCTAAGGGAATTGGTCTCTCTTTTCCTTTGAAACTACATAAATTGAAGAAGGAGAATGTAGAGTATCCCCAATAATACTGTGCGAAATCCTCCTTATTTGCAAGTCACAAAAGAATAATTAGAATTCAAAATACTACACTCAAAACCATTTTATGGACTTAAAAATGATTTCAATTGAACTCACCATCCCTCTTTATAATTTTTTTTGAGGTTAACCCAACACTCAATCATTAATTACAAATAATCATTAAATATCCAAAATCTACATGATTTAGATTCTTCCAGAGCCTTGAATGCTAGAACATGTGTTAAAAAAATATTTCATTAGCACCTATAGAGAACCAAACAAAACCAACAAATACAATGAAATCTTACCAAACTCAAATTTGGATTTTAATGAAATTTACTCATGTGAGGTATAATTACTTCTTTTTGGAGGCATAATCAACCCATGGGAGAGCCATTTCAAATGTTATTTGGATTGACATCTGGCTTTAGGAAAAGTACCTCAAAGCATTGACAATATATGAAATATATTAGGAGTGTTTAATTGCAGTGAAGGAGGATATAGTGGATTGTGATGATTAAATGACTAATTGTACCTCATGCAATTTTTAATATCAAATCTCAATAATTTTTTCTTGCTTCTAATCAAAAGAGGAGATTTTTTTAGAAGATCTCTCACTGACACATAAAATTAAGAACATCACGTTGGCATTGGAAAAATTACATATAACTCTAAGAAATCAATGCTCAACCCTTCAACATTTAATTCACTACATACTAATACATTCAATTCACTACCAATGTATTGGGCACTATTGGAGTTGATAGTGAACCACAAAGCTCCTAAAAATCACCTACAACCAAAATTCCTATCACAAAGAAGAGATCAAAGCAACTGGTTTGCTATGCAACCAAGAGATAATGATAATCGATCCACACAAGCATATGATATTGAGATTAACCTGTAATTGTATTGAATGAGTTGAATTCTTGGGTGAATACAAAGTACAATAATGAATGCTTATAAAAGAAAAAAGAAAACCCTATAGGAGGATTTGATTATATTGTGACAAGTGTCCTAATCCTATGCAATGAGACAACTTGACCTATAAATAGCCCAATCTAATAATAAAAAGAAGAACTCCTAAGTTTAGTTTAAGTGCACTAAAGTAATAAGGGACCTAATAATTAATTAATGATTAATTAATTATCAAGTGATTATCCTAATTACTCCAACAAGCACTTCTCAGAGACTTGTTGATAGTTGTCTCTATTTTGGAGACTTTATGTATGAATTAGGGTGTGTTAGAACTTCAACCCAAAATAAAACTTATGTCTCCACAATCATTTGACATATTAGTCTGCCAAGTGTCAAAAAACTAACCCAAGAGAATCAACAACCAAATTCCAATAAAGTTGTTTAACTACCAATACATTGAGCACTTCCCACATAGTTGTTGACACTTGTCTCTACTCCAAATACTTTATGTATGAATTTGGTTGTGTCAGAATTTTGGCCCAGATTAGAACTTATGTTAAGTAACATTTAGGTTCTATTTGGGCCAAGTAACTTAATGATGCATATGTAAATATATATAAATTTATAAATTTACCACATAACTTAATCATTATTATTTAACATTTGATAACCACCCACATTATGATTTTTCAAAAACTTACCAGCACATTCATCGAATAATAATTTTGTAGTTTTGAATTTTTATATAATTTTCTACTAAACGTATTTTATTTGTTTGAATACAAGTTTTATTCACCAACAAAATTATTTTATTTGTTTATATACAAGTTTAATTTGTCAACAATTTTTATTTTATTTTTAATACAAGAATAATTTTCCAACGATATTATATTATTTTTTGAATACAAATATAATTCGCCAAGATTTTCTACAAATTTCTAGTGATTTAAAAAAAATCACTAATAAAATTAATATTTTTTCTAGAAAAAGGAAAGATCCACCAATAAAATTAATGTTTTTCCAAAAATAATGCAAGATTTGTTAGGATTTAATAACTTTTTCCAAGAGGGGTTTCTTAAAGTTATCCTTGCTTGTAAGCTTATTCCTTTATGTTGAAACATAGGTTTGATAGGTCAAATCAAATAACATATGCCATGAGTAGAAGAAATGTTGTTTTTTCTATAATGATTGTTAAATTAGTGGGCATGGAGGTGTCAAAAATATTTTTATGTGAAATATCCTAAAATACCATAAATGCATGAAATGAGTGTATAGAGCCATTATTTAGAGATAGAGGTCCATTTATAGACTACTTTTCATAATGGGGGAACATATTTTGGAGATAATATTTGTATATCTTATCGAGTTCAATGAGGGAGAACCTCATTACTAAACTACATAATGATATATTAGGAGGCTACTTTAGATGTGATAAGATGTAGACCATGTTGAAGGAGAGGTAATATTAGCATGAGTTGTGAAAATATATGCACATATTTGTTATGATATTTACAACATGTTAAATATTAAAGGGCGTGTGAAAATATTCTCATAGAGTTCTATAATCCATTACAATTTTTAGATATATAGATTTGAAGGAGCTATCAATAGATTTTTATATTTAGATATTTGTGGATGTGGAGAGGTAATGACTTAAAATGTGTAGTTATTGATATGTTCTCAAATATAAAAAAATTCTTCCATTGTAGGAAAACTAATGATACACAAAAGACGGTGAATTTATTATTCAATAAAGAAATGGAGTTACATGGGTTTTCATAGATTATTACTTCTATTAGGGCCACACATTTTCTTAGAGTCAATTCTCATGGTCACTTTAGAAGAACTTGGGTACAAGAATCAACTACATTTTTTCATAACATAAAAAAAAATATGATAAAATAAAGATTTTTAATTGAACCCTTAGTATCATATTGAGATGTTGTGGGAGATCAGCCTACAAAGTGGGACTCCATGTTGCTGCACGTAGATTTTGTTTATAAATCACCAAACAAGTTGACTCATAGGATATTGTTACAATTTGTGTATGGGAATTTACTAAGGGGTGTTATGGACTATTTTAAGGTGGATGAATAAGAAAAAATTAGTGCAAAGGATCAAGAATTGAAGCAACACATGAAAGAGTTCATGAACAAGTCAAGCAATAGTTGGAAGAGAGAAGCACAAGGGAATGTATGTAGAAGGGAGAAAACGTGTGTAAAGAGAGATTTATTTATCATACACATGAGGAAATATAGGTTCCTTAGATTAATGCACAACAAGTTTAAGTTCCCAAGAAAATTGACCTATATAAAGTGTTACACAAATTCTCAAAGAATATCAATGAAATTGTGTTGTTGGAAGGATTAGATAGCTCATCAATACTCAATGCCTTTGATCTCTATCATTTTAATAGGATAAATGATAACTCAAATGAATAAATATAGTCACAAGATAAAATTTAACAGAAGAAATATATATACCTAGAAATAAAGGAGATGTAAATTATTGATAAGTGCATTGGCAGAAAGACCAGGAACATCAAGTATGTAACGCGCCACCATGCAACCCTAGAGGAAGTTGCAAACAATAACTTAAATAGGCTATTTGTTTTTTGTTTAAGTACAATAATTAAGCAAGTTCACTAACATTGCCAACAAACTCTAAGGTTACGAGACAGAGGTTATATAGAACCTCAACAAAAAATATGAACTTAAACCATGCCATTCATTTAATTAATAATTTAAGCTCATACATTTCAATTAAGATAATTTACATCAAGCATAAAGATAACTTTCCATTTCAATAAACCATTCATTAAAAAATAAGGTTACAACACTCATTCCCCGAATGAGGCAAGTCTAATAAATATAATTACAATTACAACTTCCACCTTGATAACAACAAAGGGGTAAAATAATACAAGATCATCTGAAATGAAATTAAGCAAGAACTAATACTGAAACCAAGGAGCTCTCCAACTGGAAGTCTCATCCACATGAACATGAAGATAGCCCAACAGATTTAGGTGCACGCCACCCAACCAAGTGGAACCCAAAGGCCCACCCCCTGTGCTAGGAGATAGTAACCAAGATTCCTAGCCAAGACCATCTACAACTAGACACAGACTAACACAAACTAAACCAAACTGAATCCACCAATCACATGTACAACACAAGTACAACTCAAATACCATGCAAGTACAACTCAAGTACAACTCTACATGGTCACATTGCTTCCAAAAATAAAGCAGAACAAGTATGTTACGAGAACCATACACACAAAATCGAATACCAACTGTGGTCACAACATGTATGTTACGGAAACCATACCCACAATAAACAAGTACCAACTGTTGTCCTAGACAGAGTGTCATCACACAACTCATCATGGGTTTTCCTCTAGGAATCTTCATAGGCTCCGACCCCCACTAAGGGTTATCCTAGTGGCCACAACCGAATCCCAACCCCCATACTCACTCATGCGGAATCAAATACCTTTTGTACAGACAAGATAGATGACCTTGCCATTCCAGGCCTTCCCACTCATCCCAAGTCTAAATGAGCCCTTGTGTCTATGAGTGAGGCATAATTATCTTGATTAGTGTGAAGTACCACCTAATCTTCTAAGTTTTGTTTTAGTTATCACTTGATTAAACCACCCTCGAAGGTTTCCTAGTTTACCTCTTTGGGCTCTAGCTCCTACGGAGGCCACTCTTCTATTTGACAACATACATAACATCCAGACTCCAAGGGTAACAAAGTGCAAACAACAAGATACCACGACCACTCGTTTCTTAGGAGGCAACATAAGTTCAAACCCTCTCCAAAAACTAGAGGTAACAAGGTAACAAAGTCACTCCTGACAAGGAAGCACTAATCATGTACTCAACTCCTAAACCAAGGAGGTACAAAACATCCCCGTTCGTAGAGACCGGGTAACAATAGATAACACCTCATGCACTACCCAAGGGATACAAAACAGGTTGACATAATAAAACGACAACCCCCATTTTCTAAGGACCAACGAAAAGACTTACAAATTAAGGACACATTTAACCCACTTCCCTAACCATGATCACGAAAGACATATTCACTGAAGGCAAATGAAAGATCTACCTTTGGATATTCTAAATCCACTTCCTTCAAAATTTGATTCCACAAAAAAGATAATAATTGTCTTAAAAGAATAATTGATTAATGTCATTAATTGCCTGATTAACTGCAATGAAGGGGAAATACTAATTTTAACAATTAAATCAATTCATTTGATCACTTCTAAAATCCACATAAATACATGCAACTAAATCCCTTCACTTTTCCATGTAATTTCTTCAATCATGCTTTAATTTAAAATACCATTTTAATATATATATATATATACATTTATTATGTATATATATATATATATATATATATATATATATATATATATATATATATATATATATATATATATATATATATAAACTCAAACCCAATAACCTCATCTAATTATATAAATTTAATTACTCAACAATAATATATATTAATGTCTTAATATTATATAAATATAATGTTAAACATTAATATATATATATATATATCTTATTATTTTATATATATATATATATATTAATATCTAAACATTACAAAAATAATATTTAAATATTAAATATATTTTATTTTATTGATAATAAAAAAAAAGCAAATTTTAAAAAAAGAGCCACGTTTCCCTTTCGGGCCGCGTGCTAGGGTTTTGTGCGGCTTACATAGCCGGTCGAGCTCAAGTGGCGGTTTGGTGGGTGGCGGTCGAACACAGGTGTTGGCACGTTTGACAGGGGCGATAGAGTGGGTGGCGTCTGCATAGAGGCATAGGCGGAGGGAGGCGCTGGCAGAAGAACCAATGCGTAGGGCATGGGCAGAAGAGGGGAGGCGAGCAACAGAACTAGTAGCACTGGCCACCCACAGTAGTGGCGCGACCTGCACAGTCCGCACGAGCTGCGAACAGGGGGTCATGCTGGGCATGCTCCCCCGCTCCACTTCCCAAGGGAGCGGCGGTGGGGTGAGCCCCAGGCCCCCCCACCCCAAAACATTAAAATTTATTTTATTTTAAAAAAAAACATTCCCACTGTCATTTTTTTTTTGTTTTAAATGCAAATAAAATAAAATCCAGAAGCAAAATAATACAGCCCTTAACAAAATTAGAAATTTAATAAAATTTTGCCAGCATTACTTTGCTAGGGCAAGTATATAAAATAAATCATAAACTATGTACATATATACTCATATATATTCATTTGCCCATATTGAAACTAAACAAATTGAAGAACACAAAGAATAAAACCAATAATTTACATTCAAGTAAATATTTTAAATTTTGGAAACACTCTATTCCTAACCAGGTTTTCCTCCAAATTGAAAAAACAAAAGATCCCAATTGATTTATTTTGCAATCAAACAACAGATTCAAAGCTTTTCAATAACACTCACAATTAAAATTTCAAAAGAAACTCATTTAAAAGAAACATGAAACTGTTTAATCTGTCGTTGAGTGAAGACCTTGTTGATGCCTTGATACCCTCTTTAGATCCTCAGATTCTTCAAGCTTTAATCCAAAAACCCACAATTTGAACAATTTCTTCCTCCTCTCTTCTCAATTTTCTCTCCAAAACTCCATTTTTTAGACTTGTGAAGAAATTTCAAGATAATGAAATTTTTTCCCAAAAATCCTACAACCACCCTCATAAATTTCTAAAAACAGAATAGCAAAAGTCTTTCTTTTCAATTTTTGAATTTTCAAATTTCAAAATTGACTTTAGTTCATTTTCTTAATTTTCAATTCCAACTCAAATATGCATGCATTTCCAAAATAGATAATGTAAATCATTTCAACATAATAACTTAATTCTATTAATAAAATAAATCTACTACAAGATTAAAATATATATATTAATAAAATTAAATTACTCACTAATTTAAATTACATTTCTAACATTATTCTAACTTTTGAAATAAACTGAAACAAGGCAAATTGAACAAACTAGAATAACTGGACCACACTACGATCGACGACACACTATGACTACAGTGACGAATCGACACAAAAATCCTAGCTACTATCTCCCAATCAAATACCATTGGGCATTGGACATGCTCAAACCTATGAAACTGGGTGGAGTCGATGTCCTGTACCTGTCAACCTGCAAACAAAGAATATAACCACATGCAATAATATGACATAAATAAGGCACACCGTGAAGAGGAAATCACGAAATCGCAAGGCACTCACAAGCAAGTGATGCGATACCATCCTCTTCACCAATACATTAGTACTAACTGATGCATCTTACATAGCAGCATAATCAAAAGCCTGAAACATCATAAATTTAAATATCCACATATGCTAACTCCAAACATGCCATAATAATCACAACCAAATATATAGTATCATCACATCAAGATACATCATGATAAAACATTGATCAACTGTAACCAAGTACAATGTCAAAGTACAACACAATACTAAAGCATAAAAGAGGAACTGACAAAATTCACACAAAAGAGAAAAACGGAGGGGTATTACATCCTCCCCCCTAGGGTTAGGCTTACTCCTGGAAGCCTGCAAATAGTAGGGATATAACTCCCTCTTACAAACTGCATACAAATCAAAACCTCGACCCCTAAGGCCGAGCATCTTGCACTGGATGACCAACCTCAAAAGTCTCAATGACAGCTCTCTGATACCTAGGCTGATGGTTATCAACCGTAGCATAAGTTCGATGAGATCTACCTACATCACCAACTATCGGCTTAGATGTTGCTGGTTCCTAAGAAAACCCAGATGTGCCCCTGTTGGGACACATTCTAGCTATGTGACCCTGCTGGCCACAAGAAAAACATCTTGTACCTCTGCCAAAACCTCTACCTCCAGATGGTGCGCTAGACTACTGTGCACTAACCCTGAAGGTAGACTTTGAACCTTGAGTTGACTGATCATAGATAAAACATTTTGCACACCTCCAGTTCCTGTTCCTCCTAGGTGAAGAACCACCCTCATCCTGACAAGGCTGAGAGTCCTTACGCTTCCCAAGAGCACTCTCCTGCTGTTGACCACTTTGAGATGGTCCTTGCTGAGATCGAGAAGGTACACCTCCCTAAGGTTGCCCTCCTCTAGCACTAGATCCTGCCATTGCACTGCTACCAACATGCACTCCTATGTGACCTCCAAGTGCCATACTCAGATTCTCCTCAATAAGGCGTGCTTTCTCCACTGCCATATCCACGGTCTTGGGTTCAAAAACCCTCACACCACCGTTGAGACGGGAATTTAAGCCCCTAACAAAATGGTGCACTGATATGCTCTCATCATCACCAATCCCTGCATACTGTTTGAGCTCGTAAAAACGTCGCTCGTACTGCTCAACTGATAATGCCATCTGATGCAAGGCATGGAACTCGTTGGCTTGACACTGACGCCAATGCTCAGATAAGAACTGAGCTCTGAATCTCTCTAAGAAGATCTCCCAAGATGCAGTGTGAATGTCAATATGGAGCTTCTACTCCTCTAGTCTCCACCAAGTGGATGCAAATCCTCTCAATTGCATGATGGCATAACAAGCTCTGGTGTTACTGCCATACAAATGCATGGCAAAACACCTATCTAGGTCTATAAGCCAGGTCTCGACCTCCAAACCAGTACCAGATCCATCGTATAATGGAGGGTGCCCCTTGAGCAAGTCCCTCATGTGAGCCTTAGATTGGGGTGGAGCTTCTCTCACCATAGGGTTAACTTGAACCTCTACCTGCCTCAGACCGAGGATTGCCAAAGCATCCTCAAACGCTCTACACATAGCCTTGATCCCTGCTGGATCCTATAGACGATCCCTGAACCTAGGTGCATTCTAAGATGCCTGAGGTTCTTCCTAATCAGGAACAACTGAAACACGAGGAGGAGAGTCATGTTGACTCCCACCATGATCACCTAAATGACCATAAACACACCCTCTACCTCTTCCACGTTTCGGAGGCATAATCCTACACAGACACTTCAAAGTATTAGGAAAGGCACACAACTCAAAACCTAAACAACTAAAAGCTTAATGGCTCCATCATAATCCCAGAGTACCCAGTGTTTAAACCTAGGCTCTGATACCATGTGTAACGCCCCGCCACGCAACCCTAGAGGAAGTTGCAAACAACAACTTAAACAGGCTATTTTTTTTTTGTTTAAGTACAATTAATAAGCAAGTTCATTAACATTGCCAACAACCTTTAAGGTTACGAGACAAAGGTTATATAAAACCTCAACAAAAAACGTGAACTTAAACCATGCCATTCATTTACTTAATAATTTAAGCTCATACATTTCAATTAAGATAATTTATATCAAGCATAAAGATAACTTTCCATTTCAATAAACCATTCATTAAACAATAAGGTTACAACACTCATTCCCCGAATGAGGCAAGTCCAATAAATATAATTACAATTACAACTTCCACCTCAATAACAACAGAGGGGTAAAATAATACACGATCATCTGAAATGAAATTAAGCAAGAACTGATACTGAAACCAACGAGCTCTCGAACTAGAAGTCTCGTCCACATGAACATGAAGATAGCCCAACGGATTTAGGTGCACGCCACCCAGCCAAGTGGAACCCAAAGGCCCACCCCTCATGCTAGGAGATAGTAACCAAGATTCCTAGCCAAGACCATCTACAACTAGACACAGACTAACACAAACTGAACCAAACTGAATCCACCAATCACATGTACAACACAAGTACAACTCAAATACCATGCAAGTACAACTCAAGTATAGTTCTACATGGTCACGTTGCTTCCATAAATAAAGCAGAACAAGTATGTTATGAGAACCATACACACATAATCAAATACCAATTGTGGTCACAACAGGTATGTTATGGAAACCATACCCACAATAAACAAGTACCAACTATTGTCCTAGATAGAGTGTCATCTCACAGCTCATCATGGGTTTACCTCTCGGAATCTTCATAGGCTTTGACCCGCACTAAGGGTTATCCTGGTGGCCGCAATCGAATCTCGACCCCCATACTCACTCATGCGGAATCAAATACCTTTCATACAGAAAAGATAGATGACCTTGCCATTCCAGGCCTTCTCACTCATCCCAAGTCTAAACGAGCCCTTGTGTCTATGAGTGAGGCATAATTATCTTGATTAGTGTGAAGTACCACCTAATCTTCTAAGTTTTGTTTTAGTTATCACTTGATTAAACCACCCCCAAAGGTTTCCCAGTTTACCTCTTTGGGCTCTGGCTCCTACGAAGGCCACTCTTTTATTTGACAACATACATAACATCCAAACTCCAAGGGTAACAAAGTGCAAACAACAAGATACCAAGACCACTCCTTTCTCAGGAGGCAACATAAGTTCAAACCCTCTCTGAACACTGGAGGTAACAAGGTAACAAAGTCACTCTTGACAAGGAAGCACTAATCACGTACTCCACTCCTAAACCAAGGAGGTACAAAACATCCCCGTTTGTAGAGATCAGGTAACAACAGATAACACCTCATGCACTACCCAAGGGATACAAAGCAAGGTTGACATAACAAAACGACAACCCCCATTTTCTAAGGACCAACGAAAAGACTTACAAATTAAGGACACATTTAACCCACTTCCCTAACCATGATCATGAAAGACATATTCACTGAAGGCAAATGAAAGATCTACCATTGGATATTCTAAATCCACTTGCTTCAGAATTTGATACCACAAAAAAGATAATAATTGTCTTAACAGAATAATTGATTAATGTCATTAATTTCCTCATTAACTGCAACGAAGGGAAAATACTAATTTTAACAATTAAATCAATTCCTTTGATCACTTCTAAAATCCACATAAATACATGCAAATAAATCCCTTCACTTTCCCATGTAATTTCTTCAATCATGCTTTAATTTAAAATACCATTTTAATATATATATATATATATATATATATAGACATTTATTATGTATATATATATATAAACTCAAACCCAATAACCTCATATAATTATATAAATTTAATTACTCAATAATAATATATATTAACGTCTTAATATTATATAAATATAATGTTAAACATTAATATATATATATATATATATCTTATTATTTTTTATATATATATTAATATCTAAAAATTATAAAAATAATATTTAAATATTGAATATATTTTATTTTATTCATAATAAAAAAACAAATTTTTAAAAAAGAGCCACGTTTCCCTTTCGAGCCGTGCACTTTTCTCGGGCCACGCGCTAGGGTTTTGCACGGCTTACATAGCCGGTCGAGCTCAAGCAGCGGTTTGTGGGTGGCGGCTGAACACAGGTGGCGACATGTTTGACAGGGGCGGTGGAGTGGGCGGTGTCTGCACAGAGGTAGAGGCGGAGGGAGGCACTGGCGAAAGAACCACCACGTAGGGCGCGGGCGGAAGAGGGGATGCCGACGGCGGAACTGGCAGCGCTGACCACCCACAGTGGTGGCGCGGCCTACACAGTCCGTGCAGGCCGAGAGCAGGGGGTCGTGTTAGGCACGCTCCCCCACTCTACTTCCCAAGGGAGCGGTAATGGGGTGAGCACCCCCAAAAAAAAGAACATTAAAATTTATTTTATTTAAAAAAATAAAATTCCCACTGTCATTTTTTTTTTGAAATGAAAATAAAATAAAATCCAGAAGCAAAATAATACAACCCTTAACAAAATTTGAAATTTATTAAAATTTTGCTAGCATTACTTTGTTAGGGCAAGTATATAAAATAAATCGTAAACTATGTACATATATATTCGTATATATTCATTTGCCCATATTGAAACTAAACAAATTGAAGAACAAAAAGAATAAAACCAATAATTTACATTCAAGTAAATATTTTAAATTTTGGAAACACTCTATTCCTAACCAGGTTTTCCTCCAAATTGAAAAACACAAGATCCCAATTGATTTATTTTGCAATCAAACAACAGATTCAAAGCTTTTCAACAAAACTCACAATTAAAATTTCAAAAGAAACTCATTTAAAAGAAACATGAACCTGTTTAATCTGCAGTTGAGCGAAGACCCTGTTGATGCCTTGATCTCCTCTTCAGATCCTAAGATTCTTCAAGCTTTAATCCAAAAACCCACAATTTGAACAATTTCTTCCTCCTCTCTTCTCAATTTTCTCTCCAAAACTCCATTTTTAAAACTTATGAAGAAATTTCAAGATAATGCAATTTTTTCCCAAAAATTCCTACAACCACCCTCATAAATTTCTGAAAACAGAATAGCAAAAGTCTTTCTTTTCAATTTTTGAATTTTCAAATTTCAAAATTGACTTTAGTTCATTTTCTTAATTTTCAATTCCAACTCAAATATGCATGCATTTCCAAAATAGATAATGTAAATCATTTCAACATAATAACTTAATTCCATTAATAAAATAAATCTACTACAAGATTAATATATATATATTAATTAAATTAAATTACTCACTAATTTAAATTAAATTTCTAACATTATTCTAACTTTCGAAATAAACTGAAACAAGGCAAATGGAACAAAATAGAATATCTGGACCACACTATGACCGACGACGCACTATGACTAGGGTGACGACTCGGCACAAAAATCCTAGCTACTATCTCCCAATCGAATACCATTGGGCATTGGACACGCTCAAACCTGTGAAACCAGGTGGAGTCGATGTCCTGTACCTGTCAACCTACGAACAAAGAATATAACCACATGCAATAATATGACATAAATAAGGCACATCGTGAAGAGAAAATCACGAAATCGCAGGGCACTCGCAAGCGAGTGATGTGATACTATCCTCTTCACCAATACAGTAGTACTAACTGACGCATCTTACATAGCAACATAATCAAAAGCATGAAACATCATAAATTTAAATCTCCACATATGCTAACTCCAAACATGCCATAATAATCACAACCAAATATATAGTATCATCACATCAAGATACATCACGATAAAACAATGATCAACTGTAACCAAGTACAACGTCAAAGTACAACACAATACTAAAGCATAAAAGAGGAACCAACAAAGTTCACACAAAAGAGAAAAACAGAGGGGTATTACAAAGTATAAGGAGTATCTCATTTTTGGGAAGGGTAAGGGTCTACAAGAATATTTATGGATTGATGAAGATAAAGTAAGAATACCTAAATGATCAAATAAGTCTTCTATGAAATCCAATTTGGGAGCATTAAGGTTACTATTTTGAGTGTTTAGGTTATAATTTTGTGTGCATGTTTCAAATCCTAAATAATATACCTCAATAACATGAAGACTAGTTTGACACATCTGTCTTGCATAGAAATACAAGCTAAAAAAATATCATCTTTTGAAAATAAAATAAGAAACCTTATATAATTATGTAAATAAATTTGTCATTGGGGTGTTACATGTTAGCACATATGCTTGGTGAAGTCATGTAGGATTCAATAACTGTTTAGGAATGAAAATATGTGAAGAATTTTTTTGAAGGTTGATAGGTGGATAAAGGAAAAATTATTTTTGGTTATGTTAGATTATACAACTGGATAGAAGTGTTCTAGAATCAATTAAGGCATTACCATACACATAGAGAATCATGAGATCATAAAATTTAGTTATTGATTGGAGGCATGGGAGAGATATTTTAGTTCCTACATTTGTAGAAGACCTCAAAGGTCACTACATCAATGAAAAAGTATATATAAACTTTCAAAATTGGTTGTTGAAGTTTGAAGTGAAATTAGTTGAAGTCAATTATAACAAGGACTAAAATGAAGGGATAAATTATAATGTAGAGTCTCTACAAGTAGGATAAATATTGTTGTTTGGTAGCATAGATTAGTCTGGTTCTAAATAGTTTGTAGCGACCCATAGGTCATGTCTTCTTATGCATATAATAAATACTATGTTCTTTCTATATTCTTCATTATTTTTGTTTATTTAGTACTTTCATTGTGCATCTTTAGTAAATTATTAGTTAGTTTTTCACTTGAATCACTCCATTTTCATTAATAATCCTTTAACTCCATCACACCTCTTATATAGTGACCCATAAGTCATGTAATTACTATGAATATAATAGAGAATATATTATTTTTATATTCTTCATTAATTTTCCTTATTTAGTATTTTTTGTGCTTAGGGGAAAATATTAGTTAGTTGTTCATTTAGCTCTCTTTCCATTTGTATCAAGAAAACCCCTTAGTTCCTTCACACCTATTATAGTGATCCACACATCATGTAATTATTATGCATGTAATAGAGACTATGTTCTTTCCACATTCTTCATTATTTTTCCTTAGTGGTGTTTTTATGTACTTATGGGAAACTATTAGTCAATCATTCATTTAAATCACTTGCCATTTGTATTAGGAATCCCCTCAAATCCATCACACCTCTTATAAAAAAGTTGTATACTGGCCAAACACTCCACATGTATGATTTTGTCAAAGTTATTTTATGTAGTGCTTGGCCAGTAGGACTATTTATATGTGTGCACATCAACCATCTAATAAAAACTTTAAGTGTTTTGACCAATTTATAACAATCTCATGGTGTAATAATTTAATGCATTTTGAAAATTATAATAAAATATAATGACTTTAAATGTATCATAATTTACTAATACGGGTAATTATTAATAAGGAAAATAAAATGGATGCAATATGTCAACTATAATTTTTTATTTGTAAAATTTGTATTAATAAATGCATTTTTTTTAGTAAAAGGTAGAGGCTATATATTATATTTATTATAAATAACTATTACATAAGAGAGCCATTAGGAACAAAAGCTGGCTGAGATATTATGGATTACAACATCAAAATTCTATGCAAGATAATTACAAAATAAGCCAGTAGGAACAAAAAATGGTTGATATGCTGGATAATTACATCTACGGATGGGCTTGAAAGCTATTAAACAAAAAACCAAGTAGATAAAAAAAAAATTAAAAAAACTCTATTATTCCATGTGGAAAAATCTCAACAAAGTTCTCGCCTTGCTGCTCTTGAAGATCGACCCCCACATGAGAAACCAAAGGAGACTGAGAATTGAGGACTATTGCAACAACATGGGATAGAAGGAAGGCTATTGCATGACACTTCTCTTTGAAGTTTGCAACCATATCCCCACCTAATTCAATTGCATTATTGTTGATTTCCCTATGCAGATATCTAATGTTACTCATTTCAAATAAGTGTTTTATGGCCTCATATACAGACACATACACCCATTTGTGCAACATGAAGTGCTTGGGGAAGAGACCTCCCACATAGCCCTAAACCTTATAGAAGTCATAGGCTTGGAAAATTTTCAAAAGGGCATTATTTTCTAAAAATATTTCATTAACTACTTCATTGGCGATGCATTGAACTGAATTGTGACATTGCAACAAATCTAGCAAATTTGATATGACCACATAAAGGAGTAGAAATACAATGGATATATCAATTTTTATATCACATTCCTATACAATTAAGATGTTTATAATATAAATAAATGTTGAAAAAGGTTAACCATGTCATTCAAATAATAAGTATAATTATTACAGTTGAAAGAGAAATTTGAATTAAGTACCAATGTCACTAATAACACAACATTGATCCATCACAAATCATTGCATACAAAACATAATCTATTTGATATTTTCATCAAGGGTTAGCTTATATATAAGGATAATAACCAACTCTATATTTTAGAGTATAGCCTGCATTTTATATTTTATATTTTATTTTTAATCAAACTTGTATTTTTGTACTTTATATGTGGATGTCAAACCTACCCTTTCTACATCACCAACATCTATTGTGGGCCTTTCAAGTTAATACCTTTGTGATTTGTGTATGGTCAAAGCACATACAATTTTAGTAGGGTTTGTATATCTAACTTATATTTATAATTTAGAGTATAACTTGCATTTTATATTTTGTATTTTTTGTTAATATAACTTGCATTTTTGCATTTTATCTATGAACATTAAAATTTCCCTCTACATCACAAACATATATTGTTACCTTGTCCAATGTTTTTGAAAAGTTAAGCAACATTTTCAGGGTGTTGTACCCTTCACAAAAGGCCCAAAGGGCCAAAAGACCAAAATCATACTTTAGAACAGATTTTGAACTAATGAAACAACCAGAAATAGCTGACAAACAACTGTGGAAACCCAAAGAAGTTAAGCAACCCCAGGCATAGATGGGTCCATGAAGGCTCCATGAGCCTGAGTCCGAGAAGCAGAAACATATTTCTTCTTCCAGAGAACTACCGAACAGGGAGGCTCAGAAGCAGGAAGCGAAGAGAACGGGGAGAGGAAGGACTCCATCTCAACCACCACGGGACAACCAACTAGCGAGGGAGACGATAAAGAGGCATCCAAGGACAAATCAACCAACATAATAGAAGAGGCTTCCAATAGAGGGCAAACAGGGTCTGGCAGAGCAGCAACAACGGAGGCAGAACCAGGCACAACAGTGTTAGCAGACAAGACTAAAGGTGGATCTACAGTAGAGAGGT
This sequence comes from Sequoiadendron giganteum, assembly GCA_007115665.2. Classification (NCBI taxonomy): domain Eukaryota; kingdom Viridiplantae; phylum Streptophyta; class Pinopsida; order Cupressales; family Cupressaceae; genus Sequoiadendron; species Sequoiadendron giganteum. The sequence continues at coordinate 560,305,361 of CM021103.1, forward strand.
TTGGGGGAGGAGCAGCCGAGAGGTCCGGGGGAGGAGTAGCCTCGACCCCCACTGAAGACACCTCTGAGGAAGAACCCACCATAAGGTGATCCAGAAGCGCATCCTTCCACCAAGTCGCAACACCCTTGCAACAAGCAAGAGGGCAAGAAGTGGCCAAATGACCCATCGAAAAGCACTGTCTACAACGAAAGGGGAGACCTTCATAATCCAAGAGTTGCTTCCAAGGCTTGTCCTCCACCAACAAAACAACATCCCCATGGAGAGGTTTGGATATGTCCATATCAACTAACACCCGAGCAACCGTGGTGTGCCCAAACTCCCATGTAGTAGAATCCACCATTAAGAAATGACCAATCGAATTGCCAATGGCCTCGAAGCAGGATTCCTCCCAGAATTGGAGAGGAAGGTTTGGCATATGGACCCATACAGGTCTGGTGTTCAACGGATCTATAAGTGGGTTGAAAGAGCGCGACCAGGGCCTGATGGATAGAGAATGAATACCCCACATCCATCCTCTGTCCAAAACACAGCTACGTTCACGAGGGGAGCCAAAAGTAGCAATAAAGAAGCCTCTCGTGCTAGGGTATAGCTCGATTTCCCCAACCACCAAAGGCTTCCAAGAGGCCTCCACCTAGGCATGGAGGTCTGGGATGGAAGGCCAGAACCCATTGAACCTGCAAACCACACCCGTCTTGAGATAAAAATCCTTATTTTCTATGATTTCTGGGCCACATACAACCACAGGAGTATCCCTAGCACATGGCATTGACCTACTAGGATTACGAGAACCCACCAAGGCAGCAAAGGATTTGGTAGAACCAGAAAAACCCCCAGTAACAGGTAATCGAGGGGCAAAGACATGGTCAAATACTGAATCCCCCTTAGCAGGAGCCACAGAAGCAACAACAAACTTGCTTCCACCGAACAGCCCACCCCCCGAAGCAGACCGGAGCTTGGTTGACTGCACACCCGGATCAGGGATAGGAGGGACCCCGGAGGGAACAACAACACTCACAACCACAACATGTGCACCACCAAATGGCACAGAGGAAAGCCTCGGAACCCCCAAACCAGGAACAACCACTGCCAATGACTTCCTGCGCGTGCAAGACATAGGGGCCATGAAGGGAGGGAGGTCGGAGCCCCCAACAGATCCATATGATAGACCAGCACCAGGAGCAAGCCCATCAATGCTAGGGGACCAGCCAATGGACTTAGCAACCGTAGTGGAAGAAGGAGCCGAAGGCGCCAGAGCCGTTGGAGCCGCAAATTCAAAAATTCCCCCGTTCATTGATTCTTGATGTTTTTAAAATCTTGACATATGTTACTCTACCTTGTCCAATGTTAACTCTTGTGATTTTTTATGGTTAAATACCATACCATTTTAATAAGGATTGTGTATGATTTCCCTTTGTAATATAAATAATACGAATTAACCATGTCATTAATGTCCCACAATACATCCACATAATTAGAGGTGAGTCCTAAATATTAAATGATTATATGAAAAAAAAGAAAAGTAATTAGAGTAAGAAAGACACAAATGCTATGCACCAAAATACCACCCACCTCAAGCCCTCATCCACGATTTGGTGAACATCACAAGTCTGATTTTTTGTAGTCCCACGATGCCTATGGGGATTGTGTTAGGGGCCATTGGCCATGGTTGCCCATTTTATATGCTAGTCCTCCTTTGAAAGCTCAAAGGTCTTGGGAATGATTGACAAAGAGAATTGTCCAATCCCATTTCTACACATAGACCATATTCTAGAGATAAACATCAAAGGATCAATACATTATAGGGAGGAATTTCTAGAAGAACATGCTCTCATTTGTAGGTTCATGAAAACTTGGCCAAAACTCAACAATCTTCATTCAAATGGATCACAATGAACTAGAAAAATGATAAGGAGAAAGAAATCTATATCTATCCCTATGCCAAAGGGTTTTTTATCCTCAAATTTGATTTTGTTCAAGATAAAGAAGAGATGGTAAAAAATGGCCTGTGGATTTTTCAAGGGGATTCATTATGCATGAAATCCTAGTTTCCTTCCTTTGACCTTCGAACAAAAACCTTTTCTTCTACAAATCTATGAGCACGATTACCTTATCTCTCTCTACAGTTATGGGAGTTTGAGTGCCTATGGCCATTGGAAATGGCTTAGGATCAAAATACTATTGTGCTTAAAAAAAAAAACAAATTATGAAATTTCCACCTATGCAAATTATGTATGGAAATGGATCTCACAAAGGCCTCCCTACTGAGATCTCTTTGAAAGTTGAAAGTGGATGCTAGAGGCAACCGGTTGATTATGAAATAATAGCCTTTAGGTGTAGGAAATGTTTCACTATTGTTCATTTAACTGCTCAATCCCCAAAAATGAAAACCCATGATTAGGGAAAACATGTTGCGAGTGGCACACCCACATGGTGGATTGGGGTTGAATCCCACCATTATTTTATTCCATCAAATGCACAAAAGACTCCATCTTTACACACGATCTCATGCTGGATAGTCTAAAATCAAACAATTCCACTCCATTTAAACTATATGAAATAAATGTTAGGAATCCAAGTTTAGAGGAATCAACATCATTGCAAGATAATGCAACCATCAACACAAAAAAATTGTGGCTTCTCCTGTTCCTACAATCTCATCATTGAATAGGGATTTTGGGGAGAAAGGAGATAAAATAAATGAAAAATTGAACAAAGCATAGAGACCCAACCTCAAACAGATCAAGAATCTGCGATCTCATCATTGAATATGAATTTTGGGGAGAAACGAGATAAAATAAATAAAAAATTTGAACAAAGAATGAAGCCGCCTCAAATAGATCAAGAATGGATAGAGGTTAAGAAAAAGAAGTTTCCCTCTTAAAAATGCAAGCATCTATGACATTAAAGTCATCCTCGAAAAAAGAAAATTCTAGAATGTATTTAGGCACCCTTGTTTAAAAGGCTGCAAATTTTTGTACTTTTAAAAAAATTAATAGACGGGTGTGACCCCGATAGTGCTACATTTACCAATAAAAAAAAAGAAATCCACACAAACACAAATTATATTTGAACATAGTGTATGCGTGTCTATTGAAATATATGATGATGCAACTTGAATTGATGAAGATACCACAATGGTAACTTGATATTATAAATCTTATAAAATATTGCACTTTAGTTTTAAGATGCTTAAAAGATGTTAATTATTCCTCTTAATAAACCATTTAAATACATGTTTGAGAACTATTTAAAAGAATGTGGAATAGAATCTTCTCATTTTCAACTTCTTGATTGTATATTTATTATTTTTGTATTCTCTTATAATTATATTCCCATTGTAATCTCCTATGTATCATACTAAACTTCTTATTATTGTAAACAATTTTAATTACACAAATTAATCAACTAAAAAATAGATAATCCAAAACATAAAAGAAAAATATTTATAACTATCAATAATATAATAAATTTAAAATTATGCATTTCATTTATAATCATTTAAAATTATTTTTTAATGAAAATTCTTTAAATATTTTATACTTCTAAAAGAGAAACTTTTCTATGAATTCTCAAGGGCATTTTTATAAATATAAAAATATTAAATATTTTTTAAAATATCTTAAATTGAATTTATTTCTTCTAGTTTATTTTTTAAATATTTTTAGTTATTTTATAAATTACATAAAAATTCTAAAAAATTGTTAATTTAAATATTATGAATATAAACTTAAATACATTAAAAGTTGAAAACTAATTTGACATTCTTAACTTCCCTTATTCCTGTTAATGGTGAAGAATGTATGGAAATTAATGAAAACAAACTTCCCCTCTTGATTTGTGCACTCACAAATTTACAACCTCAGACAAGTAATACTCTACCAAAATTGCAACAAACATCTATCCTTTATTCAAATTCACAAATTACAAGATTTCACAACTTCACAACCAAATAATCACTTGAATTGACAATTAAATTTATCAATTCAATCTTATTATTATTAACCCAGTACACAGTCTTACATCTATGCAATTTTCACTTTATCAAATTCAAATTTGCACTCTGTTATTTTAAATTTTATGACCTGAATTAATTTTCATTGCTTCTTTTTGTGCAACTATAGATATTTCACTTGTTCACTTGTAAGGATACCATTGAAGACCTTCCTTAAATGTGGAAGTTTCAATATATATCGTCTTAACTTCTCGTCTTTGTAGCATATCATCGATTCCACCAATTCAAATAATGAACAATAGCTTAGCTTCTCACTCAAATTAAAAACCTCTTTCCCAATTCAAATCCACCTGGCATCATACTATAAAATATAAATCTGAAACAAAAACCTTGCCATGATGAATATAAATATTTTTCTAGTCTATGTTGATTATGCACGTACTTGTAGATTGCAAACAAAATGTAGTGAACTCCATTGTTGAAATAGGTGCACTAAAATTTTTTCTTTTTCCTCTTTTTCCTCTTTTTCCAACATCTCGCTGGAACAAGCTTCACACTCCAACAAATCTGCACTCCATTCTTCTATCCTCTTATGGACTTACATCCACCATGTACTATCCTCCTCCTCCAATGATTCTCTCCATTCCTATCCCCCTTCATGGGATCCAACCCACCATCATCAATCAACCACCTCCACCAAACAATCTCACTATTCTTCTCCTCTTCTATGGGTTTTGACCCACCAAAATCCAACCACCTCCACCAAATTCCTTCATCGTACACATCAACACCTACAACATACACACACAAATCTTCCTCTACAACTTCATGGAAATCAACAATTTCCATATGCTCTTTTCCATACTCCTCAACCCTCAACATTAAAATGAATGCAGCACAAGTGGAGGAAGGTTGGATTACTATTAAGGGCAAAAAAAACTAAATTCTTTCGGCCTTCTTTTGACATGACTCTCCGCTCCCACAAGAGTAGTTCTAAATGTAAATCTTGATGGGTTTTGTTTGGGGGTTGGCTTTTGGCTGGCTGCAAGTTGTTCTTATTGCAACCTTGTTTTTGATTATAAAGGGTTTTGGGTCCCTTCAAAACCTGTTCTTACCTGAATCAAAAACATTACAAATGAATGCAAAATAATATCATCACAAAATGCAAACAAATTTACCTCCTCTTTATTCATTGCAATGTTTTTGATGTCATCTTCAGCTGCAATTTTCATCTCATCCTTTGCTATGAAGTTTTCATCTACCCCATCTACTCTCATCATCATCTTCATGTCTTCGACTGTTGTACCAAGTCTCCCAACTGTAGCATCTTCAACAAATTATTCACACAAACATGCTGTGTACAAATCTACATCTTCATTTATTTTCTTCTCATCTATTTGAAACTCCTTATCCACCTCAATGAAATAAGCAAATCCCCATCAATTTCCTTCATCTTCTTATCACTTTCAACCAACATTTGACTTTCAAATAAACTATTAATAATTCTCATCTCTTCTTCCAACAAGAGATCATCCTTATCTTCACCAATCCACTCATCAAATTTAGGACTCTCCAAGTCCATAATCTTATTTTCTTCATTTCCTCTCTTATTTTCTTCTTCATTTACATCTTTAGGGTCTGCTCTCATATCTTTCTTCTTCCATCTTGGGCTACAACACTCTTTTCTTCTTCTCTTCTTTTTGCTGTCCTCTTTCAAGAGAACATTTTTCTTCTCACTTCTCTTTTCTAATCTCCTCTCATCTTATTCAATATTCTTTTCCAATACATCTAACTTGGTCTGGATCTTCCCCAATTCTTCATGAAGTATGTTTCCAAATTCTTTACGGAGCTTTCAATTTTCCACTTCTTCTCAATATTGTTCCCATAACAAAATTGTCACGAGTCTTCTCATGACCCATCTCATCCTCTCTTTTAAATTCATCTTCTTCCTCTATAGGGTGCCTCACATTCGACACTCTATATATATACTCAAAACTCTTCTAACTTCACTCTCCACCCGCTGGTCCTAACATAGACTACCTCACATTCAACGATCTACCTATACACTCAAAACCTATGACTCTGATACCATTTAATGAAAATAAATTTTCCCTCTTAATTTGTGCACTCACAAATTTACAATCTCACACGGACAATACTCTGCCAAAATTGCAATGAACATCTATCCTTTATTAAATTCACAGATGACAAGATTTCACAACTTCGCAGCCAAATAATTGCTTGAATTGATAATTACATTTATCGATCAAGTTCGATTGAAATCACAATAAAACCATGATAATAATTCAATCTTATTATTAGTAACCCAGTTTGCAGTCTTATATTTGTGCAATCTGCACTTTGTAAAATTCACCTTCTATTACCTCTGCCTGCACTCTGCTATTTTAAACTTTATGACCTGAATTAATTTTCCATCACTCATCTTTCACTCCTATGCTTTCTCTTCCTCTATTTCTGCATATTTTAATCTTACATATGTTGCGTCCCTTCCTATGGTTTATTTTTGCCTTCTCTGTAAGCTATGAATCCTCCATATTTTCTTCCACACCTTCTATGCCATTTCCTATGGCTGCATGGCTTAACTGTGCTGCTCTTCACTCACGAGTGGCACCCCTCTCTCTCTCTCTCTCTCTCTCTTTGGTTGGCGCTCACTTCCATCTCTTTTGACCTTCTCTGTGTTGCACCCCCTTTCACTACCTCATATCTCTCTTGTCTTTTTAAAACTTCTCACACTTCATAGCAGAGACTCTTCTACTGCGCAGCCCCTCCTTGTTCATCCCCTTCTATCTTTTCCAGCTGCCTCTGTCACTTCTTTCCATACAATGACTTTCAGCTTGTCTTAATGGTTTCCATTAACCATTGGCCTCTTCATGGCCGCCCTCCTATCTTCTATATCCTCTAGAAATGACTGATTTTAAATAAAATAAATTTTTTATTCCTAACTTAATCTCGTCATTGCATTCTTTTGTCTTCCTCCTGTGTTGGATTTCTTCTCTACCCACTCTCCTCTGCATTCAATTTTCTTCCTAGGCCGACTCCTCACATTCCCAACGATGGTGCCACTTGTTCATTTTTGTTATCTCCCTAAAAAAACTATCGACCCCCATATGCTAGCATAAAATATGCCATTTTCTTTGTTTGCTATAGATCAACAATTTGTTTTAACATAGTCAAATTTATAATCAAAAGTGAGGAAAAATAGAGGAAGAAATTACATGAATAAAATAAACATTTCTTTTCATGCAATTGTAGATATTTTGTCTACTTGTAAGGATACCAATGAAGATTTGTTTCAAATGTGGAAGTTTCAATACATCTCTTGTCTTTGTAGCATATTATCGATTCCACCAATTCAAATAATGAGTTCAATAACTTAACTTCTGACTCAACTTAAAAACCTCTTTCCCAGTCTGATAAACATAAGAAAATGGATGGCTTTCACTTTATTTTTATGGCTGGAATCGTCTTCATGTAAAACCAAATGCAATCAAATCCACTTGACATCATACTATAAAATGCAAAACTGAAATAAAAACCTTGCCATGATGAATATAAATATTTTTTTGGTCAATGTTGATTGTGCACATACTCTAATGTTCCTGCATCAATAATGCAAACCTCATGCTCATCCTCTTCCATCCATTCTTGTTCTTAGTTAGGCCCTTGCTTTCTTGAATGAGTGCCACTTTTCATTTCTTCTTAGAAGATTGTCAAATTGATCCACACATGCATGCTCATGCATATCTCCTATAGGTGAATATTATTCAATGGCAGTAACATGAGATTGCCTTCACCTTTGAATTCTAGTACCTTCACACCTCTTTATTCAACACACAAACCCACTATGTTATTATTATTAAATATATTTCCTTCAAATATGAATTATACTTTAATACCATCTTATGTTTAATTTTGTGATTTTTGTACCTTTTTTACAAGAAACTAAGGTGACAATGATACCTAGTGTGGCATCTGATGTCCACTCCTCCCATTCCTCTTCATTTTCAATTTCTTCTAATGCATTTTGACACTTTGTCATGCTATTAATTAAAGAAGAATTGGAGTTGTGAAAAACATCAAATTTGGATAGTGTTGTAACATGCTTTCCATACTAACAAACTAAAGAACCTTAATGCCACACATTGGGGCTATTTGCACACAATAAATAAATTATTAAGATATATGCTTCAATTATAGAGTTAAAATGTATGAAAGTCACCAACAATAATAAAATCCATCACCAAAGATGGAAATCTTTCCAAAATATAAGAAAAAAATGAAAGAGTAATAAAGAAGGGTACATCAAGAAAGTATGTTGAATAATGCTTGTGATTTAGAAAATAAAGAAAAATGAAACTATTTTTCCATAAATGTTAAGATGAGGCTTTCTTACTTTCAAATTAGGTACAATTAGTGAAAATTTTAGATAAAAAACAAAACAAACAACATACGATCTTCTATAATTTTTTTGCTAGATTTGGTTGTACAAACTAAGTTTTAATAAGTAATATCAATGACGAATCATATAGATCAACAACATTCTAGAGTATATTTATTTACACAAAAAAAAAAATTAAAAAATGAGTACCTAGTGGCCAAAGTATATTCCAAGAACTTCGATTTGCATTTTCATGTAGTGGTCGAAGAAAATAATTGAGCTTCAAAATTTGCACATCATTTCCATGTGCATCAAAGTGACTTCCCAAAGTCATGTATCCATCATATTTATAAACATCTTCCATGACCATAAATTCCCATTCCACTATCCACCAATGGTGTTTCATAAAATGCTTAACCTTGCTTCACTCTCCACCTTTCTCAATGGTTGTTTTTGAAAAGTTAAGCAACATTTATAGGGTGTCGTACCCTTCACAACGGGCCGAAAAGGCCAAAGGAAAACATAGTTCAAACAAAACTTGAACTATAGGCACAACCATAAACAATTGACAGACAATTATCGAAAACCAGCTGACAGACAGCTGAAACAAGAAATTAAGCAACCCCAGACACAGAGGGTTCAAAACTGGCTCCACGAGCCCGAGACCGAGAAGAAGACACAAATTTCTTCTTCCGAAGAACAATCAATCAAGGAGGCTCAGAAGCAGGAATCGAAGAGAACAGTGAGGGGATCGACTCCACCTCAGCCACCACATGAGCACCAAGTAGTGAGGAAGACAAGGCAGCCGAGAAAGAATCAATAGTAGAGGCACCCAACAAAGGGTGGACAGGGTATGGCAGAGTAGCGACAATAGGTGCAAGGTCAGGCACAACAGTGTCAGTAGAATGGCTCAACGGTGGATCCAAAGAAGAGGGATTTAGAAGAGGAGCAACAAACTCCAAAGAAGAACCCACCGTGAGGTGATCCAGAAGAGCATCTTTCCACCAAGTCACAGTGCCCTTGCGGCAGGCTTGAGGACAAGCAGAGGCCAAGTGACCCACCGAAAAGGACCTCCTACACCGAAAGGGGAGACCCTCATAGTCTATGAGCTGCTTCCATGGTCTGTCCTCCACTAGCAAAACAACATCCCCATGGATAGGTTTGGAGATGTCCAAATAGACTAACATCCGAGCAATTGTGGTGTGCCCAAACTCTCTAGTAGTAGAATCCACCAATAAGAAGCGACCAATGGTAATGCCAATAGCCTCGAAGCACAATTCCTCCCAAAACTGGAGAGGAAGGTTAGGCAGACGGACCCAAACGGGCTTGGTGTTCAACGACTCCGTAAGGGGTTTGAAAGATTGAAACCAAGGCCCGATGGACACAAAATGAATGCTCCACATCCATCCTCTGTCAAGGTCACAACTTCACTCACGAGGGGAGCCAAAGGTAGCAATAAAGAAGCCCCTGGCGCTATGGTAGAGCTCGATTTCCCCAGCAACCAAAGGCTTCCAAGAAGCCTCCGCTCAGTCATGGACGTCCAGGAGGGAAGGCCACAACCCATTGAATCTACAGACCACACCCATCTTCAGATAAAAATCCTCATTTTCTACTATCTCAGGACCACATACCACCACTGGGGAGTCTCGGGCACAAGGAATAGACCTCAGGGGAGGCCGAGCATATCCCCTAGCAGCATTAGAAAAAGATATTGCCTTCCCTGTAAAAACCCTAGCAGCAGGAGGACCAGAGGCAGCAAAACCACCAGTAGGACCAAACACAAGCACTGAGGCAGGGGAAGGACGAGAGCCCCCAACAGGAAGACTAGGAACAACACGCACCTCCGCATCACACACCTCCGCATCAAACACAGAAGTCGGAACACTGCTGACAACACCAAGCCCAGAGGAGGTCAAAAATACAGTGCCAGTCAAAGGGAGCACAAAATGATCCGCAGCGCCAGGAGAGAGAGAGCCCACACCACAGGAACCCCCAGTCGGATTGTCCCCAACCATGACCAACACCCCAGCCACAGACGCATGCGAGCCATCGGGCCGTTGCAGAGAGCTATTCGCAACACTCCCATTCCTCTCACCGATGCACATTTCAAATTTTCAATCAACAGCAACAAGTAACAAAAATTCTCAATGGTTGTTATGATAACTTAAATAAATTATAAAATGACAACTTTAATTTTATGGTTTCCTTTATAATTGTCTAAATATAACACATAATAATTTTATATCTAAAACTTTTAGTTTTGAAATGCTAACTAAAGAACAATAAAAATATATAATTATGAAGAAAATTTACATAATAATAATCTATCAACTATATATAATTATCGAAAAAAATTACATAATAATAATCTATCATACATATATAATATTTAAAAAAAAAATCATATATTTTTTTAAATTTCCTAAACAAATTACATATTACAATTATCAAATGAACACTTACAAATTCAAGGATAAATTAACATAAATTACCTTTTAGCTCCAATTTGATAGACTTGAAAATGTAAAAGATAAACTTATAGTTAATATCCATCCAAAATATTTTTTTAGTTGAATGCAAAATTTTATAAGATTTACAAAATAGTAGAGTAGGGTCATAGTTTATAAGAGTTTGAACATTATTAACTTATATATTTATTTATTTATTACTAAAAAATTGAATGATTTAAAAATCAATATATAGAAAAAATATTTAAAAATAATGTATATAAAATTTATGGTCTTAAATACTCATTAGTAAAAGTTTCTTTTTTTCATTAAATTATCTAGTGTGACAACCACTTTCAATGAGAAAATTCAATATATGTTATTATATCAATTTTCATTTATGATTTTTATTTAATTGAAAATGGACAAATATAAGAGGAACAACTATGCACTTTTTGGTTGTTTGTTTTGTTTGGGTGTGCTACCCTCTCCTATAGGCTTACCGCCACATATTAAAGGAAAACTTTATAGTTTTAACATCAATTAGGATAACTCACAATTTCAATTTTTTACATCTATATGTGTGTTATGTTTGGTTTAATAGTGTTGGATAAATGTTTAGTCGATTCATCATTCAAAAATTCACCATCAATAATTCATCACAAAATTTTAATTCGATGAATTTTTTGCCATGGTGAATTGTTGGTGGTGAATTTTTGTTGAGGTGAATTAGTGAGAGTGAATTTTCCAGCGGTGAATTGTCGGGGGTAAATTTTCCTAGAGCGGTTTAGTTTAATAGTGTTAGATAATTATATTCTTATAATAAATTTTGTGAATACAATATTTTTATGTAATTGTTTTTATTTTCAAGTGTTTTTTAAATATTTATTATATTGCATATTAGAATTAGAAATATATCTAGAGATTTATGTATATTTTTGATAAGATAGCAGCATTTATAGGGTGTTGTACCCTTCACACAAAAGCCCAAAGGGCCAAAAGAAAGCATAGTTCAAACAAAACTTGAACTAGAAGAACAAACAAAAATAGTTGACCGACCAACAGCTGTAGAGTAACCAAAAAATTAGACAACCCTTGAAACAGAGGGGTCAAGATTGACTCGATGAACTTGAGGCCGTGAAGAGGCAACAGATTTGGGGAGACCCTTCTTCTTCCTTAGGACAACCAACTAGGAAGGCTCAAAATCGAGAACCAACGAGAGAGGCGAGGGGAGCGGATCCACAATAGCCACCCCAGGAGAGGAGCCACCATGCATTGAGGGAGCCGGTAGTGAAGTTGTGAAGAAAGGAGCTAACAATGGTCCAACAAAGTCGATCAATGAAGGACGTGTAGGTTCTGATAGAACAACAACAATAGAAGGTTTTAATGGAACAAAGACAAAAAAAGGCTCCGTGGAAAGGAAAGCTAGAAGAGGATCCTGGGAAGTCATGGGAGGGTTAACCTCCATAGAGGAACTAACCGAAGGAACTCCTGAAGGAGAAGAACCCACAATGAGATGATCTGAGAGAGCATCCTTCCACCAAGTCGCAACACCCTTGTGACGAGCATGAGGGAAAGTAGAGGCCAAGTGACCCACTGAAAAGTAGCTCCTACACCGAAAGGGGAGGCCCTTGTAGTCCAAGACCCGCTTCCAAGGTTTGTCCTCCACCAGCAAGACCACATCACCATGGAGAGGTTTGAAGATGTCCAAATCAACTAACAATCGAGCAACCGTAGTATGCCTAAGCTTCCTAGTTGTAGATTCCACCATTAAGAAGCATCTGATGGTGTTTCCAATAGCTTCATAACATGATTCCTCCCAAAACTGGAGAGGGAGATTCGACATACGGACCCAAATTGGTCTGGTGTTCAATGGCTTCGTAAGGAGATTGAACGAACGAGACCAAGGCCTAATGGGCAGAGAATGAATACCCCACATCCACCCCCTGTCCAACACACAGTTTCACTCCGTAGAGGAGGCAAAGGTAGCAATAAAAAAACCCCTAGCGCTAGGGTAGAGCTTGATCTTCCGAGAAACCAATGGCTTCGAGGAGTTAGACACCCAAGAATGGAGATCGGGGAGGGAAGGCCACATGCCATTAAACCTATAGACCACGACTTGCTTCAAATAATAAACCTCATTTTCAACTACGTCAGAGCCACAGACCACCACAAGAGAATCTCGGGCATAGGGCAAAGTCCGATGAGCCTGAGCAAGGGGTTGAGTCGAAGCAGGCACAAAACGAGCACACTCCTTAGAAACTGCCTTTGAAAAAGACTTTCGATGGCACCCTGTACCACCAGAACCAGGAACATATAATGGCTCAACATAGATAATAGAGGGGACAACTGCAACAAACACAGGCTACATAACATCAAAAACAGGAGCAAGAGGAGCCCCAACCTCTTGAGGAGAGAGCCTACAAGCCCCTTGACCACCCAATGACTCTACATACCCCTGTACCTCCCTACCATTAGAAAATGTAGCACCATCGCCATTTGAAAATTGCTTCCCGTCCAGCATCGCAATGGTCCTGTCCATTGTGCCTTCTAGAGATTTATGTATGTTAAAAAATATATTTTTTAATTTTAGTTAATATTATGTATACATATTTTTGAGATTTCATTCAAAGATATAATTGAATTTTGAAATATTAGAATATGTTTTTAGAAATATTATTGTTTTTTTTTGGGTAATGAATTATTTCATGTTAGACTTTAGATATTTATACTATCAACCATTCAATAATACTTTTGGATGTTGTTACTATTATTATCATATTAGAAGGTATACAAAAAAAAAAAAAAAAGACACACCCTTAGATTTTGTGTGAATTAATTGAAGTCAATAAAATTTGAATGTGAGCTTTTAATGGGGTCCTTACATCTTGTAGCAAGTTTAAAGTAAAAATTTTATTAAGAATGATCTACTTTCTATTCTCACTTATTCTATGAGCAATTGTATGCTTTTGAGTATTATTCATCCATTTATTAAGAGATAGATTTTCTAATTAATTCCTTCAATAATATAACTTTTAAGAATTAATGATGATAATCTTTTTTATGGTAATAACTGATATATGTAGATATTGAAATCTCTACCTTTATACAATAGATTTTTATATTATAAAATAATATACATCTAAATTAACGAAAATATACAATTTTATAATAACTTTTAATAACTTATTTTTATAGATGATAACTCTCAATTATAATAAAAACAATAAAATAGATGCCAATCCCATTTATGAGTACCAACTTGATGAGACAAATACACAAGATATTTTTAAAAGCCTAATTATTAGACTCCTTAAATCTACTAGCCAATGACACTAATGCTTTATATGGAGGTGATCACCCAATTTCATTGATTGCAATAATGAAATTTTTTGACTTAAGATTGAAATACAATGATAGAGAGAGAGATAAACCTTATCATATCCCTTTTCTTTATTTGAGTCAAATGATCAATTCATTCGTGACCATTGATTAAGGCATAAATAAGCCCCATGATTATGGATAATTGTACTGTTACCTAAAATAACACCTATTTCCTTCAATTAATTGCCATATTCTATTGAACAAAAAAGGAAAGAGAAGTCTTCACACAAATTTCTTACGAAATTGTTATTGCCAAAAGATAAAAAAAATTCTAATATATTTTTAAGTAGAAAAATATTATCAACTTAATGTAAACAAGTAAAACAATATTTGTCTTAAGTTGGTATTTTGGTTTATCAATTATTACTTATTTTTATTATAATTCAAATATTTTAATATTAATATTATATATATAAAATTTACCATCTAATAGAGGGGAGACCAATCTATTATAAGATTAAAGTCTTATAATATTTAATATTGTATATAAATGTAGTGGGCTTGAGCTTGTTGGTTCAAGAGAGAATCATTGAATTTTAAATATATATTATATAGTTGGAAAAAGAATAAATATATTTTTAAATTTATTTAGGGTTAATAATGTAATGAGTAAATAATAAATAAATTTATTATAAGTGAAGAGTTAATATCTAAATTTTTATTTGATTAGTTCTACAATAGAATTTTTTTTACAATATTAATAAATATTTAAATTGACTTGATGAAGAGAAAATGATATTAATTATGATAGATGACCTTCACCTGATATTGGTTGTTGGATATGAGATGATTGGGTCTTATGAATTACAAGATCGTGTGTGAACCTATGTGATTTTGGATTATGAAAGTGATCTTTGTGCTTGTAGATTTGATTGCTAATTTATAGATTCAACATTTTTGCGTAGATTTGATCTTGTGATTTTTAGATTTTTAGAAGCTACAAATAGAGACATATATACATAAGTACACGTACACTTTGAAAATATAGTGGTGTTATGAACATTATTGGGAATCTCTATCTATGGCATGGGAGGCACATGACTCTATAACTCTAGTCTTACTCAAGTCATATTTATCAATTCACCAAGTTTGATAAAATTTGGAAGATAATAGGAAATGAATGCCACTAGTGGGACTACAATGATGTTATACTTGAGACTTGATGTGATGGAATGGAATGAGACAAATGTTAAAGTGAACTAGTTCAATAATTAGGATTTTATTATGTTGATACAATGGTTGATGTGAAAATTTAATAGTGACTATGGGTTGATCCCTTGTGATAGATAGATATGGTGTGGTTGTCTTAATGACTAATATCATTGATTGAATAATAGATTGATTAATAGATTTATGATGACCTAGGGGTATAACCATTTTATACTTATCATATGAACATAATATTAATGCTTTAGAATAGGAAATGGTGAATAACAATAAGTTAGAGTCAAATCAACTCAAGGAGAGGATGAAAATAATAATACAAAAGTGAAGGTCAAATCTACATTATAGAATTAAATGAGACCAAAATTGTACCTACAAATTTAACCATGAATAATGAATGGGTAAACAAAGAGTTAAAACTATTATGAAAATGGGATAAGTTATATTTTTAGGTTTGATTTTAATTTATGGTCAATAGAAATTTCAAATTAGTTGAAATCACGTGTTCAAAAAAATCCTTAGGATAGTCATGCATAGTAGTGTAGGGTTAAAAGTGCAAAGTATCCATTTTTCACTCTTACAGTTTGCACCCACTTTGGTGTACATGTACATCTACATGAAAAGGCATATAATTATTTTTTTTAATTTGAAAAGCACAACTATAATCATAATAGAGGATCAAAAATCCAAATTTAACTTGTAAATTATGCATTACTTGAGAATAATTAGTAGCAATATGTCCCCTCAATCTTTTGTGTTCCATGTAAAGAGCCACACATAAATCAAGGAGAGAAATATTAGATAAAAAAATCTGGTAACACAATAATATATGTATGGAAAGTGAGCATAAGAATGATAAATTAACTATGAAGAATAATATTGATAAATTAAGCACAAATTTTAGGATAAAATAACTAGATATGCATACCTAAAATATTCACTTTTATATTTATGAGATGAAAAAATGAAACATGCCTCCACTTTTGCCCTTAATTTTGATCAATAATCAATGTGTGTACCCTACAAATTAAATAATAACCTTTCCCCATGAGAGACTATATCAAGTGAAAATTTTGAGGCTCTTATGGAAACTTTTGAAACAACCCACACCCTTCAATTATGTGATTGGATTACTCCTTTCAATTAACATGTTGAGTCTTTTCAGACTACTATTGGATTTATCTTTATGTAACTTGGTGAGGAAAACCTATATCACCCAATATCCTCTATGATAAATAAGTTAAACGTAACATAGTAGTTTTATACCATAAGAGAGCAAAAGAACTTAGTAATTATGTATTCCTTTTACAAGTTTGAATATATTTTGGATGGACCATTTTTCTTCTTTATAGATCACCAATTTCTAAAATAATTGGTGGAAAAGCTCATTCTTCTTTGATATGTCTACATATGGCTCATTCTATTTTAGGAAAATTTTACTATTATGGTGAGTCCATGAAAACACCATGTAGGGCCAAACAATTTATTATAGATGGATATAGATGAATCCACCAACATTCTTGTTAAGTATGACCATTTATATAGTATGACCATTTATATAGGTATTTGTTTTAGATATATGCCATCCCTAATAGCATGTAATAGATAGTAAGATTATCAACATCTCGTAAGGTCCCAAAAATATAAACTATAATTCAACACAAGTAGTTGGTAGTGCATGTAAAACCTTATTAAATTATTAATGGTTAGCTATACAAGTTGGTCTTAGAATTTGGTAAATAATATTTGTTTAAAAAGGATATTATATTTACTTAAAAATGAAGGATATTCTATAGTTGAGCATTTAAATACATTTAGTTCTATTATGAGTCAACTAGGAACCATTGATACTAAGTAAGATGAGGATGATAAATGTATTTGAGTATTATGTTCTTGACTTGAATCCTAGGTGAATATAATAGTTGAAATTAGTGGTGGTCTTATAGAGCCTATGATAGATGCTCTTGTTTCTAATTTTGTAACACCCCTCCATTTTTCTCTTTGCTTCAGATAGTGTCCTACCTTGCTTTGCTTTGTTTTCTAGTTGCACTTATACTTTGATACTTGTTTATTATTGTATCTATTTATTGAGCGATGTGGACTATATATTGTGATGTGATGTTACTCTCTTTGATGTTATTATTTGACATACCTTTTATTAGCATTATGATTATTTAGAATAACATGGTTATATGCACATGAGTAGTTTATATATGTTAGAACTGTCAGTTTCATGATAAGTGTATTGGTGAAGGGGACGAAATTACATCACTTGCTTGTGAGTGCCCTACGATTCTGTGACTTCCTCTTCATGGTGCGTTCTTAAATGATGTTTATATACATGTTCTATTTATGCCTCGTTCACAGGTTTGTAGGTATAGGACATCAACTCCACCCGGCTTCATAGGTTTGAGTATGTTGACCCAATGGTTATGTTGATTGGGAGATAGTAGCTAGGATACTTGTGTCAAGCCTTTACTCTAGTCTCAGTGTGTCATCTGGTCTAATCGGTTTTGCTTTTAAAATTTGTTTATTATTTCTTTGATTTATAATGTTAAAATGCTTAAAAAGGGAATTTAATGAATTTAATTATTTAAAGTTGATTATTAAATTAAGCTTATTTTAATATTTGAAGTGGTGAATTAATTAATTAATAAATCTATTTTAACTGGTAAATAATATATTTATTAATTAAAATTAGATTAATTAAGTTAAATTTGAAAAGGGAAATATTTTGTAATTATTAAATATTTTAATTTTAAATTTTGTAGGATTTTATGCAAAATGGGTTGTTAGAGATATTTTGTGATTTTTAACATGTGTTAGAAGAATTAATGAGTTTTTGGAAATTTATTCTCAAGGAGAAGATTGTGGCTTTGATAGAAGAAGTTGGAAGCTTCTTCACGATAAAAGCACAAGGATTAGGTTTTTGGGGTGTTGGGAAATTAATTAAAAAAGGAGTTTTTGGTGATTTGCTTGGGTTCTGGAAAATATTTGAGGAATTATTGTAGAAAGAGATTTTGTGTTATTGAAGTTTTAGAAGTTGTTCTTGGAAATTGTTGTTGTGTTTGGGAAATTGTTTTATTTTGAAGGAAGCTATTGTTTATCTAGGAAAATTGCTTGGAGTTGTGGAGGAGGTACTGCTTTAGATTTACAAATTCACAGGCATTGGACTATAGGTTCAATCTTTAGATTTTGTTAAGTTTTAAATTGAAAAGCTTCTAGTTTAGATCTTCTCTGTAAAATATCGTCTGTGAAAAATTTAAAGTTTGAGTTTTGAATTAAAAATTGTATTGCCGTAAATAAATTTCTCTGTAGAATAATTTTTTTCTGTAGGTTGAAATTCTCTGTGGAAAACTTTAGCAAAATTGTAAATTGGTATTATAGTTAATTTAGATGAACCCAGAAGGAAACACTTAGGGATTTGGAATAAATTTAGTTTTCATAGGAAAAATTCTTGTGAAATTAATCGTATGAATTTTATTGTTCTTCTTTTAAGTTTCATTTTCCGGATAGTTGCAAAAAGGAAATCTCTGTGTTTGGGTAGAAAAATGCATTTGAAGAGTTTTCTTTGTGAAATTTGGGCTTTCGTGGTGTCTATAAAATTTCTTCTCTCTGATTAATTTTTTTTGAATATTTACTATAGATGTTCTTTTTGGGAAAATTTTACCCAATTAATATTATTGATTAAAATTATATGTATATATAATATATATACATATATGTATATATATATATATATATATATATTGTTTTATATACATACACATATACATATATAGTATATATATTTATATACTTAGTATTATGGAATGAATTGTTTAAAAAAAAAGAACTTTTGGCAAAGCACCATACAACACCGTACGACGATGTCAAATTTCATTACTGTTAAAATATATATTTTTTATAAGTATTGAAGTCTTATTAACAATGGGGAGCCGACTGTGGAAGCAACTGGAGCCCCACTCTTGGGAGTTGCTATGGTAACAACCGGTGCCCATCCTTTCTATCGCCGACCGATGTGTGTGGCAAGGAAAAAAAAAAACTTCAAGCGAACTTCGTTTAATTTCATTCACCTACTTTTTAGTATTTCTAGGGTTTACAATATATAATGTTTGTTTTTAATATATATATATATATATGTATATTTATATATTAAATAAGGTTTTAATATATTTTATTAAAAGGGTATTTTGATAGAAATTTAAATAGGTATATAATGTTTATATGTTTAAATATCTTTATAATTATATATATATATATATATATATATATATATAGGTATATGCAATGTGAATATTTATAATATATTTCTTTTAATGTTTTTTTTTTATATGGGTGCATGCATAATATGCATAGTAAGATGATTAGAATTCTTTTTAAAGAAAAGTATTTAAATAGAAAAAAATGATATTATTTTATTAAAAATAATTGAGGAATTGATGTTCAAATAAGTTAGGTTTTTCTTTCCTTATCTGAAAAGGGTTTTTAATTTAATTAGTAAATTGGGAAATTTTTATATTACTCTGTTCACTAAATGCAAGTGGATTTAGGAAATCCAAATGTTAGATTTAATTCTTGTCTTAATTGCCCTTTCGTATTTTTATTTCTTCTAGTTACATTTTGGGTGGAAAAATTGGTAAAGTGTTAGTCAATAATTTGTAAGTCTTCCAGAAGGATCTTTAGATGATGGGGGTTGTTATATTGTAATGTCAGCCCATTTTAGTTCCGTTGGATAGTGCATGGAATCATTTCAGTGATTTACTTGGTTTCCATGAATGGGGATTTTTATCTCCTAGTTTGGAGTGGATTTTTCATGTGTGCATCCTTGTTCAGAGTGGATTAGGTTATGTGTTGCATCCTTTGTTAGAGTGGATTTTGTTACGCGTTACCTCCTATGTATGGAGTGGGTTATTTTATCTAGTTTTGTGTGCACTATGGTACCCTTGGTGGTTGGTTTGTTTTGTGTGTTGTCAAGTAGAAGAGTGGCTTCCATTAGGGGCCATAGCCCTAAAGAGGTAAATTGGGTAACCTTCAAAGGTAGTTAATCAAGTGAAAACTTGATTAAAGTATTTAGGGGTTTGGGTAGTAGCTCATATTAAATAAGATAAGTTAGCATCACTCATGGACTCAAGTGCTTGTTTGGGCTTGGGATGAGTGGGAAGGCCTGGAACGGCGAAGGTCATCTATCTTGTCTTTTTGAAAGGTATTTGATTCTGCATGAGTGAGTATGGGGGCTAGGGATCGATTGAGGCTACTAGGATATCCCAAGATGGGGGGCGAGGCCTAGGAAGATTCTCATTGGGTAACCCATGTTGAGCTATGTGATGAAACTATTTCTACGACAATGGTTGATATGTTGGTTTAGGTGTATGGTTCTTTTAACATACTTGATTTGTTCATCTCTGAAAGCAATGTAACCTTAAGTAATAGTGTGGTTCATGTACTTGTGTTTGTTTGAGTTAGTATGCGTTAGCCTATGTCTAGAGGTAGTAGGTTTGGTCTTGTGTCCTTGTTACTATCTCCTAGCACAGGGGGGCGAGCCTTCAGGTACCACTTGGTTGGGAGGAATGTGCACCCTACACCATTGGGTCCCCTTTATCTTCTGATCATGATGACAATATTTCCAATTGGAGAGCTCGTGGATTCCAACATGTTATTTCATACTTTGTAATTGTTATAGATGGTTCTTGTATTTTATTTCCCCTTAGTGGTATTCGAGGTGGTTTCTTTTATTATGTAACACATTTGTATGAACTACCTCATTCGGGGAATGAGTGATGTAATCTATTTAATGAGTAATGATATTTTGGAACTTGATGTATTTCTTATCTTTATGGTGTAATTTAATGTATCGAATGTATGAACATTTATTTCCTTAAGTAGTTAATCATGTTATGGATGTACTTATGATTTATATATGGGTTTAAATGTAACCTTAGTCTTGTAGTCTTAGAGGGTGTTGGTGATAGATAGGGAACTTACATGTTTATTATACTTTTAAATAAATTTTTTTTTTGTGTGTTTTCATAGATTATTGCAACTTCCTCTAGGGTTACGTGGGAGGGCATTACAAAATTACTCCAAAAATAAATGAGTTATAAATTCCTAGACGAGATATCCAAGGATGCACTACATATATGTGGTAGAATCAAGGAAAAATTTGGTAAGAAAAATGGGAACAAGAAAAGGTCTAAGTTGAAAGAATGGTCTAAAACCCTTGATAAGAGTAGTGTAAAATGTTGGAAATGTGATGAATAAGGACGTGCAAAGAAGGAATGCAAGAATAAGAAGAATTTTTTTGAAGATTTCTCCAATGATGAAAATTATGCTTTGATTATTTTTACTAACATTTCTAGAAATGACTCATGGATTTTTTATTCAGATTCCTTGTATCACATGAATCCTCACAAGGGGTAGTTATCTTCAAATAAATTTGTTATCACCTAGATTTTGCACCCTGTGAAATAAAAAATTCAACAATCTAGTATAACATGGGGAGACCTCTCAAAGTGTGGGCTTTGATAAGTAGAGGTCAATCTTCGGAGAAGGTTGGATTCCTCTTGGTATCACCTATTCTAATGATTTTGTAAAGGAAAAAAGAGAAAAAGTGCTTAAAAGGAAAAATTAAAACTAAAAGTAATGGGTGATACACCAAACTAACAAGGATCATGAAAGTTCAGACTTTCATACACTTGAATACTAATGAAAAAATTTAAGTTGCACAACTTATTTCTGTAGATTCATGCATAAAAATTTTACAGGAGGGTTTGGATACATCACCTTTTAAAAAGGAAAGCGTATCCATAATTTAAAAGACATGTAACATTGAACACAACTTGTAACCTACATAAATGTACCTTTATAGAAGAGGCATGCGAAAATGAGGAAAAATCACAAGGAAACTAAAATACCTCACAAGTAATTTGATCAATCATTAATTTAATACATAGTGCTACAACAACAAGAAGGAAAAAATGAGTCTATAATATCCAAGGTGCTATCTTTATTTCATATCCAACAAACTGAATTACAAAATGATGCTCAATTATGAGAAAGGCTTGCAAAAATCACCATCTCTA
Organism: Sequoiadendron giganteum; assembly: GCA_007115665.2. Classification (NCBI taxonomy): domain Eukaryota; kingdom Viridiplantae; phylum Streptophyta; class Pinopsida; order Cupressales; family Cupressaceae; genus Sequoiadendron; species Sequoiadendron giganteum. Next base: position 560,327,789 of record CM021103.1, read on the forward strand.
GAAATTTCCTAGTAAGAACTAACTACAAAAATGAGTTACCAAATGAATAAGTAAACACCTCCAAGAAAATAGCTCCTAGAAGCTTCTTGGGTTGGATGCCTCAATAAAGCCCAAAATATAGGGACCAAATCCTCCTCAAAAGAACTCCAAATGTGTGAAAAAGTCAAACATGATGATTCATGAAACAACCCTCCAAAAGCTTCCAAAATAAATAAAAGCCTCCTAGATACCCTCCACATGTTGGTAACCACTTCATTAGGACTCCTATATGCTTGCAAAATCATTAAAATAAACTAACAACTACCTTCCTTGATTGACTAAGTCATCCTTCTTTTGCATTTAAGAATAAAAACATGAAATTTAAGGTTTATAAACACACCTTAAAGTCATTTGTTTTACAATCAAAACACATGCAAATAGAAGCTAGTCAAAGAAATAATCAAGGGCCTGCATAAACATAAAGGAAAAAATCCTCATGTTGAGTTGGCACTAATGTGTTACAAGTCTTCACCATGTAAAATGATGAGATGCCACTTACATAACAAAGGGCATAATATTTTGTTTTAAAAAATTCTACCCCAATGTGGCTATGAGGTCATATATTAACTGGTATTTTATTTATTTTATTTGATAAAACATATCAAAAATGACATTGTTCATTTCATGTTGCTGGCATAATTAGGGAAAAGAACCCTAAAACAAAAACGAAAGGCAAAGAAAATTCACTTCATTTGCTCATGAAGCTTCTTGAAGAAGCCTAGCCACCATGATTTTACCTGGGGCTTCATAGAAGGTTCGACTGAAGCTTTCAATGTCAAATTTCGAGGCTTTCCTAGGAGTTTTCTTTAGCCATCATCCCATAGGTAAGATCTCCATTGCACAGAACCACTGAAATCTCATATCTCTCTGTATTTTCCTTGGAGCTTCATGACTCCAATCCGCGGCTATTGATGCATTATTTAATTTATTTTCACCTCCAAGTTCTGATAAAACCCATTTTGTGTCTTGAGGGCGACATAGAGGGGTCATGTAACTTTCCTTGCTAGCTTGACTATGAGATCCATGCAAAACTGGTTGGAAGAATGCGCAAGTAAGCTTTTCCATGAATAATGTCCTTTTCCATTGTTCTCACACATTCTTAGTATGATCTCTTAACATTCCTTAGTAAGAAGTATGAGGGTTTTTCAACAGGTCATGGCCATGTCTATCACCATGAAAATGAAGAGAACATCATCCCAAGTATTTTGGCCACTGCAATTTTATATTTTCATGTCTCTCCTTTTCAAGTACCTGAAAGTTGAAAACAATACCCATTTTGGGTCTCTTTTGATGCCGAGGATTTCATTTTGACTATAGCTCTCTGGATTCTCTTTGACCTTGATCCCTCTCATTACTTTGTTCGAGGGTGTTCCCTTCCTCTATTTTTCTTAAGAGTTCATTGCATTCTCATGATGGAGAAACTTGAGGGGTTTCCTGAAGGCATAGGATAAGACCTACTTGCATCATTTAGCAATGTCTCTTCCTATTCAAGGATGCTTCTTCAAATCACCTCTACCATGGATAGATAATTTAAGTAGGAAAATATCAGACACACTAAAAAAATGCATTAACTTTCCTTTGATATGCACTCATGATTAACTCTACATCTTTGTATAGTACCACCAATAGTGAATGAGAAAAATAGAGCATCCTGTCATGCGACCTCTACCATTCTTGATTACACAACATCTAAAATAGGTTTTCAATCTAATCTTTTTGTGTTGTCACTTGATTAGAATAGGCTTAGGTCTATCCTCCATGCCCTTCATATCTTTGTTACCTGACATCCTTAATAAATTCATTGTTTTTCCAAAATAGACGTGTAGCCTACTCCAATCCTTTTAGTAACTGTTCTCTCCAATTTGTGATCTACTTCAACAGTCATAAGACTGCTGACCTTCATCCCTTATTGTTGAAGTAATGTTCCTTCAAATGTAAGAATGCCTTCATTATGACAATATGTTGCCCATTTTTTTTATATGTGCTCTCCATCTATATCACAACTCTCTTCATGTAATTGACCTATCATGTCAGTCTTCTCCCCATTTCCATGTGATGATTTTTCTCTATCTTGATTGGCCTTAAAGGTTTGTCCTTCATACCTTGAAGATGCATTGAAAATTAAATGCTCCACATTGATAGTCCTGTAGAGTGTCATGACAAGCAATATCAAATCTATTGTTCTTAGAATAGGCATTGCCCTAAATTAGAAACTGAGCTCTATGAAATTGTGAATTGTCACTGCCATGAATAATAACTTGACTATATCACTATACCTTGAAAGATGTATTATTTTTTTTCTCTTGATAACATTATGGCTTCATTTAGCACCAATTAATCATCCATAACAATAAATGTTGTAGCTTAATTTTTCTCAATTTATGATATTGCCTTAAGTCTTGACATTTCTTCATGTTGATTACACAATAGTCTCCTACAACCATGTTTGATTTCTTTAAAAAAAAATCATTTTATGCATACTCTTTATAGTTGAATTACATTACTTAATGCTTGTAGATACTGTCATAACTTCATTAAAGCATTTTTTCATTGAATGCTATTATTCCATTTAGCTCCTGATATTCTTGATATCCTCTTGATAGCTTCAGATTTTTTATTCATGCTTAATGATTCATGTTTTGTTAATCACATGTCACTTCTGATAGTGACCCATAACGCACCGCCATGAATGATGTGTAATTGACAATCACAAGAGATGAACCTCTTCATTGTCTTCCTATGTTGCTCCACTATGCATGCACATTCTTCATGATGATTGTTTTCAGAAAGAGTGATGTTAATTATGACAACAATAAATGATGTGAAGCATGATGTAATGCTTGTTCACTATCATTGTATAATCATGTTGATAATATGACTTTTAAGATTACATTTTCCTCTTAAATAATCTCAAATGAGCTCATTATTTGATAACCCAACATGTTGGGATCAACTCTTGTGGGAGCCACGTTTTAACCCACATGGTGTAACTTGAAGAAACAAAACAACAACATTACTTTTCTTGTATCTGAACATGAAGAAAACAAGTTAGAAAAATAAATGCATATTTTAGGTGTGCTTGATGACTTTGATGGTTTTTTGAGACATCTAAAGTACTCATTTTCTTATTTAATTCATTTTGAGATCAAGTTATATATGAATTAGGTGTCTGTTCATGTAAGGTTTGAAACTTTTCTCGTTTCTTAGAGAATTTCTCTAATATAATTGATTTTGCCAAATGCAGGACTAGGAGCAGTACAGAGCCAGGAAGAACACAAGCAGCTCAGGGCAGCAACAGGACAAGACGACGCATCATGGACCAGTCATTCTAGGTAATGACTGGTTTCCTTCCTTACATGCACTTTTAATTTCATTCACTTATTCATGTATATTATTTTCTTATTTTCATTAAGAAAGTAAGTCAATCTCACAGCTTGTGTGAGATAATGCACATTGTTACATTCAATAAAGATTACTCTGTTGTTCAAAAAAGATTTGAATCTTTCTTCTGTTACATGCATATGTATAAATGAAATGATCTATTACAATAATCTTGTAATATTTTCCTGATTTTTCTGTTTATACAATTGAATGTAAAGTAAGAAATATTAATAAAATGTACCTCATTTTCCCAGTTAAAATCAACAAGCTCTACCTAATTGAGTCGTGAGTGAAAATCTGGTAATAAAATCATTTGATAGTTTCCATAGAATTAATAATACATTGGATTAGTCGTTAAGGGAAGGTAGAGCATGTGTTTAGTAATGGGAGAGTTAGATCTCTCATAAATGTGTTGCAAATTCTAGGATTAGCATAACATTTACTTTTAGTTTCTAAAATGAATGATTTTGGAGTATATGTCACATTTGACAAGAGTACTTGTAGATTGACAATAGGAAATTTTTTGATGGATAAAGGATATTTATGTGGGACTTTGTTTAAGCTTAGTTTATCTATATATTATAACTCAACCTACATAACTATAAAATTATATTCATATATATTATGACTCCATAGGATGGGTCACATTGGTGGAAAATGGCTTAAAAACCTTGTTTATAAAAAATGGTGGAAGGTTTGACTTATTATTTGGATTTTAATTTTTGTGAGCGAATTATATGTTTGGTAAACAAGGTTTAAGTTTTAGTACCACAAGAAAAAAATTATTAATAGAATTAATTCATAGTGATATATTTGGTCCTCTAGATGTTGCTTCTATTGTAATATCCCATTACTATGTTTCCTTTATCAATGACTATCCATTTTATACTTGGATTGTTTTTGAGGCATAAATTATTTTTGTAGTAAGTTTAAAGATTTTAAAGTTCTTGTTGAAAATTAGATGGATCAAAAAATAAAAGTATTAAGTCAGATAATGGAGAAGTATTGTCCTAGATAATTTGATGGTACCTATAAGTATTGTAAAGCAAAAGATAATTGTGTATATTCCATAATAAAATTATATTGTAGAAAGGATGAACATGTCAATAATGGACAAAGTAGAATAATGTTAAGTCGTGCTTAGTTGGATTGTTTCTAGGTTTAGGAAATCAAGTAAAAAAAGTGACAATTATGCATTCAATTTACCCTTCAAATATTAAGCCTTATATATATATATATATATAAAGAGAGAGAGAGAGAGAGAGAGAGAGAGAGAGAGAGAGAGAGAGATGTACATATGTATACACATATATACATATACATATGTATCTCTATATACTGTAGTGTAAAAAAAATTACTCCTTTATATTTTCACACTATTTTTTCATCCCCTTAATTAATTGAACTTAATTAAGCTTTTAATTGTCTAGATTATGAATTCCTAAGCCTTATTATTCTCCTTTTCCAAAAGGGAAAATTATATTAAACAATTTCCATCATTAGTTTAAACATCTTGGAAATTGTGTATCTTAGATTAGCTCCTAGGACCCATTCGCCCAAGGGTGAATGGTTCCTCCTTAAGTGCCAAGACCCGATTTAAAATATGTTTTTGGCTGTATTTTAATGATTCAAATTCAAGTTTCAAATGTTGGCTTGTGGAATCTAATTTTCAGGAAATTAGATAAACACCTATAAATACAAGGTCTTTGTATCAATTCAAATCTAAGAATTACTAAGTAACATTATCTAGCATTAAGGTAAATTTCACAAGAGAAAAAAATATTGTCAAGAGCATTGAAGAGAAAATTTATTAGTCATCTACATCAGCAATCAAGATCATATCATCATGTCAAATTTCATGTGTGTTCATATTATGTTTTGGAGCTAACACTATGATGTAGGTTTCAAGCATTCAAGCCAATTCAAACAAGATCCGATCCTTAGAGTGATGTGTTAGAATTTAGTCCTCTAAAGGAAACTATTAAGGGTTTGGTGAGTTGTGACATAGCATTGTTAATTCATCAATTCCTTTAATTTATCATTCTTTTATCATCAAGGTTTAATCACCAAACCAAGGTTTGAATTCACCCCAAAGCAAACATTTTTCTTCACTCTTTGTATGTGTAGATTTGAAGGTGAAGAAGGATTGAAATTGGATCAAAAGAGAAATTTTGCAAAGTGTTCAAAGTTGTCATAAAAGTTATCAAGCTACAAAAAATCACCTACAAGACTTATTTTTGACTTTACGATAGTGGAATCTAGAGAAATCAGAATCCTAGATCCGAGATTTAAGGATTGTGAAATCAGATTTTGGATTCCTATACAGAGACCCATTCACCTTACGGTGAATCTATCCTTTAGTAGTGTTCATAAATCACTTTTGGAGCTTGGTACATATCACTCTAACCTTCTCAGATTTACCTAAAAGTTACTATTTTTGTTTGTGCTATCCTTAATTTCTACATTTCAAGTTTTACATCACATATTTGAGTTCATTGAGTATTTTATTTTTATCTCCCTGAAGTGCATTTCAGTCATTTATGTCATTAGGAAACATTAGATCCCCATCCCCATAGAGTTTATGCACCTGAAGGTTGAAAGTCAATTATATCCTTGGGAAATCTCTTTTTCTAATGAAACTAGGAAAAGTGAGGGTGTCCTAGGTCATCATTTCATTTTGGTGACCTCCCCATCACACCTATTCCCTTTTTCTATGTTCATTTTGGTGAACCCAACATTCTTACACTATAAACTTTCTAAGATTGGAATTCCTCTAAACCCTAGATCTAGATTTGGCATTGCATTAGTTTTTTTTGCATCTCATTTGGGGTTTCGAAATTGCATTTTGCATCATTTATAATTGCATTTTGCATCATCTAAATTCAAAAAAATCCAAAAATGTTGCATAAATATTGCATGCATCTTACATGTTAGTTTTATTAAGAGTGTTTTTCAATTTTTTAGATCACAATTTCAGTTAAATTTGCATTCAAAAAGTTGTCATTTTGTTCACTTTTTGTCATTAGTTGCATTTTCATTTAGACATAAAAATCTAGAAAAATTTGTCATAGTAATCTTAGTCTGCAACTTGAAATGAAGAACTTAAGTATCCTCTCAAAATATCATATTTTAATCTTTAAAACCCCTAAGCAAGGATCCATTTTCCCTTGGGTGAATCTCTCCCTGCACAGGTGTCCTGACAAACTTTTGCATGAATTATTGTCTTTGTTTTGACTTCCTATTTCTACTGTTCAAAGTAAACTTTGAAATTCTAAGAAATTATTATTGCATGTGCAAGAAGAGTGTCATTTTTCTTAATTTGTTGCAAATTTTAATATTTTTTTATTACATTTGAGTATTAAAAAATCATCATATCTGTAGGATATTTGTTTACATTTCTAAAGGATTGCATATTTTGGATAGATTAATTCTCATTTTTGCATAAATAGAGCATGTTTCATTTTTGACATGGAAAATAATGGTTGTATAAGTACAATCTACCTAGTTATGAGCATAATTTAGGAAAATAAAATAAGATCATTCAGAAGCATGTTAGTAATCCTCCAAATATTTTACCTACTTATGAGAATACCTTAGTGAAAGAGAACAAAATCATTGATGCATTTCTTAATGTCACCTTGCCTATCCTTCACTCAATCCCTAATATCTCTCTCATTTATGAGGATGATTTGATACAAGAGGACACAATCATAGACAATTATGAGAATCTTATTTGTTCTTCTCTCGATACCTCTCCTACTTGTGACAAAGGTATCTTGGTGTTAGAAGATTCAATTATCAAATGTCATGTGAATCTTGTTTGTCCCTCTCCCCCTACTTCTCCCACTTGGGAATAAATTATGGCAAAATAGATGAAATCATTGACACATTCCTTAACATCACTTTACCTAGTCTTCATTCATCTCCCAATATTTCTACCATTTGTGAGAATTATTTGATAGAAGAAGATACAAGCATTGACAATCATGACAATTCTAGTTGTTCTTTTCCCAATACCTCTCCTACTTGTGACGAAGGTGTCTTGGTGTTAGAAGATTCATCCGTTGAGCATCATGGGAATCTTGCTTGCTTATCTCCTAAAAAAATTCCTATTTGGGAGGATATTGTTGGACATAAATATGAAATTTAGGCTTGCTTAGGTGAACATGCTAAGATAACCTGAGATCCTCTCTCATGTGAAATTCATCAACAATAATTCGCATCCGCCAAGGTTATGAATGCACAAATATCCATTAGATCTCCCTTGATTATAGGACCTCCAAAAACTCCTTTTGGACCTCCTAAGATTCCTCTAATCATTGGACCACCTAAGATTCCCTTCGAACCTCCTAAGATTTGTTTATTTATTAGACCTCCTAAGCCACTTCTTACCATAAGACCACCTCAACACAAACCCTTACCTCTAGGAGCCAACCTAAATTTTTCAAGGCAACTCACTAGTAACAATGTTTCACAACAACCAAGTTATAATAAAATTTCTCATACATATAAAACAAGGAACAATAGGCAACCACAAACTATTCCTACATTGATACCAATTCCTCAACCCATTTTTCCTAGTGCACCTTGTTTACCTTCGTGTAGTGGAAAGGAGTATGATTTTATGGAACAACTTCATAACACTCCTATTAAGATCCCCCTTTAGGATTTGATTCAAGCATCACCTCTTTACCATGGTATGCTTCAAAATTCTTTGCAACAAGTTTCTATCCCTCCTAGTGTGCAACCAAATAATTTAGCAACCCTAATTCAAGGTGTGAAATCGGTCAACTTAGATATTACCTTTCATCAAGATGAGTTACCTCCATTATAAGTGTAAAAAATATTATGCCTTGATGATATAGACTACAATTAGAAAGTGTGGCATTAGACATACTCTCATTGATAATGGTTCACCACTCAATATTTGTAGTGTAAACCTTCTAGATAAGATTGGAGTAGACAAAAGCGAAATTCAACTAGACTATTTATGTATCCATGGATTTGATGATGTGGGAAAACAACCACATGGTATGATAATATTTCCTATTAAAGAGGGTAAGGTTACATTTCAAACTCCTATCCATGACATGCCCAATGATATTTCATATAATATTCTCCTAGGTAGACCTTGGATTCATGCAATGAATGCAATAACTTCAATGTTACATCATCTAGTGAAGTACACTTACAACAATAAGGTTTACACAATAAAAGATGACCTACAATCAAAAAATTGTTTATAGACTAAAAAAGGAATGACAAATCCTCTTACAACATTGACACCAACTACACAAGTGGAACCAATACAAGAAGAAGAGAAGTATTTTTCATTAATCACAAAACCATTGGAAGATGATTGGGGTCTATTATATTTTACACCTACATTCATGGGAGAATACAAGATTACACACAAATCAAGAAAAGAGAAAGAAGCTACCATAATATCAACACAATTGGAGTCATCAAAAGCATGTGAGTCCACAACCTTTGAAAAAGAAGAGGAAACTGACACTTATACATCCACATATGATGAGTGTGACCATGAGAAACTGCCAAATCCAAAAGAAATGAAAAAAAATTATCGACGAGGTTATGAGTTTTTGAAAAAAGGTGAATATAATGGAAAAGGATGTGGCATTAAACAATAAGGTATCCATGTCCCTATAGAGCCATCCCTGTAAGAATAAACAAGAGGTCTTGTTTATTATCCTTCAAAAGAAACAAAAGCATCAAAGAAACCTTCGCTCAATATCAATGTCATCACATAAAATACTCCCAAGACAAATATTGCTTCATCTTCAAACACATGTCTTAGTGATGATTGGGGTTTATTATATTTTACACTGTCCTTTAAGGGAGAGTACAAAATATCCCAATCTAAACCTAGAGAATCTTGTATGACACCTTGTAGTAAGCAAGAAATATCTGTCACAAAAGAAAGCAACATCTTATACTATTGATAAAGAGGGTACCTTGTTGAGGCTTCTCCAAGCTCGCATGATGTTTCTCTATCCAAGAATGCGAAATAAATTCTACAAAAAAATCTCATTTTTGCATATCATCGAGTGCATGATCATTCAACCAATGAATGTAAGGCTTTGAGTAATAAAAATCAACATCTTAAGGATTGTGGTGCTCTTCCTTGTGTTTGTGCACCAATTTCCTCTAATTGATAATGATTTTCATCCTATGATGTTGCTCATCACTATGTGGCATTGGTAGCTTTATGTGTCTTGCTCATTTCCATTCATGGTTGTACAATCTTAGGTGCAACCATATTTATCTTGGCAGAAAGATGATAGTCCTTGGTGGTTTTCTTTGTCTCTATGCTTGGGGGGCAAGGATAAATAGTTTTTGGGAGGTGTGCATTCATTTCAAGGATCCCTCTTCCTCTCTTTCTACTTGAAATACCAAAATAGGAAGTATGTTGACATTTTAAGTGGGGGCATATTTTCCCCCAATCATTGTTTGCATGTTCCCTTCTTGGTGATGATAGCATACATATCCTCTAGGAAGTGTGATCATTACATTGGTATTATTTCATCTTGGCATTAGTTTCATTGAAATTTTGACATTTATTGCTTCACTTTATTCATAGAGGTTGAACTTAGTGTAGCATTGGTATAATATCTTGATCATTTTCCATGAGTGTCTAGCATAATGCAACTTGCTAGCCTTATGAATCAATTTTATCTTATTCCATGAGTGTCTAGCATAATGCAACTTGCTAGCCTTATGAAGAAATTTTATCTTATTATACAAGTGTCTAGAATAATGCATCTTGCTAGCCTTGTGAAGAATGTTCATGTTTTGGCACATTATCAAAGTTATCAGGGACTATAAATTTTGATATGGTTGACGTATGGGAGCTTGTAGACCTGGCATGAATTTCCCATCACCACTTATTGTGTGAGTTCACACCTTGTAGACCTAGTGTGTGTTTCTTATTTTGTTTTGGACAAACAACCTAGGATTTATCCAACCTTTTCAAAAAATAGTCAAAGCTTGATCCATCCTCTCTTTCCTCTTTTCATTAATTTTGGCATTTATGTTTGTGTATCTTGTCTCGCTACTTCATATCATACATTCATGTGTGTCCCTATTTTCTTATGTTGATTTTCCATGGGATCTTGGATCCTAGGGGCTTGCACAACCCCCTTGATCCTTGTCATCATATCCCATCGACATTTGTGCACTTAGACCCCTCTTGATGTATATTTGTCTACTTTAGTGAGAGTTTGAGCGCAACCTCATACTATTACTAAAGTGGGGGCTAAATGTCGTGTAGAAAAATGTACTCCTTTACATTTTTACACTATGTTTGCATCCCTTTAATTAATTGGACTTAATTAAGCTTCTAATTACCTAAATTGTGCATTCCTAAGCCTTATTATTCTCATTTTCTAAAAGGGAAACTTATATTAAAAAATTTCCATGATTAATTTAAACATCTTGAAAATTGTGTGTCCTATATTTAGGTCCTAGGATCCATTGCCAAGGGTGAATGGGTCCTCCTTAAGTGCCAAGACCTAATTTTAAATATGTTTTTGGCGGTATTTTAATGATTCAAATTCAAGTTTCAAATGTTGGCTTGTGGAATGTAATGCCCCACCACGCAACCCTAGAGGAAGTTGCATCTCAACATGGAAGCGTACAATTTTTCTTCTTCTTAAAAGTGCATTATTAACAAGGAAGATGCACATCACTACCACAACAACCTCTAAGGTATGTGACAAAGACTACTTCTAATAACTATAACACATACATTACTCTTATAAAGCTTCTATTTGAATTATAAAACATACATTTAAATGCACATACAAACAAAGCATTAAATAAACCAACACATGGAATATGATATAACAATTCCAATTTACAATACTTTACAAGTAAGATTACAATACTCATTCCTAGAATGAGGTAGATCATACCTAACTATTACAATTACAAGATACCTCCTCGAATACAATTGAGGAGTGAATTATTTACAAATACCAACTGAAACAAAATACATCAAGATAATGGAATAAAACCATTGGCATCCACGAGCTCTCCAACTAGAAAACCTCACCACAAGATCTACAAATCAAAGGGGGATCCAACAGCATAGGGAACATGTTCCTCCCAACCAAGTGGTACCCGAGGGCCCACCCCCCCGTGCTAGGAGATAGTAACAAGGATACATGGACAATCCCTACAACCTCTAGACTCAGGCCAAATCATACTGACTCGACCAAATACATGATTCTAACAAATAGAAGGTCACACTACTTCCAGTTAACACAATCCATAACTTAACAAAACCCACATACAATTGACCTAGGAGAAGTGTCACATAGGATACATGAGTTACCCTTCAGATCTTTCTAGATCCCATCCCCCATTGAACTTCACCCTCCTACTTTCCACACTTGGAACAAGACCACTCCAACAAGGAGGGAACAAAACAAACCCGTTCATGGAAATTGGGTAACATACTGAAAACAACAACCACATTGCCCAAGGGAATTAATTCGGGATGAAAACACAAATAGAACAACCCTCATCACATAAAGAACCTTTGGAGAACATACATAATAAAGACACACTAACCCCATTCCCAAAATGAATCAAGAAGAATAATTACTAAAGGGTAGTCAAAATGTGAATTAAATCTAATCTTTGGATTGCTCGAATCCATTCGCATTCAGTGATTAAAAAAGAATACTAAAACAAGTTACTCAATCTTTTCTAATTAAATACAAAACCCTTATAAAGATGAAGGAGAAAATACAACTGTCTAAACTTCATTACCACAATTATTTAATAAAATAATACTTTACCCCTATTAACCAAAATACCCATTTCTCTAATAAAATAAACCATACATATTAATTATTCTTTTCTAAATCTCCATTTGTACAAATTGCATGCAACTAAATACATAAAATAAAACATTAAATATACACATGCAATATATACAAATCTCATATATACTATATATTTAATTATATATATGATCCAATATATGTAAATTAAATATATAATAATATATATTACAAAATAAATATATTATTTTTATCAAAATAAAAAACAACTTTTAATAAATAATTTCTGAATATATAAATATAATATTTATATATATTATCATATTTTATTTTAAAGTCAAGGGAAATCAAATCACATTAATACTACAGAGGACAGATCTCAAAGAAAAGGACGCAGGCATTGAGAAGGGCACCAAAGTTCTTTAAATGGAAAGAATTCCCATACATTGGGCGCTAGATTGTACCCATGGTACAACCAGCCGAACCCAACTTAATGGGAGGGAAGTCTTCATTGCCTTGGGCAACACTCCCTCCACATATGTGGAGGGCGCTGCCAAGGCAACCACCCCCCTTACATAAGGTTCGATGGGAAGCAATAATTCCCCACCACAAACCAAAGTCATTAACATTTAAAAAAAAATACTATCCTCCAAAATAATAAGCGTCATACGATGATTTCAAGATTTTAAATGTTTTTAAATCTAGATTACATAAAAATAATAAATATATGTATAATATATATATGTTTGTTAATACACACACACACACACACACATATATATATATATATATATATATATATATATATATATATATATATATATATATATATATATATATATATATAAGGATTTTAGTATAATAAAATGATTGGGGAAAATTTCAGAAGAAAGCCATCTACAAGAAATGTTTGGGAAAACAATTTTCTTAGGGAAAATTGCACAATATCAACAAACTTTTTCCCAAATTTTATAGAAGGTTTTTATTTCTAAAAGAAAAGTTACACAGACTTCATAATAACCAAATTTAACAAAATTCTACAAGCAAATTTATACAAATTTCCTGAAAACCCCAGAAGATTACTAAAATCACTTTCCTCCACACTTACACAGAGGCTTTTAAAAATAAAAATAAATTCCTAATTCACATATTGTTTTCCTCTGGGTTTTTCCACGAAAAATCTACAATACAGAAGCCTTACAATTTATTGAAAACAATTTAAAGCTTCTACTAAAAACAAAACACAAAATTTATACACATGCAATCTTTCAATTTCTTTCTAACCAATTTAAACAAAGCTTCTACAAGATTGAATTTTGTACAAACAATCTTTCTGAATCAACTAAATAAATAAATAAAAACTTAAAAGAACCTATTTTTTTGAAGCTTGAAGAAATGAAGATTGGAGGAGAGTCTCCCCTTTAGAGTTCAATTTCCAAAGCTTTTTCCAAAATCACCACTTCTAGGAAGATACCAAAATTCCTGAGAACCCCTTTTTTTAATTTTCAAGCCAACAACCTCTGAAAAATATCCCTCTTTTCATTCCCATGAAGTAACTTCTCACCTCACCCAATTATGGAAAATATTCTCTTCGAGAATAATTTCTTAACAAAGAGTGATTAATAAATTCTTCTCACACACATGTCAAATTAAAAATATCTTTTCAACAACCACAAATATTTCCTCTAAAACATTTACAAGTCATTTTTACTTTTTAATAATTTCAAATCACAATTTAATCAATTAATCTATTTGCTTATTACATAAATTTAATCAATTAATTAATTTACTTAATAAAATAAATTTAATCCCAAGGATTAAATTACTTTACTAAATAAATTAAATTAAATTAAAGCTTCCAACCATATTATTTAAATTTCGTTAAATAAATACTAAAATCATTTAAAGCATAGTTTAACATTTATCTTCAAAACACAAATTTTGTAGAATTAAATAACAATAAACAAGGCAAACATAGACACACCAAACAACAACTGACGACACACTGTGGTTAGGGTGTAGACCTAACATAGGTAACCTAGCTACTATCTCCCAATCAACATACCGTTGGGTCGACGCGCTCAAACCTGTGAAGCCAAGTGGAGTCGATATCATGTACTTACAAACCTGTATCCAAGGCATCAATAACACATGTTTATAAAATCATTATAAAACACAACGTGAAGAGGAAATCACAGAATCGCAGGGTACTCGCAAGCGAGTGATGCAATCCCGTCCCCTTCACCAATACAATATCACCAAACTATCACTTCCATCATTAATAAAACTCATGAGCAATAATCATGTCATAAAAAAAACCAACATTATCCTTAATCAAAACATGCCAAGTATAACATCAAGGAAAGTACATCTCATCACACACATAGTTTGTGTTGCTCTATAAGAATGATAAAATAATAAAGCATCATAATCTAACATAAGAGCAAAACAGAGGGGTGTTACATGGAATCTATTTTTTTTTTAAATTAGATAAACACCTATAAATAAAAGGTATTTTTATCAATTCAAATCTAAGCATTACTAAGCAACATTATCTAGCATTAAGGCAACTTTCACAAGAGAAAAAAATTATTGTCAAGAGCATTGAAGAGCAGATTTATCAGTCATCTACAACAACAATTAAGATCATATCATCATGTCAAAGTTCATGTGTGTTCATATTATGTTTTGGAGCTAACATTGTGATCTAAGTTTCAAGCATTCAAGCATCAAATCAAGAAATCATTCAAACCAATTTAAGCAAGATCCAATCCTTAGAGTGATGTGTTAGACTTCAATCCTCGAAGGGTAGCCGCTAAGGGTTTGGTGAGTTGTAACATAACATTTTTTATTCATCAATTCCTTTCATCTATCTTTCTTTTATTATCAAGGTTTGATTACCAAACCAAGGTTTGATTACCAAACCAAGGTTTGACCAACATAAACCCCTATTCACCCAAAAACAAACATTTTTATTCTCTCTTTGTATGTGCAAATTTGCAGGTGAAGGACTAAAATTGGATCAAAAGAGAAATTTTGCAAAGTTGTCAAGCCAAGGAAACTCACCTACAAGATTTATTTTTGACTTTATGACAATAGAATTTGGAGAAACTAGAAGCATAGATTTGGGATCTGAGGATCGTGAAATCAGATTTTGGAACCCTTTAAAGAGACACATTCGCCCTAGGGCGAATCTTTACTTCAAAAGTGTTCAGAACCCACTTTTGGAGCCTGGTACATATCACTATACCCTTCTCAGATCTACTTGAAATTTATTGTTTCTATTTGTGCTATCATTAATTTTTGCATTTCAAGTTTTACATTACATAATTGAGTTTGTTAAGTATTTTATTGTTATCTTCCCAAAATGTATTTCATTCATTTCAGTCATTAGGAAACTATAGATCCCCATCCCCATAGATTTGACTCACCTCAAGGTTGAAAACCAATTCTATCCTTGGGAGATCTCTTTTTCTAATGAAACTAGGAAAAGTGAGGGTGTCCTAGGTTATCATTTCATTTTGGTGACCTCTTCATCACACCTCCCTTTTTCTATATTTCGTATACATATACATATATATGTACATATGTATACATATATGTATATATACATATACATATATATGTATGTATATATACATATACATATGTACATATATATACATATACATATGTACATATATATACTTATATAAGAATAATTCTATAACAAGTTTGATAGCCATCTAAAATCTTATATATGTACATATGTATATATATATATATATATATATACATACATACATACATATGTATATATGTATGTATATATGTATATATATACACACACATACATACACATACACATACATATATAAGAATAATTATAAATTTGATAGCCATCTAAAACCTTCCTTTAATATGATACAATCTCAAAAAAAAAAAAAAAAATTGTGATAAAAATGCCTATATACATTCATGTTTTATGGGTTGGTTCCATCCCATTGTCCATCGAACTTGCAACCACTAAATCCCCTACTTCATCAATATGCCACATCCACTAATCTACATTTCACGATGAATAAAACTTCCATCAAACAATGACTTCAAAATGAAAGGAAATAGATGGAAGATGAAGTATATAATGTTTTTATAACAATTGAGATGATGCATCCTTGAAAGATGTATAGAATGTTCATAAATAAATGAAATGAAATGAAATTTATTCAATTATTTTTCTATGATTTATTATTAAATATAAATTTGTTATCTAGAGAACAAGGTTTCTTTGGGAATGAATTTTCACTTCTGTGAAAGTTAACATGATCAATTAGTAAATAGAAAGGTAAGATAATATAAGAAACGATTATCTGTGAAAATTTCAACACTAGAAACATTCTTAATAAGAATTAAAAGTGATTCATCACTATAATAATTGTATTACTTTATCAGTGAAAAAACAGCAACTTATTTTTTTTATCCAAACTACTCCATGATTTCCAAGCTTGATAAAGTTCTATATCTTGTTGATAAGAGGATTCTAAGTTGTATAATTTTCAAGCTTAACAATTAAGTTACATACCTTTTGATAAGAATCTTTTATATTGTCAAAACTTATTAAAGAGAACATTGTCATTATTGGTCGTGTGTACTCTTGATAACCCATAGAAAGGGGTCCTCATTGTTGACATCCCAAGTAAGAAAACAAACAGCTTTGCACTAGATTAGAATGTTGCCTCTGCTCTTGCAAACATACATCTCTAGAGACCAATGCAGTAGACCATAATTGATTTAATACTTAAATAAAATCTGTCCATTTTTTATTTTTATTTTTATTTTGTTTGCTTTGCTTGGCCAATAAGTTGTATGTTATGATGATATATGTAGTGTATATCTTAGTATGGTATCCGTTAATCAATTTATGGGGCCCATGGAAATTGGGCTTGACTCTCAAGGAAAATAATTCCTTTTATCAGATTCTATGTTTATGGATTTTACTTATTTTTAGTCAAGTTTGACATTCATCTTTTTTTGATAGTCCCAAAGGTAATGCATAAATATACTAAAATGGTTAATTTCTATTTTTCATTCTTAACCTTTTTTTTAGTAAAATTATTGAATCATTAGTGGTTTGTTTATATTTATGCTTTTTATATTAAATTATATATTGTATGTTTCTTTAATAAAAGCACATGATTTTTAGTTCTTTGTTGGAAGATGTGAGTACATTCTTGATTTTAAAATTGTTTATTTTAATGATATTATTACAATCTAAAATGTATAACAAAATGTATTCTTTTTGCATTTTGTTGAAATAAGAAAAATAAAAATAGTGAGAATATTGTTTTATCTTCATTTGTATAATATTTCAAAGTTGATAATAGTTTTATTTGGATTACAAAAATAATTCATATTTTGATCTGGTAATAATTACATCTACCATATTACAAAACATAGTTTTTCCTAATCCATTCCTTCAATATATTATCTAACATAATTCTTAACATGAAATTTTATATCAGCAAAATTTAAGGCACCAACACATTATAGTCAATATATCATCTTTTAAATTGAAGATGACCCCTACCATAAACAATCGACCTATTGAGCGAATAGCGGCATGGTGTGATGGTTAAGTTGTGATGTTGTTCTTACCATCAAGGTTCAAACCCCATTGAGATGTAATTGTTGAGTATTTATATTAGAGATGAGGTCCTTCGATTGTGACCTTATCGGTCCATAACTCTGAAATAAAAAATGTTTACACCTCTAATAAAAAACAAAAGTGTTTACGCCTCTAATAAAAAAAACAATCGATCCATTAATACTAACTTACAACCTTTTAAAATACATATAATTAATTAATACTTTTCCATGTCTCTTTCCATGAAGGTACAAGTGAAGGAATCACTCTAACTTCATAATGAATGGAGTACAAAACTGAAAACATTTGACTCCGACTTGGAAAGGAAATAAGATGGTTTTAGGTCCTCAAAACTCATAAAAGTTATATTGATGGAATCAAAACTTTAAATCACAGCCCAAACCAAACATCTAGAAAATGACTTTCAAGATAACCAATTTTGATCTTCAAGTTTACATATATTCACGTAGAAAGTGCATGAGGATGCCTACGTCTTCAATAGTATATTTAATGGAGTCTAAATTTTGATTTGTTTTTCTTAAGTTTATTCTTAGGCAATGTTGTAGTTGGTGAGGAAGTAATGAATTGGGAAGTTTGTGAAATTTACCTTTTAGTAGTTAGGGTTTTAGATGACCCTTTTTAAAGTGATTTTTTGATTTTTATGAGTGATTATAATTTTGTATTTTGATAAGAATTTTAAAAAGAGTTAGTTTATAATTTAATATAAAAGTTTTTTGATTTATTATAAAAGTTGAGTAGTTTGTTTTTTTTTTTACAAAAAATCAAGGTTTATATATATTATATTATAATAATAAGAGGAGTTACAAAATTTCTGACTATGTAAAGACCATAATACAGTTCAATATGTCCAACTAGTTGGAGGCATATTATGTGGCTTACATAGAACATAAGCATGATTTTTCATAAAGTCAATGCCTTGTGCAAAAACCTATTTACATCGAGTATATGTTATTTAGATTCTATATTTGTGATTACAAACCAAAAAACTATTTTCTTTGCTCGCCTTCTAGTAAGTAGAAATGTAGCTATTCCTCAATGCTTGTGGCAACCACTGAGTTTTCTCCAAAGTTGAGTAGTTTGTTTTTAGTATATTTATTTTTTATTTTTAAGTATTTATTTGTATTTTTATTTTTTAAGTAAATTTAGGTTGGGTATTTATAAGGTTTAAGCTAATTAAAAAGAATCATACTTTTAAGTCTTCTAAGTTAAAATTCATAGATCTCATTCGACAATCATGGACACTAAATTATTGAATAATCAGTATATTATATAACCAAGATTTACATTCCTCTAAATAGATTCATTGCGCAAACAAGAAATATAAAAATAGAGACATCTAAACACAAACTACCAACCTCTATCTTCTCTCCTAGAGTTATGTGAAAATGGAGAAAGCATACAAGAAGGTTACATGGGGTAAATTACAACAACCCATTGTGTAGCATAAATCTCGTTTATAAAAAAAGAATAAATAAGGCAAAGGAGGAAAATATTTAGGCAACAAAGCCAACACAATTGCATTTAAGACTTTTTCTTCCATTCCCAACTCCCAAGAGGAGGGGAAAACATAAGAGCCTCCTCTGACTTAGTGTTGCAATGGCAAACAAGAAAATTGGTACTAGCTTATGATAAGAGTGTTACCATTAGACCGACCACCAACTCCTTTACCACCAAATGTGTCTTCACAATCTCTCTTGCAACCCATGAAGATGGTCCAAATGAAAATTGTAAAAGACCTATGTCTAGTTTATACCCCCTCAACATCATCATGAATGAGATGCATTCCTATCATTATAGAGAGCATGGAAGCATAAATCAAACTCTAAGCAATGTCAAAGATACTCCTCCCCACTAACTAAAGAGAGTTCAAGAGGAATTTTTTCAAGGCTTCCCTAATTTCAATATAGGGGACTTCGTCCTTATCTTTCATTGTCCCAAATCACAACAACTAGACCTAGAAGTCAAGGTTTGAGATTTATAATTTTAGAGACATTGCAAAGTTGTTAATCATGTCCACCATTTTCATGCATTCCTTCCTCTTGCTTCTATTGCTGCTACCCTTCCCCTTTGTCCTCAACCACCCTCTACTTGTTTCGACCCTTGTTCAATTATGCCATCTAGAGGAGAAATAAAACTCACTAATTATAAATCTAATAAAAACACTTCAAAATTTAAAGAAATCACCTCATGACCTAGAACTCAAAAATCTCCAATATCTACTAAATGTTGTGGCATGATTGATCTTGACATGAAATATAATGAGAGTGGTACATCTTGTGATCAACCACCCTTATTATCATGTCTCCCCACTCCTACATCTGAATTTGACGCCTTATAGTACCAACTATCCCTATCTTGACCCTTCTCGCAACCAATTAATGTATGACCCTTATCAAGCCATATTCTCACTTTTTAGATACTCACTATTATTTATACTTTTATCGTCATTTTTGTTTTACATATTAATATCAATATTTGTTTAATGGGATTATGTATAGTACACATGAATATATCAATTGAGTATTCATGACAATTATAAGTCTCCAAAAGTTAAACAAAACCTTATTCTAATTTATAATATTTTGAGGGTTTCTAAAATTAAAACAAAAGTAACTAATGTATTTTAATATGTTAAGTAGCTTATTCATATGAATGCCAAGTTTCCAAAAGTTAATTATTTCAATCTAATTTGTGAAATTTTGAGTGTTCCTAAAATCAAAGAAAATAGAATTAGTATTTGAATTTATCAATTAATTATTCATATGAATGAAAAAATTTCAAAATGAAAGCACTCATTTTAATTCTAAAGTATAAGAAAATATAAAATATAATCACTAAGAAATAATATAATAACAATGTGTTAGATAAGTTATTCATATAGATAACAAGACTCATCTAGTGAGATAATCAATTCAAATTCATGATATTTTAAGTGTCCAAAAAATTATACATACCAATATTAAATCTCATATACCCTACTTCAATCCATTGTGTTTTAAGATTCCAAAAAATAAAAATAAAAACATTATAATCACTTATAGGACCAAAATTAGATTTAATTACTAAAATAGGCCACAAAGACATGAGAAAAGAGTCTCACAAGAGGTGAGACTAAACATTAGAGCCTAGCAAACAAAATAAGAACCACTTGGAAGACTAGCAAGCAACAAAAGAAACAATAAAAGGCCAACAAGGAACCAAAACAAAAAAGCTACATTTTAGAAAGATTAATCAAACCACTAATGGTTTGTCACTCCTTGTGAAGCACATTTCTTTTTTAATAAAGGACACCACCTAGGGAGTCTCCTCAACCTCTTTTAATTTTATTTTTTCTTCCATACTAATGAATCTAGTTTTGATAGTCCAAATATTCTAAATAGTAGAGTCATCATCTTCTATCTTTTTGTTTTTCTCTTTTCCAGATCAAAGAAAAATGTCACTAATCCAATGAAGGTCATGTTTATACAATATTTTTTCTATTTTTTGAATCTTGATTTCAACCACATTCATCTCTACTAACTACCATCTCATCACCTTGTTATGGAGCATGAGACTTTCCTAAATTTTCTTCACCAATCCCTCCATCTTTGAACAAGAACTACAATTAGGTTTATTGTTACCTTTCATGATGGGGGTGGGGGTTGGGTCAACAATTATCTTCAAGGGAGTAGTCTTGGACTTAACAACCTATTTAGGAGGTTGTTTAGGAGATAAAGTAAGGTTGGGGTATCCTCCAAATGATTAGGGATAAGAATGACAAGGACCTACTAATAAGTATCATGGCCTATGGGTGTTAGAATATGTGTCAATTAAGTTATTCATGTGAATGATAGAGTCTTTAAAATTTATAACACTCATTCTATCTCAACAAATTTTAAGAGTCCTTTAAATATAAACAATTATAAATAATGCATCTGAATTTTTCAATTGTGTTATTCATGCAAATGGTTATAGAGATGAAAAGTGCATGCATTCACACTTTTCCCTCTCACTTTACACCACTTTTTTGTGGAGGTACTAAGTACAAAATACTAGCATAAATTTTATCTAATTTGACACGCTCTATTGGATGTTGTGGTTGAGTTGCTGATATTTGGTTGTCATTGATGTCAACACTATTAGCATAAATGTATTTAAGACTGTATATGTCGAGGATATTGAGAAAATTGTAATAAAATATGTTACAGATTGTCTGTGAAGCAGTGAAGATCAATATGATGGAAAGCTCAATATGTTGATAGTGAGAACTTGTAGATTAAAGGGTTTGTTTTCAAGCCTATCTAGTTTATTCACTAAAAGTTTCAGAGGTGCGCATGAAGATTTGAGCAAGCTATGAGTTTTTGTATTCTAACAGTTATTTTGTTACCATTTGTTACTGTAAATGGTGTTCATGGAAGAAGATAATGTGATTCTAGTAATCTGAGCTATTGCATGTGTTACTATGGTGTTCATGGAAATTTATAGATCATGTTATATCTGTGTTGCATGTCTGCATTGATCATTGTGCTCGCGATCCGAGATTTTCTCTTGCATGTTCATGTTTTTCATGTTCATGGTCAACAAGGTGATTGAAGTGTGTTTTGGATCTTCGAGGAAGAATCTTTGAAGGTGTTTTGTGTTTGAGGACATTATTTTGGGTCTCTACTATGTTGTGGCCAACCTTGGTTGATTCACATAAATAACCTTTATTTTTTTGGGCCGACAGTTTGCATTCATTCTATTATTTTGTTGAAGTTGACATATAGCAATGTAATTTCTTGTTGTGGATATATAAGTGATTGTTTCTTCATTTGAGAAGTCTGTGCTATGTGAAGTGTGCATGTGCTATGTGTGAAAAGGTTCAGACCATTCAAAAGTAGAGTTGAGTGTGAAGAAGAGTGAAGAAGAGTGAAGAAGAGTAAAAAAATGTTCATGTGCTTAACTAGAACTGTATTCAGGCATTAGCAGATGCTACTTTCTCAGTTCAAATTCTTCAAATGGATTTAATCTAAATATTTTATATAAGACAGTGAGTCTTCCTTTGAGTAGTGAGCTCTAGGCAGTGCGCTTGAATGCATGTGCATTCCTCATTTATTCTTCTTATACTTTTAATAGGGTATAACTTGTGGATTAACCTCCATCGTGGTTTTTTCCCTTAACCGGGTTTCCACACAAAAATCTTGGTGTTATGTATGTTTTTGATGTGTTGTTGATTCATGATTTCACTATTATTAATCAGATCTGAGAACAAGGGTTAATAAGTTTAATAAGTTTTAAACTCTGTGACAAATGATTCACCCTCTCTCTCAATTGTTTTCCCTTGTGTTGCCAACAATTGGTATTAGAGTAGGTTCCTTGGAAGAATTTTAAAAGCTTGAGGTGATCTGGGATAGTGAAATACAAGAAGGACAGTCTGAGATTTGATGGAACAAATTATTCTCTACGGAAAACTCGAATGGAGTGTCATCTAAGATGCATTGGTGAATGCATTGCAAGCAATAGGTATGTTATTCCTCAGAATGGTCCTACTACTACTGTTGAGATTAGGGATGTTGAATATAATATCATGGCTAAAGAAGCATTGTTGAGTGCTTTGACTGATTTTGAGATGACGAATGTTATGGATCTTAATACTTCTTATGAGATTTGGAAAAATTTGGAAACTTTATATGAAGGTGATGCTAATGTGAAGATGGCTAAGCTACAAAGTCTAAAAGGGAAATATGAATTGTTGAAAATGGGTAATGATGAGAATATTACTAATTGCATGCAAAGAGTGAATGAACTTGTGTGTTGTATCAGATGTGCTGGTGGACAGGTGGATGAATCAGAGATTGTTGCTAAAGTCCTTAGATCCTTGCCTAATGCATAAAAAATCAAAACTGCAGCCATTGAGGAGCTCCGAATTGTGACAAATATAACCAAAGATATGTTGATTGGTAAACTTACTACTTTTGAGTTGAGTGAATTTGGTGATGCCCTTCCAAAGATAGAATTTACATTTAAAGCTACTACTTCCAGGAGAGAGAAGCAGATATATGATATGGGTGAAAGTTCTTCTAGAAAGGTATTCAGGTATGAGGAAGAAATGAGATAGATTGAAGAAGAAGAAAGATAACTGAATGAGCTTGAAGCACTTATTGTTAAAAGGGAATCTAGAGGAGAAGGTAAGTATAAAGGAAAGTTACCTATAATTTTTTTCTTGCAATAAGATAGGTCATTTTGCATCAAGGTGTCTAGAAAGAGTTCCTAAGACAAGACGTTACAAGCCTAAATTTCAAAAGAAGTTTTATTATGTTGCTGATGAAGGTGTGACAAACGATGAATCTGATAAAGGGAATGCAAGTGAAGATGAGTTTGTGTTTATTGCTATCAAGGAAAATAATCATGTGTCTACTGAATTTGCTAGTTGTACAAATGTGGAGAAAGCCCTAGCTACTCGAGTCGAAGAAAAAGATGAATGGGTAATTGAAAGTGGATGTTCACATCACATGATAGGTGATAAAATTAAATTTGTTAGCTTGGAGAAGTATGATGATGGTGTTGTAAGATTTGGTGATAAAAATGGTGGTATAATCCATGGCAGAGGATGTATTTCCTTTGATGGTAACTATAATACTAATGATGTTCTTTATGTTGAAGGTTTGAAGCATAATCTTTTGAGTGTTGGACAGATGGTTGATAAGGGATACAATCTTCAATGATTCAAAGATGGAAAGTGTATCATATTGGGAAGTTCTGGAAATGTGATTGCTCCAGATACTAAAATAAAAGGTAACATCTTTCATTTGAATGATGCTAGTAAAAGTTGTCTGATTTATCAAGTTGATGAAAGTTGGTTGTGGCATAGAAGAATGTGTCATGTAAAATTTGACAATATTATCAAGATAAGTTCCTCACGGGCTGTGAGAGATCTTCCTAAGTTGGTGAAGCCTACTAATGCCATATACGAGGAATGTCAATTAGGAAAACAAACTAGAATTTCATTTCGGAGCAAACAACATTGTTCAAATGAATTGTTGGAGCTTGTGCATACTAGCTTGTGTGGTCTTGCTAGAATCAAAAGCTTACAAGGTTATAGGTACTTCATGTTGATTATTGATGATTACTCTAGGATGATGTGGGTTACTTTCTTAAGGGAGAAATCTTAAGCTCTAGAAAATTTCAAGATATTTAAGGCTATGGTTGAGACAGAGACAGGTCTGAAGATTAAATGTTTGAGATCAGAAAGAGGTGGTGAATTCACTTCTAGTGAGTTTAATACTTTTTGTGAAGAACATGGGATAAAGAGACAATTATCTACACCATAGACCCCTCAACAAAATGGAGTTGTAGAAAGGAAGAATAGGACAATTCAATATGCTACTAGAACTATGATGCTGGAAGGAAATGTCCCTCATATCCATTGGAGAGAAGCTATGAGTACTACTGTTTATATCCTGAATTAGGTACAAATCAAAGGTAATAATGGTAAGACTCCTTTTGAGCTATGGTTTGGTCATAAGCCTACTATTAGATATTTCAAAATCTTTGGGAGTAAATTCTATATCAAGAGAGATGAAGATATAGGAAATTTTGATGCTAGAAGTGATGAAGGAATATTTCTTGGTTATTCTACTAAGAGTAAGGCCTATTAGTGCTACAACAAGAGATTGAAGAAAATGGTTGAAAGTGAAAATGTTAAAGTTGATGAAGACATTTCTAGACCCTCCAAAACTTATGGATATGATTTTGATGATCAGAATGATAGTACAAACAAGAGTCAGACTTCAAATCAAGTTTAGATCATTTCGATGAATCAAGAAGAACAAGAAGAAGGAGAGACTAGTAAAAGTACAAAGGAGAGATCACAAGAGCCTGAAACTCAAGAACACTCTAAGAATCCAAGGTATGTGGGATTAAATCATTCAAAAAATCATATTATAGGTGATAAGAACAAAGGTGTCCAGACCAGAAGAAGAATTACAAAAGAATATTGTTTAATTTCAAAGATTGAGCCAAGTAATGTCAATGAAGCATGCAAAGATGAGCATTGGATTGAAGCAATGAAAGAAGAACTACAACAAATTGAGAAGAATTATACATGGATTCTTGTTCCCAAACCTAAGGAAAAAAATGTAGCTGGGACTAAATGGGTTTTTAGAAACAAGTTGAATGAACAAGGTGAAGTTATCAGAAACAAAGCAAGAATGGTGTGTAAAGGATACTCCTAAGGAAGTCAGACTAGAGTATGTGCCTACTAAGGAACAAATTGTAGATATCTTTACTAAGCCATTACCTAAGGATAATTTTGAGTATCTCAGAGGGAAGTTAGGGGTGATTAACCCTCCTTTGCATCAGTCTGTGCATTCACAATCATATCTTCATCCAGATTGATGTTGTGGTGGTTGCTACTCAGGGGGAGTAGTCAAATGATTCAGATATGTGGTTCAGAGCTTGTGTATCTTTGTCATTGATGTCAAAGGGGGAGAAGAATAATGTGAAAAACTCTTGGATAACTAAGGGGGAGAAGAGTAATGTGAAAAGGGGAAATTGTTGGACAAGAGTTAGTTGCGTTGATGTTGTTTTCCACAAAATGTGTGGCCATCAATGCCAAAGGGAGATATTGTTGGATTTTTTGGTTGATTTTCTGATATGTGGTTGTCATTGATGTCAACACTATTAGCATAAATGTCCTTAAGACTGTATATGTCAAGGATATTGAGTAAAATGTAATAAAATATGCTACAGGTTGTCTATGAAGTAGTGAAGATCAGTATGATGGAAAGTTTATTATGTTGATAGTGAGAAGTTGTAGATTAAAGGGTTTGTTTTCAAGCCTATCTAGTTTATTCACCAAAAGTTTCAAAGGTGCGCATGAAGATTTG
The DNA here is from genome assembly GCA_007115665.2 of Sequoiadendron giganteum. Lineage (NCBI taxonomy): Eukaryota > Viridiplantae > Streptophyta > Pinopsida > Cupressales > Cupressaceae > Sequoiadendron > Sequoiadendron giganteum. The sequence continues at coordinate 560,354,509 of CM021103.1, forward strand.
AGCAAGCTATAAGTTTCTATATTTTGGCAGTTATTCTGTTACTATAAATGGTGTTCATGGAAGAAGATAATGTGATTCTGGTAATCTGATTTGATGTGTATGTTAGTGTGGTGTTCATTGACATTTCTAGGTCATTTTCTATCTTTGTTGCACATCCACATTGATCATTGTGCTCGTCCAATATTTTCCCTTGTGTGTTCATGTTTTTCATGTTCATGGCCGACAAGGTGATTGAAGCATGTTGTGGATCTTTGAGGAAGAATATTTGAAGGTGTTTTGTGTTCGAGGACATTATTTTGGGTTTCCACTATGTTGTGGCTAACCTTGGTTGATTCACGTAAATAACCTTTATTGTTTTGGGCTGACAATTTTCCTTCATTATATTATTTTGTTGAGGCCGACATATAGCAATGTAGTTTCTTGTTGCAGATATATATAAGTGATTTTTTCTTCATTTGAGAAGTGTGTGTGATGCAAAGTGTGTGTCTGCTATGTGTGAAAAGGTTCAGATCATTCGAAAGTAGAGTAGAGTGTGAAGAAGAGTGAAGAAGTATTCATGTGCTTAACCAAAATTGTACTTAGGCATTAGCAGATGCTACTTTCTTAGTTCAAATTCTTCAGATGGATTTAATCTAAATATTTTATGTAAGACAACGAGTCTTCCTTTGAGCAGCGAGCTCTAGGCAGTGTTCCTAAATGCATGTGCATTCCTCATTTATTCTTCTTATACTTTTAACAGGGTATAACTCGTGGATTAACCTCCACCATAGTTTTTTCCCTTAACTAGGTTTCCATGCAAAAATCTTGGTGTTATGTGTGTTCTAATGTGTTGTTGATTCATGATTTCATTGTTATTAATTAGATCTGAGAATAAGGGTTAATAAGTTTGAAACTCTATGACAACCATTCACCTCCTTGTTCCCCTTGTGTTGCCAACACACTCGATAATATTAAACTATGTTTATCACTTTAAAATATGATTTTACCTCTACTAATATAAATTTGAGTTCTTGGATGAATGTTTGTCTACTTGGATCATGATAATCTAGGTAGCCTTGAATTTATCACTTAATTGTTTTTTGGCCCCAAACTAACTTAGCTTAATGTTACCATTACCCATCAACATGCAACCCAAAATTTTAAATTATGCACCTAATACTCATACAAAAATACATCAACCCTACATCATTTCAATCATTCATTATCATCTTGAATGTCCACTATCACTTAGAGAAAAGGATCATTTATAAGTTACACATCTATTATATCTTTGTTTTACATTAGTCCCACATTTACATATTATCTCTTACATAAACAATCTCAAGAACCTAGTTGGCATGCATTGATCTACTAGTCAAGCATTCATTGCACCTTACACTCATGTATAATTGCCTCATTGTCTCAAGCATTTAGTATAATCATACTACATCATTTTTTAGCTACTTATGCATTTATTACATACATTAATTAGTGCAGCTTCCAAGCTATCACAAAATCATTGAATCAATCAACAATGTTTGATTGCAATCTATATACATATTTTATGAACATATAATTTGCATGCCTATAGTTTAGGATCAGATCTTCTAATATTTATGTGGTTTAAATCTATATGTTTTGGTTTCAATCATTAATCTTCAAATATGACTCCTCTATATGCTTATTATGCTTCATATAGGGTTTGGGCTTGTTGGTAACTTGTTTTTAGGATAATTTCCAACTGTTTCTTAAAGCAATCTAAAGAAATAGACAATTCTTATACTCAATTTCTTTAAAGGGTTGGCCAACGAATAGAAGAAAGGATTTACAATTTTCTCCTCTACACTTCAAGCTCTACAAGACCTAGGAGGGTGATCCTGTGCAATATCCATTAGGATTTCATATGGTTAACATTATATATTGCTTCAAATAGATATGTTCTCTCTAAATGATCAAGAATTAAAGATGAAATGCACTTAATGAGCTAGATTCTTGGAGATCTTATCTATTATGTGTTAGAGAAAATAATAATTTAACATTATAAGATAACTCACAACTAAAAGGGAAATTGATTTTAAGATTTATAACCATGGAAGCATAATTAGAACATTCATTTAGATTGGTGCCTTCGATCTAGGCAACAGAGTCAAGGTAAATACAACTAAAAACTCATACAACAATATTCATTCTAGTTTTATGAAAGATTAGTAAAAATTCCTTACACTAATACTCTTATAATTTACAACTAGCTCTACTTAACAACCCTTGCATATATCTAAAACATGAACAACATTTCTTATATAGAAAATTACTCTACTCCTTGAATATAAGACATAAAAGTAACATTCAATTACAAAAAAATTTCAAAGATGAATAGAATGATCTTTGATCAATTTGTATTCATAAATGATAAGAATTATACATTTTATGAGAAAATTTATTGTAAATTTTTTATTGTATATTGATGTATAAAGCTAGTACTGTCATACAAAATTAGCAATTACATTGAAATCCTTTCCTATGAAAAATTAGACCGGACATGTATAGTTTAGAATACAATTGATCTACTTATAAAATTCCAAGATCCTAAAAAAATGGCCCTAAATTCATTTTTCTAGAAACAAGGGAGCAAACAAGCTTCAATCCATGGATAGATGTCACATCTTCATTTGACAATTGTTTCCCTTTAGGATTATACAAAACAAGTTACAACTTCCTCGTGGGAGAGATAAATATTCTACTAAAAGAAAAAACAATTGCATATGTTGTTGAAAGAAGATTCTTGTTGATCCTGTAATGATGAAAGAGGAACTTGGTGGAAGTACAATTACTTTGCAAAACTCTTCTACCACCTTTATAACTCCAAAAATCTTTGAGGAAGAAGTTGATTGGACCAAAAAAGACAAAAGAGGCTCCAACCTTACAAAAAGATAAAATGAGGTGTAGGAGACATTCATTCAATGTATTTATCCACCCATGAGCTATATTCTTCCTCAAAATTCCATTGGGAACTCAAAAGTTTTTCAAACTTGCTATCATGAGCATTATATCTAGAATTTTTAATAGCACTTTTCTCCTTTGCAAAATAATCCAGATTAGTCTCTAACTAAGCAAGTAATCAATTGAAGTGTTTAAGAGAGATAAATCTAGCTTGCCATATTTATAGATATATGATGACAAAGAGGGAATAAAGTTTTCAAATTTATCCTTCCATCTATCCAAATATTTTATGGCCCCTAAATTGTCCATGATATTTGGCATTATTCCTTGCTCCATGCCTTCAAACATCTTCAATTTAGATTTAAACTGCATATCTATCTTTGTTTGGAAGATAGAGAATTTTACCAATAATTCAATATATTCACTTGTTTGCACTAAGTTCTTAAAAGCAATTCCATCAAAATATGTCATGTTTATAATTTCCTTTATTGAAGCGGCTCTCAAAATCCACTTATTCAAAATTTATTGTAAATTGCTTTGAAGTTGTGCATACTTAGCATATGCTTTTGGTAGTCCATCAAAAGCAATCCAAACACCTTCAATTTTATGCAAAAAACAAGAGATCATATAACCCAAAAGATCATCAATTATGTTAGTTTCAATACTTTTGGCCTCTTCCTTAACCTTCTTCTCACTCTCCTTGATCTGTTTCAATTGATCCTTCAATCTTTTATTCTAAGAGGTAAAGTCTCTCTATCCTAAGCTAAAAAATATTTAGGTTTGGATTTAGGGGGAAGAGGAGTTGCAACTTGAGGTTGTGGAAGCTAGTATACCACCTTAATGTATTCATCTTTCAATTTTACATGAATAGAATGTAGCTTTTCATATGCAACTTCCTATCTTTTGTCAGTTACAAAACTGAACATAGTTGTATGTACAACCAAGGATGTTTCCTATGGTGATGATGTATTTTATGTTCCTTTTACGATCATATTCCCCATGATCTCCTAAAAAAATTCAACAACCCTTGGTTTGTTTGTGGCAGGGGCTATTGCCCATATAGCTAGGGTTTGAAAAGTAGGATTGAATCCTAACCCAAAATATGCTTGCTTAGCTTGCTCATTTGAAGTGAATGCATCTTCATCCTGATACCTAATTGTGTCTAGAGAAATACATGATGCAAGATCCCACTCTAGTAGCAAGAGGACTCCACTTTCATTAACAAGTCTTCTTCCCTCCTTTGGAGTGATCCTTGAAGCATCAAATTCCATCTCTTGAAGGACTTGTCTTGTAATTTCTTCATATTGTGAAGGATCCACTCCCTCTTTTTCTTTATTCAATATTTCATTAAATTCATTCTTCTTGACCCTAATTATGAAATATTTGAACTCCTTAGAAGTCACAAAGCTATCTTCATCCATGAATTGGGTTCAAGATAGAACCTTGAAATCATTTAGAATCAAGTCATCATCATAGAAGTCCATAGCAAGACTATTTTCAAGAACCTACTCATCTCCTTGATCATCTCTAGGGGAAGGAAAATGTTGATGAACCTCTTCATCCCCAAGCATGTTTTCTATAGTATCTTCTTCCTATCTACTTTCCCCTTCCTTTGGATTCATTGAAAAATCCACCAATGGTTGAACACCAAGTGGCACTGATCTGCTTGGGGCAACATGCATTAAAGATTGTGCTGATATGGCTTCTTGTTGAACATGTTCAACTTCTTCTTCCCTAGGCCTTTGCTTAGTTGGTTTCCTTTTAAAGTATGTGCCATTAGAAAAAAAAAAGAAAACATCTTCTACATCCTCTCAATAGGATTTGTAATATCTACAAAGGGGCTCTTATAGTATGGATTGTTGATTATCATTTTCTCCTTATATTGGACCATAAATGTCCATTGTTGTTTCCTCTCCTTCACCTCATCATCTATTTTAAGATTCCTAATGACATCATATGAAGCATGGAACTAATGATAAAATTGTGATCTTCCCCTTTCCAATCTCATCTTGTTCATGTATCCTTTAGGATCACAATTCTTGGAAGGATACACCTTCATTCTATAACTTTGCAACATGGTTGGCAAGACATCCAACTCTTCCTTGTAGTCACAAAAAAATGAGAAAATTGTATTCCTCATGGAATAAGTGACCCTTTCTTGATGAGTCTAAAATGAAACTTATCAGCCTCATTAAGTTGCCACATTATCTCCATGAAAACTAGCTTGTCTATTAAAATTTTTGGAAGAAAATGTGGTTGAACAAGAGTGACATACACCTTGAAAATTGTATAATTGATATGTAGATACCAATCACCTCAATTATGGTCAATCTTCTTTTCAAGGTCAAACTATAGGGGCCTAAGAAATTTAACAATTTTCTCTAAAATCCTCTTTGTGGGTTGAAGGCTAATATTTTTTAAAACATACTATACAAATACCTTTTCAAAGACCAAATAGTTGGTCGAGGAACAATGGAAATCCCAAATATATATCCACATTTGGACTAGCAACTTGTTTTCTTCTTCATCACATTTTTTTAGATTTAAGGGCCTAGTCCATATCTATGACCCATTGTAATAATCATGTGCATCAATAAAGAATACCATTTGAAGTAAAATCTAGCCTTGGTGTCTTTTAAGTATGTCAACTGCTTGTGCATCTCTTCTAAAATGTAGGCAACATTGTCAAAGCTTTTGTTGAAATCTCTATGTTGGATATTTGCAACTAACATCATAATATAAACTGGAATCTTAACCTTATAATCCTCCTCAAGGACTTGGCATAGATTAAAGTAGGTATTTATGAAATAATATTCAAATATATCGAAGTCAAAAGGTTTGACTTAATCATCCTTAGAAAATATGACCACAATTTTATCTAAACCTCTTCTTCTGTCTTATAAAAGCCATAACACTTTGAAATTGTACTTATCCTTATCCCATTCTCTTTTGAGAGAACCAAAGTCAATGACAACACTGGTTGAGACATTAAGGTCAAAAGTCTCAACAATTTTTTGCCTTGAAATTTTTAGTAGAGGTTCTCCCTTCTAAATTTTTATAAGCCTCTCTTTCTCATCATAACCCTATTCTAGGGCTCTAATCAAGCCAACATTGATGAATACATTTGGCACAACCAACTTTCCTAGGTCATGGGCTTGTAAATTTGACAATGGCCTATTGTACTTACTTATTTTGTATCCATATTCAAACAATGTCCAACCATGTTGCAGAATGATGGCATCCCTTATTTAACCTACCAAATCTTGCATCTGTCTATCAAAACCCCTATCCCTTGAGCATGCTTTTCTCTTTTTGTAGACCCAAGAAATTGATTCATTAATTCATCCTCCATAAATATTTTGGTACCCTTTGATTTAACGCTTGACTAACTCATTTTAGGGTTTCAACAATTCCAAATTATCCAAGGTTTTAATAGAATTATAGATAGTCCTATGGATTTAATTCTTCTTTGAAAATTTAAAAAAAAAACTCAAAAACCCTTTTCTTTATAATCCCTATGATAATTCATAGAAATTTTTATAATTGTAGTTGATTAGAGTACATACCCATGAAAGTGCTTGGAAACCCTAGATTTTTCTTGCTCAAAATTCTCTTTCAAAGAGCTCCAATATTCAAAAATCACTAACATGCCTTCAATCATGTCAATAAACAAAATAATTATTTGGTTTATCATCACAAGAAGTCGTAGATGAGCCTTAATTTCCAAAATAATGGTTCATGCAAATGAAACTGATCATCAAAAATTAGCCATTCTTGATTAAATTCTAGCCATTGATATGAGTGCTCTGAAATAAGATCGGCGGTCAATGCAACTTCATAGTTCACCACAAATTCCATTTGAATTTACTTTTGAGAAAATGTGTTGTGTCCTAAATTTTACATGTGTCCTCTTATGTTTAGTCACCTCCAGACACATTCTAGCTTTGCATTGTATATGTGAAATTGTGTTGCATAGAAGATGCACATTGAAATTTGGATATGACACATATCAACATGTTTGTGACTATCATTGAGTTCATTTCCTCTATGCACTGATGATAAAAATATATGCTCCATAAGAACCATGCGCTAGAAGGAATAGGTGCCAAGTGTCAATTTATGACATCATCTTCTCAACATCTTTTACATATGTGCTACTAAATAGAAAATGTGTTATGAAGAAGTTAAGTGCTACAACTTCCCCCTTTTAACTCATCACTGCTTGGCACAATTTACCTATGCGCCAAGAGCTATAAAATGCGCTCTAAAGGATTCCTATGCTAAAAGCTAAGGCCAACACTTGTCTTCACCCTATTCACTATGACCTAGTGTATTTTCCTTATGTGATCCTTTTATGAAACTACGCTCCAAAAGGAGTGAAGCGTCGCACTCAAATCATGACAAGTGTTGACCATCCTAGCATATTTTTCTAATGTGTCGAATAACCAAAAATTTGATGCAAAGAAATCATGTGCAACAATTATAGTGTGACACATGTCTTAACCCTAACAGAGAAAACCTAGGGCAGTCTTGTTATGCACTATGTGAACAAATATGTGCTTCAAAGAGGATGCACATTGTGATAGGATCATGAAATGTGTTCAAATATTACAAACACCGCCCAACACAATCTCCCTATGCACTAGAAATATAAAAATAAGTTGCGAAGAAGGTTTATGTTATACTTAAGGCTCAACATGTGTCTCAAGCGGGGTTGTATTCTCAATGTTTAAGTTACCAATTAATACATGTGAAATAAGTTGTTTTTAAAGACACACTAGGTGAAGGGGCAAAAAAATAACATGAGGGACTTAGACTTAGAGTTTTAATATTTCAAAAAAATAACAAATCACAAGTCCACCTAGTAAGCTAGTAGAATGGGTCGCTTAAAACACGAAACAAAGAATCATAAGTCATAACTTGAAAGGTGTGTAATCGAGGCAAGTGGTTAACATAAGAATAAAATAAAGAGTGTTACAACCTTGACTAGACCTAGGGTTTAAAAATTTGAAAGGTGAATAATTCAATAAACCCTAACAAAGACATACAACATATCAAAACAAGGACCAAGGAGCAAAAACTGAAGCCATGAAAAATTAAAACATACCAATTTATCGTTTCCTTTCACACCCTACACTCCCCAAGGTTTTAAATCTAATATTTGTGATTAAATTTTCCTTATTTTTATATCTTAAATTCATTTGTATCTTTACCAACTCACCTTTTTCTTTTATCTAATGTTTTAACCTACTTTAGCCTTTTCCTCATAAATTATTTATTGATTGCTATATAATTCAGCATGGATTCCCATAGGTCCATATTTTTTTCATATATCCATACATGTCTTAAGGATTTTGATGTTTTTCCACATTTTATTATATTTTGTCCTTGATAACATCATGTGCTTTGTTCAATGCGCACAAGACAATTGAGAGGGGGGTTGAAGAACTTGTACATTAAAACATCAAAACCATCATAAACATTTAGATCCACATCACTTAATCAACCCTTAATTTGTTAGAATGATTTATCATGAAAGGAAATAATAGAAATTGAAACACATGCACAATAGAAAACCATATTTACATGGAAAACCAAAGAAGGGAAAAACCACGGTGAGGATTAGCTCACAATATAAAGTAATTACAACACCAAATACAAAAGGCTCACTACTAGAGGGATCACTACCCAAAAGAAAGAAGGTCCCACTACCAAAGGCTCATTGCCAAATTAAAGAAAAGAAGAAAGAAGAATGTTATAGTGAGAAATTCATCTCAATGCAATAGAAAAGATCCACCACAACATCACCAACACATTTGTAGCCTCTCTGAAGGTTGTAGACACCTTATTCTCATTGCTTCTAGTGGTCTAACACATTAATCTTGCACCACACTTCACAAATTAACACTTCAAAACTTTACAATTCACATTACATACTTCACACGCTCATCCTCCATTAACACGACACTTATTTGTACCTTTTGCAACCTTGAAAACTTTCTCCAAGGTCAACTATGCACCTCAACTATGCAAATTCAAATTAGATTAGCACTAAGAATTCCCTTGGTGGATAAGAATGAAAGTGGACCACACCACATCTTAACTCGAACCCAAAACTTACATATACACCATGCCACACTTCCACAATCACCGAAGAAAATCCACAATTAGCATAAACACCCAAGGTCGATTGAACCTATGTAAGCACCATTAAAATTTAAGTACACACTTCCTCAAATCCAAAGACTACTCACAGACCACACACACCACTTGAACACAATCTAGAATATTCCACAAACACCCTGAAATCCAAAAAATTCCTTCACAACAACTTTCACCTAAAGAATGTACACACCCAGTACACCCAAAAAATATTCCATACACTTTAACTCAAGAAACCAGCTTCCAGAGCACCAAAACATGAAAAAAATCAATTAAATTTAGATATGAACCTTATCAACATACTTTTAGAACTATAAGACTAGAAACAAAACTACGAAGAAATGTGGAGAAAAACCATTTCTCTCGGAGAACACTGCAACGCAATTCACATATTGGTGAACACAACTCTCTCTGCATAATTATCCAAACCAATAAATTCTGAATATAGAACCTATAAACACCTCTGACCAACATATATGAATCACACAAGCGTATCTTCAATATAGAAGAAATACAAGGAAAAAATAGAACACCACTATGTACACCAGAAAACCTCTGCAACACATTGTTTCCTCTTTTATTCAAATTTTCTCAAAAGTACTTGGAGACCAAGCACTAGAGACACATTCTCATCATCTTTAGTACTTTCTCATCATCACCAAGCCAACAACATCCACAAATAAAGGCTTATCAAAGAAACACTAGAGGTTGACACTAGTAGCACTTACTAATGACAACATAATGAAACTAATCAAAGCATGATCATAACTTTTAAACCATCACCAATTGACATTAATGAAAATAAAAACACAAGCTTGTTGACATCAGTGACAACACCAACTACTCATACTTGCAAAAATCTCCCCCTTTGTCATTTATTTCAACATATGATGTGAAAAATCATCAACAACAAACATAATAGCTTTGATCACCAACATAGTGCTCCTCATCAACTCTTTCTCTTTCTCAAATATTACTTTCTCCCCCTTTAACAACTAAACATTTTTCACATTATTTTTTCTCCCCCTTTAACACCAATGGAAAAGGGTAACACATGTGCATCTCTTTCTCCCTTTGTCATCAAGCATACTTTTACCTGCTTGGAAACATCTTTTTCTTTTTATTGCTTTGCATACTTCCCCTTAGGAGCACTCAACAAACTATACCAACTAGTAACCACTACACATATCCTTTGACACAAATAACAAAGTTCAACACCAACCTACACCAATAGTGACTCCCCCTGAATGCTTTAAATACTTAAGTCTTGTATAGTATGTTTTTATTTTTTACAAATATTCTTTAATGTTTAGTGTTTACAAATAAATAAATAAAAAAGATATTAAATTATAAGTTTAAAAAATAAAATAAATTAAAAAAATTCAATTTTTTAAATACTAAGTCTTATTTTCATTTCACAATAAAAGTATGTTAAGGAAATGTTGAAGAAGTTTGGAATGGAAGATTCTAAATCAGTATGTACCCCTATGGTTACTAGTTGCAAGCTAAGAAAGAATGATGAATCTCCTAAACCTGATCGAAGCAAGTATAAATCAATGATTGGAGGACTACTATATTTAACTGCTACTAGAACAAATATTATGCATGTAGTTTGTCTTATGGCTAGATTTCAAGAAGATCCCAGAAAATCACATGTTGTAGCAATGAAGAGGATATTTAGGTACTTGAAGGGCTCTCTAGATCATGGCTTCTGGTATCCAAAGGATACTAACTTTACTCTAAGTTCTTATAAAGATGTAGATTGGGTTGATTGTGTAGATGATAGAAAAAGTACAAGTGGTGGTGCATTCTTTCTTAGATGCATATTGGTGTCATGGCTAAGTAAGAAATAATATTCAGTGTATGTATCTACTATAGAGGTAGAATATATTGTAGTAGCATCTTGTTGCACACACCATATAATTCTTGAAATACCAAGAATAAACACTTCTCAATCAAGTGTTGAACCTTAACAAATACATCACAACCCACAACAAATTAAAATAATAGGGTGTGTTAATTTATAGGGTAACAAGATGAACCAAAATTGATTGGGAAGTGATTGAGAAGTAATGTATTTGTTGTGGGTTAATGGATGTTTTGTTATCTTGATCATTTAGTTTATACAAGCTAAACCCTAATTTTCCTGAAAATGCAACATGATAGGCCGACACTAGGGTTTTGGAGGCAAATTCCTGTTAGGTTTTTGTCTTAAATTTGAAATTTATGTCAAAAGGGACTAGGTCGCCCAAGGTGGTGACCTAGTCGACTTGGACAATTTCAAGTGGTGGTTAGGAATTAAGTGGTGTTTAATAATGTTTATTAGCTTTGCCTCCTAAAACACACTTAAGTCGGGCCTAAAAGTACATAAAGAGAAAAAATTAGCATTAAAAGGGGTTAAATTAGTGGTGACAAGCCTAGAATAGTGTGAGGGTCTATTACAACACCTTACAACACTTCAGACTAAGGCTTAGAAAGGGGTAATTTAGGTGAATTATTGTAGAAAAGTCCTAGAAAAGTGAGGAAATGTGTCACAACATTCACAACACACTTGTAAAACTTGATTACATGCAAATCATTCAGGACCAATTTGTGCGGCCCCCCTTTTTGAACCCCTTAATCTCTACCATTTCAAAAAATATAGTAGTATAGAAAGTAGATTTAGAGCACTATGACTCTTGTTTTTGTTGCATCTTAAAATTTTGAGTGTAACTATCTTCAATTTGTCATCCAAGGTCAGTCTTTCTTGATTTCAGAAAAAAAAAGTGGCCACTTAAGACCCCTTTTTGGTCTTCTATCTTTTTGCACCCACCTGCAACAAACAATTCAATTTTTTTGTTCATGTGACATTTGTTTATTAGGATAGAGGGGTTGATAAAAAAAAGGTTGCAAACGCATAAGACATGACTTAAATGACCGAGAACGAGTGATAAAAGGTTAACATCAAATTAGAATGCTTGCAAAGTATTCATACTTAGGATTTTTCTTAAAAAGGGTTTTAGCAACATAGAAACCATAAAGCATGATGATAACAAAACCATAAGCCCTAGGTCATGAGAACAACCAATTTTTTTGCAAAATTCTAAAGTGGAACACAAAGCATTTTAGGGGTTCGACCAGTGGCTCTTGTTGGGGATGTTTGTTCTTCCAAAACAAATCAAGATCAAGAAATATTAGGTTGAAGTAGACCAAGCACAAGGACCAAAAACTAAGGACTTTCCCAAACAAGGAAAGAATACTAGACCAAAGCAAACCAACATATATACAAAATTTATAGGATTGTACAACACACATGGAGAAGAGCATATTTCAAGAGAAATATGGCTTCAAGAACTATCCATGTATTGGTAGTTCAATAAGTTCACTTGTTAAGCTCTGGATAAAGAATGAATATTCCCCATTTGTCTCCATGGAAGTTGACTAGTGGTTGAAATTCTAGGAAAAATGCTTTTATGTACTCCTTATAGAATGAAGAAGTGTGCCTTTGAATCCTTCTTCTTGTTATCCTTCAAAAAATCTTTCTCTTCTTGAGTTAGAGCATTATATGCTGCTGCATCTATAGGCTTTGGAAACCCATTTTCTACAAACTCTCATAAATATTGTGAATAGAACAATTCTTTCATTGTTATGGACCAGTAGTCATAATTCTTCCCATTTAGTTGTGGAATTTGAGGATTACTCAAGCTTCTTCTTGCTGCCATGATTTACAGACTCTCTATAAATTACCCCATCCATTTTATTTTCTTGTTTTATAAGCTTGTGTGTAGAGGTCCCCATCCATTTTATTTTCCTGTTTCCTATTGTTAATATATAGTTTAGATTATTTTTTGTACAGGTATACCTTGTTGTGATTTAATCCTATTAATTCATGAATTCCTCTTGGGCTAAATCCATACACAATATGAAATGGAATCTTACCTATACTTTTTCTAATAGAGTTATTGTAAGAAAATTCAGCTTGGGGTAAAATCACATCCCATTGTTTTGGTTTCCCATCTATAAAACAACTCAACAAATTTCTAAGGCTCTGATTTACCACTAAAATTTTCCCATCTATTTGAGGATGATAGGTTGAAGTAAAATTCAATTTTGTATCCAACTTCTTCCATAGAGTCTTCCAAAAATGGCCAACAAACTTAGTATCTCTATCTAAAACAATTATTTTTGGTAAACCATGTAACCTTACAAATTATTTGAAAAACAAGTTGGCAACATGTGACACATCATTTGATTTCTTGCATATCCAAATAAAAATAATAACAGAGCCAATGATATTATTATGTATTCTTCATGTGATTATTTTTATGATGTTATGTACATTAATCAATTTACAAAATACCAGCTAATACATTAATAATTGTTGTTGTAAAACACATGTTCAATTTCATTATTTTTATGATGTTTTTCAATATATACATTGTACCTTGCATACTAACATGATTATACAAGAATGTGGTATTAATATGCCACCTGAAGCAATAAGGGAGCTAATTTCAAGCTTGTTTTGTGAAAGATCTAATGGTAAATTGTTTTATTTAAGTTCTTGTATTTCTAGACAATGCATTGACTGTGGAAACCTTTCATTCTTAGGAATTTGTATGCATGAAAGTGTTGATAATGATTTTGGACAACAATTAGTAGAATTTAAAAGAAGGAAATAACTTTGGTAGCTAATTTAATAATTAATAATAACTGATAGCATACTTAAAATTAACTTACTTAAAATTATATCAACATCAGTTATTAATAATTAATTATGCTTCATTAATTGATTTTGGATGTTGTATATTATTTGATTTATCCTCTTTTCTTGTTGATGTAGAGGAAAATTTTCTATTTGAGTGTATTAGGAGTACTTTTTATTTATTCGTTTGAGGATAAGAATATATATTTTAGATATTAAGCATTTAAGGAGAAAATGCTTGCCTACCATAAATTACTCATAGAGGAGATCACATTGTCCCATAGAATCTAAGAAAGGGTAATTATAATGTAAAATATAATTATCGTGTTCTTTATCTTCCTCTTTCATCTTTATCCTCCACTCCCTCTTTCTTAATCTCTATATATTTATATTGGTCTTCTCTTTTATATGTCATATATCTACTATATAATATTAAATAGATAACATAGTTAATATAAATATATAATTTTATATATTATATATACTCCTAATAAAAAAAAATAATAGTCATGTACATTAATTTATATATATCATTATTTGCATCATGTTGTTGTGTTACTAGGAAACTCGGTGGGTCCTTCTCATCAAACTCGAGATAGAAAGGTAAAATAAAGACAATATGTATCTATTAATGTGACACCGAATAGTGCATATTGTTAAGCTATTATTTAGTATACTATGTCTAAATTATCAAACTTGCTTTATTATGTATTTGGTATTTAGTATAATTGTATCCCTATTTTTTTGGTATTCTCTTTTGGTATTATTAGAGTTACATTTTGGTCAGCTAGTATTTAATGCAAGTGAGTGTGCGTGTCTACTAAGATAGAAATACCAAATGTTCCAATACCAATATCTTCTCCTACGTGATAGTCTCCCTCCCTCGCTAGAGGGTTCAAACTTTGTTGCATCCAACTTAGAGCAACATGTCCATAGTTAGTTGATAACATATATATCATATTCACAATATATCTTAAGCATCATTAAAGTATTTAAAAATTAATTTCATCATAATGTACATTCATGTACATTTCATTCATCCATCAAATATCATCAAGACATAATCATGCATTAAAACCATATTTGCTCATAAAGGTAAAAGTATTGGATAAATTAAAAATAGGGTGTAACACTGATGGTGAAATTTGAATATCCATGCCATTTAATAGATATCACTACCTACTCCCCCTGAGAGGTAGACTCCAACATCAGTCTAGAACAAAGAATGAATCTTGAAATCCACTAGACTGATGCATATCCTTATGCATCTAGTTCAAAGAAGGAGGTTTAATAACCCATAACTTCTCTGGACATACTCAAAATTATCCTTAGGAAGAGCCTTAATGAATATATCAACAACCTGATCCTTTGTAGGAACATACTCAAGCTTCACTTCATTCTCTACAACTTTCTCTCTCAAAAAGTGATATTGGATTGAGATATGTTTTTTCCTTGAGTGCATCACTTGGTTCTTTGAAATGTTAATAGCACTTGTATTATCACAAAAGATAGAAATTGGTTTATAATATACAACTTTGATATTTTCAAATTTTGCCTCATCCACAATACCTATGTGCAACAAGATGTCAAATATATTGTTCCTCTGCAATAGATAAAGATATTGAATCTCGCTTCTTGCTTAGAAAAAACACCATTTTGTATTCAAGAAAGAATGCACCACCACTTGTACTTTTCTTGTCATCCACACAACCTACCCAATCTACATCTTTATAAGTATGAGCAGAGAAAAAATAATATCCTTTGGATACCACAAGCCATGATTTGTAGTGTCCTTCAAGTATTTGAATATCCTCTTCATTTCCGCAACATGTGAATCTCTAGGATCTTCTTGAAATATAGCCACAAGAAAAATTTCATGCATGATATTTGGTCTAGTAGTAGCTAGATATAGCATTCCTCCAATCATTGATCTATACTTGCTCTGATCGGCCTTCGGAGATTCATCATTCTTACTCAAATTGCAACTAGTAACCATAAGAGTATGTACCAGTTTAGAATCCTCCATTCCAAACTTCTTCAAAATTTCTCTGACATACTTTGATTGTGAAATGAATTTACCTTTCTCTATCTGATTAATTTGAATTTCAAGGAAGAAATTCATCTCTCCAAACATAGAAATCTTAAATTCTTTCTGCATCTCTTCTACAAATTTTTTACACATAGCTTCATTGCCTCCAAAAATTATATTGAATCAACATACACAACCAAAATCCAACCTTGCATACCAAGTTCTAGGATCTTGCTTCAATCCATAAAGTTACTTCTTCAATCTACATACCATATCTGGTTTGTCTGATAACTGAAATCCTTATGGTTGTGCAATGTATACTTATTCTTCCAACTCACCATTCAAGAAAGTTAACTTCATGTCCATTTGATAAACCTTGAAATCCTTATGTACAACAAAAACTAGAAAAATATTGATAGCTTCCATTCTTGCCACTAGAGAAAATTTCTCCTCAAAATCTATTCATTCTACTTGTGAGTAGACCTTACACACAATCCTTGACTTGTTTCTTGCCACTTTTTAATTCTCATTCAATTTGTTCCGAAATACCCACTTAGTTCCCATCGCATTATTTTTTGCTAGTCTTGGGACAAGCTCCCAAGTTTTATTCTTCTCAATCTAGATTAGTTCTTCTTCCATAGCCTTGATCCAATACTTATCCTTACATGCTTAAATCACTATTTTAGGTTCAAATTTATAAAGTAAACATATATTTACTCATTCTTCAGCCATAACAAATTTTCATCTTGTCAACACACCTTTTCTTTTGTCACCAAAGACTGATATTTAGAATTATTCTTTTGCACATACTTAGGAGTCTTAGGAATCCTTTCTAGAGCTTCTTCCTCTTCAATCTGAACTTATTTTTCCTTATCTTCATATCTTTCATTTTCTCTACAAGAGGAATCATCTAATTCATATCCATCTATCGACACAAAATTCATTAATAAGTCTACATCCAATTTGACATTTTTACTTTCAATAATCTTCTTCAACCTCTTTTTGTAGTATTGGTAATGTTTTCTTCTAGAATATCCAAGGAAGATACCTTCATCAGATCTTGTATCAAATTTTCTTATTTTTTCTTCATCTCTTCTAATATAACATTTTCTTCCAAACACTCTAAAGTATTTGACAATAGGAATCCTTCCATACCATAACTCATAGGGAGTATTTTCATTGTTTTCTCTTGCTTGAACTTTGTTAAGAATGTAGACAACAATATGAATTTCTTCTCTCAAGTATACTTTCAATTGGTTTTCCTCTTTCATCATTGTTCTTGTCGCTTCCCAAATAGTTATATTCTTTCTTTTAACCACTCCATTCTGTTGAGGAGTCCTAGGGGCAGATAGATGTCTCTTTATTCCATGATTCTGACAAAAAATGTTAAACTGAGTATAGGTGAAATCTCCACCTCTGTTAGACCTCAAACACTTGATTCTCATATCCATTTCATTCTCAACCATAACTTTGAATGCTTTAAACTTATCTAAAGCTTCATATTTTTCTTTGAGAAAAGTAACCCATGTCATTCTAGAATAATCATCAATCAATAGCATGAAATAATTTTCACCTTGAAGAATTCTTACTCTGGTAGGACTACAAAGGTTTGTATGCACCAACTCCAACAGTTTGGTAGTAGATTATTCTTTGAATTTGAAAATTCTTCTTGCTTACTTCCCAATTTGGCATTCCTTGCAGAAAGCATTTATGGGCTTTTTGATTCTTGGCATATCTCTCACAACTTGAATTGAACTTATCCTCACTAGGCTATCAAAATTAATTTAACACATCCTTCTATGCCATAGCCAACTTTCATTAATCTAAGTCATACCACAATGGCCATCAACACATTTAAGTTGATAAAAATTTCCATCTATCCTTCTTCCAATAACAACCATAGTTCTGGATCTTTTTTTGATCTCACATCCATCATCTTGAAACATCAAATTATATTCTTCACTACACATTTTTCCAACACACAAGACGTTATGCCTCAAACCCTTAACATAAAGAATATAATTTGTATTGTGTTATCCATCAAAGCTGATAGAAACTTTTCCACATATCTTTGCAGATGTATCATCACCAAACTTAACTAGACCTCCTTCATATTTCTCAAGTTTAACAAAATTATTTTTGTCATTGGTCATATGATTTGAGCATCCACTATCAATAATCCAGTAGTTCTTCTCCTTTCTAGCATGAAGAGAAATCACCATACCATTGTGACCTATTTTCAAAGCACTTTCCTTCACACATCTCTAAGAGTTAGCAAAGTTAGATTCAACTTTCATAGCCATGAACAAGCATTTATTATCCTCATCATTAGATATACTGGCATCTTCTCTAATATAATAGAGCTTTTCTTAACACTTTACCTTTATTTTCCTTTTTCTTGTCATTTAAAACTTTGTTTGGACATCTTGAATCATAATGACCTATATTTCCACAACTAAAACATTTAAAAGGAAACTTACCTTTGTATTTACCAATACCCTTTTTCATTTTTCTCACAAAATTTTCTTCTACATCATCAGGATCCTCCTGATTTAATTCCTTGATCTTTTTTGATTTGTTAGTCTTAAAAGTAGTCTCAACTTTTGCATTGCTTGTACCAAATTCTCTCATTTCAAAAGCAGATAAAGCACCATACAACTGATATCTAGAGTATTTTATTAAATCTTGAACCTCCTCAATAGTGTAAACTTTATGACTATAATATTTGGGAAGAGTTCCCAATACCTTATGTACTACTTCTTCTTCTAGATTTCTACCAAGACCTCTGATGGAATTGACAACTTCGTCCACCTTGTACATGTATCTTGTAATTTTTTCATCTTTAGACTCTTGTAGGTTCTCAAATGTGATCTTTAGATTCTACATCTTATATTTCTTGACCTTATCATCTCCATAAATAATTTCCAACATTGTCCAGATCTCTCTAGCAGATTTCAGACTCATAACTTTCACAATGTTAGAAAGACCACTTAAAATAGAATACCTTGCTTTAAAATTGTTCTCATAGGCCTTGATTTCATCATCAATTTTTGGACCAATAGTAGGAATAATATATCTGATTTCAACAAAGTTCCAAAGTCCAAATCCAAGAGATATCAGAAAAACTTCCATCCTTTTCTTCTAGAAACCATATTTTTATCCATCAAATAAAGGAGCATCCCTCTTGTGTGCAATACCAGATCTACCTCAAGTGGTTAAGCCTTTTTCCAAGGAAACTTTCTCTGATACCAATTGTTGAATGCACACAAGACAATTGAAAGGGAAGGGTGAGTTATTTGTACATTATAACATCAAAACCCTCATAAAATTTAGATCCACATAACTTAATTGACCCTTAATCTATTAGAATGATTTAGCATGAAATAAAATAACAAAAACTGAAACACATGCACAATAGAACACCAGATTTACATGGAAAACCCAAGAAGGGAAAAACCACAGTGAGGATTAGCTCACAATATAAAGTAATTACAATACCGAATACAAAAGGCTCACTGTTGGAGGGCCTGGTGCCCAAAAGAAAGAAAGGCTCACTGCCACATTACAAAAAAGAAGAAAGAAAAATGTTATAGTGATAAATTTATCTCAATGCAATAGAAAAGATCCACCACAATATCACCAACACATTCACATCCTCTCTGAAGATTGTAGACACCTTCTGCTCACTGCTTCCAGTGGTCTAACTCATTAAGCTCACACTTCACAACTCTAAAGTTTACATTACATACTTTACACACTCATCCTCCATCAACACAACACTTTTTTATACCTTTTTCAACCTTGAAAATTTTCTCCAAGGTTAGCTATGCACCTCAACCATGCAAATTCAAATCAGGTCGGTACTAAGCATTCCCACGGTGGACATGAATGAAAGTGGACCACACCACATATTAAATCGGACCCAAAACATACATATACACCATTCCATGCTTCCACAATCACCGAAGCAAATCCACAATTAGTGTAAACACTATTAACATTTGAGTACATTCTTCCTCAATTCCAAAGATGACTCATGGACCATACACACCACTTGAAAATAATCTATAATATTCCAAAAACACACTTAAATCCAACAAATTCCTTCACAAAAAAAATCACTTGAAGAATGTACACACCTAGTACACTCAAACAATCTTCCATACACTGTAACTCAAGAAACCAAATTTTTGAGCACTAAACCACAAACAACTTCAACTAAAGGTAGATATGAACCTTATCAACATACTTTCAAAACTATAAGACCATAAACTAAACTGCAGAGAAATGCTGAGAAAAACTATTTCTCCCAGAGAACACTACAACACAGATCACACACTGGTGAACACAAATCTCTTTGCACAATGATACAAACCAATAAATTCTAAATATAAAACCCCTAAACACCTCTGACCAACATATCCAAATCACACAAGAAGATCTTCAAGATAGAAGAAATACAAAGCAAAATTAGAACACCACTCTGTACACCAAAACACCTTTGGAACACATTGTTTCCTCTTTTATTAAAATTTTCTCAAAAGCACTTGGAGACCAAGCACCAAAGGCACATTCTCACAATCTTTAGTACTTCCTCATCATCACCAAACCAACAACATCTACAAATAGAGGCTTATCAAAGCAACACCAATAACACTTACTGATGACAACATAACGAAACTAATCAAAGCATCATCACAACTTCTCAACCATCACCACTTGAAATTAATGACAACACAAACATAAGATTGTTGACATCAATGACAACATCAAATACTCATACTTGCAACATTCCTCTACCATAAATATGGTGGTGTATATTTATAGAGATTTTTCATTATTTATGTGACTTCACACTTCATGAAGCTTATATGTACCTTGTACCTTCCCTATTATTTGAACTTCAATTTTTATAAGCTTCATCTTGATATGTGTCTCTTACAATTAGCTATAGTAATTTTTATGAGCCAAATTATGGTCATACTCTTTCCATTACTAGTGGTGATGTTTTACATTCAAGAAATTTCCCTTCATTTCATGATGTTGAGATATATAATGTGTGCTTATATAATGTGAATTACTTTTTTTATCCCACATGCTACTACTTTACCTACTAATAATAATGTTTTTTCAGGAAACTTAAGATGAATTTATAAATATCAATGTTGCTCCATCATGTGATGTTTTTATATTTCAAGGTGCCCATGATGTATTAAGTACTATAGATTTTTATTATTGATTATGATTCATGTGATACTCATTTTATAACTACTAATTATGAATAGTGTTCCTTGTTTCTTGATTATTTATCTAATGGGTAGCTTAGTGAGGTTTGCTTACTTGATAAAATTATTTAATGTGTTTTTTCTTTTCATATTGATATTTCAATGAATTATGTTAATGTGGTTCATATTCCTTCTTTCTAATTCTTATTTTATTAGAGACTCATTAATTGATGTATATAGTGGTGATAAAAATATATAATAAAGGTTCATATTTACATGTTAAAAACTTTATCTTCATATATTATACAAATGTTGATGATGGCATGTTTCTAATGTAATAATTTAAATAATCTTTAGTTGATGAACCTTTATTATGGTTTGATTCACATCTTGATTCTTACACTTTGTTCATTGATATTGTATGTTATTTCATGGATCATTTCACTATTATCCCCAACGTATGTCTGCAAGATGATAATATATTTTAGCATCAAATGGATATGATACAATCATTTTTATGTTCATAATATTACCTTTATGGACTATTGCATATATAATTTTAAGTCATTGAATCTATTATACATGATTATCTTAAAATTATATATACTTATCATACTATCGAACATGAGAATGAGGGTACATATTATGAATTAATGCTACAATTTTTACAAAAATAACTTATTAAGTTTCCCCCAAACTTGTTGATACATCTGATATGCGTCAAATTACTTTCATATTAATTATTTTTGTGTTTACCGTTATATGCATGAAACATTGTGATTAAATTCAAGTATATGTTCTTGTGAGGTATTTTAGCAAGGAAGCTAAGGCAATGGAACGACTTCCTACACTAATCTTGAGAGGAGGGTTATCAAAAATAATTCAAATATTTACAGTAGTTACAAAAACTAAATATAATTAAATATAAAATACCACTCATACCATAATATAGTGATTTACGTGGCAAAAACCCTTTGGAGAGAAAAACCTCACACTCAAAATTTGTCCAATATAATATACAAAAATAAAAAAGATTACAATATACTTACATATCAACCTTTCATAGGAGTATCACCAATTAGAGATCCCGAGTTAACTCAACATCTAGAAGAATCTCACTCACAAACTCCATCACAAGCACCTAATATATAGGAGATACAATACATGAAATTGTCAAATGGTATTTACAAAACCATGAGCTAAAACCACCCAAAAAATTGGTACCCAACTTATCTCCAATCAAAACACCAACATATGTAACTCACTCTTATAGCTCTTTTATGTGTCCAACACTTCACATTTATCAATTCAAGAAACCTAACTTTGGAAGGCCATGCCTTTTGATCTAAGAGTCTGGTTGACAAACTGTTTCAACCATTGGAAAGCTCATGAAGTGTTATGTCAAGATATATCCTTATTAGCTATTTATGACCATTTTAGACCCAAAAACAACCTCTAAGTTCCTCAAAATAGACTTTAAAACTTTTATCAAAATGCACATTTGGCAATTTCGTAACTTTGGGGAAATTTTCAAATCCACTAGTGCTCAAATGTAAAATTATCATAAATAGTAACCTTTTGTAGTTGCAAGGTTGAGACACTTGTTTTCCTAACATTATATACGATACATGATTATCATGTGGTTCTATATATTTATCCTACTATCTAGCTTGAAAAATTGCAAGAGCATAAGGTTAAACATTATGTCAATGTTAGTCAACATGAACACATCATTCATTCATAAAGAAATAATAAAAGTAATTTTAGCATATTGGAAGATCCTCCACATGTGGTATGAAAATAAATTTTATAAAAATCGTTTATCAAGTTAACTCTTATGAAACTCATTAATACATATTGACATGTGTCAAATTACTATAATGATAATTGATTTTGTGACTATCATTAGATACACAGACACAATAAAATTAGGTGCATTACACTCAAGAATATGTTATGGGTGATCCCACAATAGCGTCTTCCATTTTATGGCCATAGTAGAACATTGAAATCAATAATTTCAACCAAATTTCTACTTCTTGACACCAATAGCAACTAAACTATCAAGAATTTGAAGGTGATGTGAAAAACATATTTTTGAGAATTCATTTGTAGATTGTAAATGTTCTTTTATTAATTTAAGAAATCATTTATAATTTTTTTACATGACTTATAATAACTTCTTTTATAGTTAACATTATGCTTAAAAGTGGCATTACTTCCATAGAAGATAATTTATTTTGTAGAAAGGATAAAATTATAAAATTTTAAACATAGATTCATAACACTAATGTCTAGTGTATAAATACTTTTTTCATAATTTTTTGTTGCATAATTTATTTTTTATAAATTTTTGAAGTGAGATTAACTATAATATATATGAATTAACTTCTTATTTTTTGAAATAAGGATATCAATACCTAGTGCACGGATCTAATTTACTATTATTCCATGTGCATGGAACAAATATCTTGATGATTGTTGAAAAACCTATCTTCAATAATAATTATAAATTATACTTGTTGGAAATCTTATTTTGATTGCTACGATCTTGTAAATTATCTTTTTATATTCATTCTATTTGCTAGTCCAACCCAGGGTTGGAAACAAAAAATTCTAAGGAAAATATTAGGCCTAAGGTGGAAAGGTCACTTTTAGGACCTTCATTTGAAGGACCTTCAAATGAAGGTGTATCATTTCCATGAAAAAATATTAAAAAAGTGACCCCTTCAAAATAAGGTTCCTTTTCTCTATTTATCGAAATTGCCTTCATTCAAAGGTTTTTATTTTTACATACTATGTACCTTCAAACGAAGGTTTTTCCTACTTTTCACCTCCATTTGAATTAAAAAATCTAATGTCCCAAGTTTAAGACTCACTATTGTGTGTTTACCCTTATATGATATTATTAATGAGCATGTGATACAAGTTGAGAATATTAATGATTATGGACATCTTTATCACTCCATGATAGGAGACATTCTTCCAAGGTTGTGGATAACACAACTAGTTGTTATGTGAAAAATATTGCATCTACATATAGCACATTGTATGGTGTGCACATTATTAAAACAAGTCAAAGTCCCTATATGTACAAGTAATAATTAATAGAGAAATACACTTTGGTATGATTAAATTGAAAAAACAACATAATAAGAGTCAAAATGAGGCAAACCAAAAGAAATATCTAACTTGGATATATCTCAAAAGCAAGAAAATGTAATTTCTCCAAGCATATAATCCAAATTACAATCATTACATGAGATCATTTTCATAAAGAGATATAATTGGATCCTAATTTACTTGTGCATCATGGTATAAAAGAGGATCCACTCATCAAGGACAATAATTCAAACAATACATCTTGTAGTTCCATTTTGGCATAGTTTTCTTTATATTTCTTATTACATATGATATTTTATGTTATTATATATTTTTAAACTCTCTTCTCACTTATGGGAAAGGTTTTTGTTTCTTTTGTAGGCTACATGCATTCATGATTGTTCCAATTAGGAAAAAATTGGGTGTATCTTTCATCTTCATATTGCATACAGATTGATCACTAAAGGAAGATAAGATGTAGAAACACTTCCTACATTAATCTATATGGAAAGAAATGTGTAGAAAATATGCTCTAAACATTTTTTATAAAATAATATGAACATATTGAAACCACTACACAATAATGTATCTTGAAAAATTATTTAAAAAAAAATCTATCCTCTAAACTTTGAACCAAAGTATTTATTAGAAAAAACATAAATAATAATACAATCCAAGCAAGGAGCCTTCATAGGAGAAATTGTAACGCCCCGCCACACAACCCTAGAGGAAGGTCCGTGGGGGCGGCACTGGGTGTGGCTCCCCCCACTCGCCTCCCATGGGAGGTGCGGTGGGGGTGAGCCCCCAGCCGGCCCCCCACAAAATATTTTTATTTTATTGCAATTTCCCGTGGATTTCAAGAAATCCGCGCCTCACATAGGGGCCTAAAAAAATAAAATTAACAGCATATCCCCAATAACATATATACAATATATATATATATATATATATTCACAAATTAAATTAATAGAATTAAATGAGGAAGTAATCCATAAAAAAAAAACCATTTTTAAATCAAGAACACCATTTTTTCTTGAGAACATTCAAATAGAATAGGGGTTTTCTTTTAAATTGAAACACAAAAATCCAATTGTGTTTATTTTGCAATTATACAACATATTTCAAATGCTTTTCAACCTGATTTTCAACAACAATATATACAATTTATAATTTCAAAAGCAACCAATTTCAAGACATAAACCTGATTTCCTTGAGCTTGTGAGGAGATCCAGATGGTGTTCAGCTTCCAACTTCAACTCCACAGATTTTCACAGCTTCAATCCAAAACCCACAAAAATGCAACAATTCTTCCTCCCTCTATTTTCAATTTTCCAAAACTTTCATAATCCAAAATTGTGAAGAAAAATTCCATAATAAAGAAATTCCAAAAATAACTCCAAAATATTAGTGCAACCACCCTCATCAATTTCAGAAAACAAAAATAGAAAATATCTCATTTTTCCAATTTTTGAATTCAAACTTCTAAAAATGCAATTTAAATCATTTTCTTTTATTTTCAATTTCAAACCAAATATTCATGCATTTCCAAAAAGAATAATCTAATTCATTTCAACACAAATAATTTAATTTAACACAATCTAATTTAATTAATTAATAAAATAAATCTTAATCCAAGATTAAATCATTTTATTAATCAAATTAAATTAATTAATAAATTAAACAACGTCTCTAATGTTATAACCCAATTAATTTAATCAATAACTTTAAACACATAAAACAATTAATTACCATTTTCTAACTTGGAATTAAACTGAAACGAGGCAAATTGAAAAATATTAAAACAACTTAACCTGACTCACACCAGACGACACACTATGACTAGGGTGATGACTTGGCATGGAAAACCTAGCTACTATTTCCCAATCGAATACCATTGGGCATTGGACACACTCAAACCTGTGAAACCAGGTGGAGTCGATGTCATGTACCTTTCAACCTCTGAACAAAGAGTATATCCACATACATAAACATGTCACAATTAAAACACACCGTGAAGAGGAAATCTCGGAATTGCAGGGCACTCACAAGCGAGTGATGCAATATCGTCCCCTTCACCAATACAATGTAACCAACTGACAAATCTAACATACTAATATAATCTAAAGCATAGACATCATTAATTCGAATATCCATTAAGTTAATTCAAAACATGACATAAAGATAACATCTGTAACACCCCTCTATTTTTCCTTCTGGTTGGGCAGTGTGTCCTTGTGTGGGTATGTTGCTTTGATGAGTTTCTGGTTATTCAGATGTTATCTTTATTCCATGTTTTGGATTAGCATAGTGGATATTTGAATTAAAGATGTTTTATGCTTTGAAATATACTAGTATGTTAGATTTGTCAGATATTTGCAGTGTATTGGTGAAGGTGACGATATCGTATCACTCGCTTGCAAGTGCCCTACGATCTTGAGATTTCCTCTTCACAGTGTGTATTTTATGTTGTTCATATTATATGTTGTTGTTTACTTGATTTACAGGTTGACAGGTACATGACATCGACTCCACCTGGTTTAACAGGTTGGAGCATGTTCAATACCCATTGGTATTCGATTGGGAGATAGTAGCTAGGTTTCCGTGCCAAGTCATCACCCCAGTCCTTGTATATCGTCAGTTGTTTGTCAAGTTGTGTTGCTTTGGTTATTGTGCCCTCTCTTCGTTATTTAATTGCAAGTTAATTTGGGTGATTTAAATGGCTTAATGTATTTAAGTTGTGGATTAATTCGTTCTAAGATTATGTTGAAATATAATCTATTTATTATTAATTTAATTTAATTAATAAATAATTTAATCGTTGATTAAATCTATTTATTAATTAATTTAATTTTTGATGTTGAAAGGATTTAATTTTTTTATGTTGAAGTTATTGTGTTATTTGTTGAATTTGAAAATAAGATAATGCATGAAAGTCAATTTGGGAAATTAGGAATTGAAAAATTGAAAAAATTGATTTAAAGGTCAATTTGAAAGTTTGAAATTCAAAATTAAAGAAATTAGATATTTTTGCATTTTCTGTTTTGAAGAATTTATGAGGGGGTTGTTGAAATTTTAGGGTTTCATCCTTATGGTTGAATTTTGTTTCTCAATTTTGGATTATGAAGTTTTTGGAAAAATTGGAAATGGAGGAGAGGAAGAATGGTTTTCATTTTGTGGGTTTTTGGATTTGGGTTGTGAAAACTTGTGGAACTAGATTTGGAAGCAAGGTGGAAGCTGGGCAACATTTGGATCTTCTCAGACATCAGTTTACCAGGTTCATGTTTTGGTTTTAATCATTTTGGAAATTTATATTTAAATATAGTTGCTATTGAAAAATCTTGTTGATTAATATTTCAATACTCTATATGTGATTTGCAATGGAAAAACCCATGTTGAATTCTGAGTTTGTTGCAAAAAATCTCTTCCTTGGAAAATTATCTCTTCAAGAAAATTTATGTTCTTGGCTGGAAATTGTGTTTTTCAATTTGATCTCTCAATAATTTTTGCAAATTTCTATTGTGGGAATGTTTATTTTACATATATAAGTATATATATATATATATATATATTAGGTATGTTTAGATTAGGCCCTTGCTGTGTTTTAAAAAAAAAAAAAATTGGATTAATCCTTGGGAAAAATCTGCAGGTTTTGAAGAGGAATTTAAAAGATATATATATATAATAAAGAAAGTTTGGGGGGTTGGGGGCTCACCCCACTGCCGCTCCCATGGGGGCGGAGTGGGGGAGCCATGCCCACTCCCCACCGTCCGTAGCCCGCGTGGACTGCGCAGGCAACGACCACCGCAGTTGGTGGTAGCGTTGCCGGCGCCGCCTGCCGCGGTGCCTCCCTGCCGCCAACCTCCATCACCTGGCTCGGCTTCCGCCCTGCCCTGCACCCTCCACCACCATGTAATCGCCCGCGCTGCCGCCTGCAAACTGTGGCCGACGGAAAAGCCAGTGGCCTTAGAGATTAAGGCGTGCGCACGCGGCCCGAGGGGCTTTTAAATTTGGTTTTTTAATTTTTATAAATAAATATGTAGATATTATTAATATTTTATATATTATTTTGTTATAATATTAAAATATTATTTAATAATATTAAAATATTAGTATATATCTATCTTTATATTAGGAGCATTTTTATATCAACATGATGTTTTATTTAAAGCATGTTTCAAGTTTAATTAAGGGAATTAGACATTAATTTAAATTAATTATGCAAGGGAAATTAGTGTTTTTCTAATGGCATGAATTAAATTTAATTGAAGAAATGAAGTATAAGTAATG
The DNA here is from genome assembly GCA_007115665.2 of Sequoiadendron giganteum. Taxonomy (NCBI): domain Eukaryota; kingdom Viridiplantae; phylum Streptophyta; class Pinopsida; order Cupressales; family Cupressaceae; genus Sequoiadendron; species Sequoiadendron giganteum. The sequence continues at coordinate 560,382,917 of CM021103.1, forward strand.
TTGATTAATTTTAAAATATTATATTTGGAGGAGAGATAGATTTGATTTTGAATAATATGTTTTTCTTATAATGCAAATTAACTATTTTTTTATATGGCTATATTGAAAGGAGGAAACAACATTTATTTTAAATCAACGTATTTTGATTTATGGGAATAAATGGTTATTTAACTATTATTTAAATACTAGTAAGGAAGTAAGGATTGAGTTTGTAATTTCTCCCTTGTCTGGAAAAGACGTACTTTGATTCGGTGTATTTAATGCAATAAATTATATAATGATTATGAGGATATGGATTTAGAATATCCAAAGGTAGTTTATTTCATATGCCTTCATTGAATATTCCCTTCGTGTGCTTGTTTTGGAAACGGGTTAAACGAGTGGATTTTGTAATGTGTGCCTCCTTTTCGGGAGTGGTCTTGTTATTGTTGTTACCTCCAGTGTTTGGAGATGGTTTTATCTTTGTTGCCTCCTGAGAAAGGAGTGGATTTTGTAATGTGTGCCTCCTTGTTGGGAGCGGTCTTGCTATTGTTGTTACCTCCAGTGTTTGGAGATGGTTTTATCTTTGTCGCCTCTTGAGAAAGGAGCGGACATGTTATCTTGTTTGTTGCACCTGGGTACCATTGATGTTTGGTTGGTGTGTGTGTGTTGTCAAGTAGAAGAGTGGCTTGTAACGAGGGCCGACACATGAAGTGGTGCCAGGGTAACTCGCTGTAAGTTAGTTAATCAAGTGATATCTAAAACAATACTTAGAAGCTTAGGACTAACTTCTCACTAAACAAGATAAGTATGCCTCACTCATGGACCCATGTGCTCGGTTAGGCTTGGGATGGGTGGGAAGGCCGATAACGGAAAGATCATCTATCTTGTCTGTATGAAAGGTATTTAATTCCGCATTAGTGAGTATGAGGGTTGGGGATCGGACTGGGCCACCATCCGACGATCCACTATGGGTAACTCATGACGAGCGGTGCGGTGACACTTTGTCTAGGACAACAAATGGTTTCTGATTTTTCTTTAGTAGGTATGAGGGCCAAGGATCAGTTTGGGTCACCTTCCTGACGATCCGCAGTGGGTAAATCATGATGTGCTATGTGATGGCACTTTGTGTGCCATAGTTGGTACTTGTTTATTGTGGGTATGGTTTCTGTAACATACCTGATGTGACCATAGTTGGTATTCAATTATTATGTGTATGGTTCTTTTAACATACTTGATTTGCTTTATTTCTGGAAGCATCGTGACCATGCAGTGTTGTACTTGCATGTATTTGAGTTGTACCTTGGGATTTTCTTGTGAGGTTCATGAGACTGGTTGTTTTAGTTTGGTTCAGTTTATGTTAGCTTGTGTCTAGAGGTAGATTTTTTTTACTAGGATTCCTGGTTACTATCTCCTAGCACAAGGGGTGGGCCTTTGGGTTCCACTTGGTTGGGTGGCGTGCACCTAAATCTGTTGGGTTCTTTCTTCATGTTCTTGTGGATGAGACTTCTAGTTGGAGAGCTCGTGGGATTCAGTTTCAGTTCTTGCTTTATTGCTTTTCAGTTGATCTTGTATCATTTTACCCCCTCAGTTGTCATCGAGGTGGAAGTTGTAATTGTAATCTCATTATGTTATTGGACTTGCCTCATTCGGGGAATGAGAGATGTAATTGTAATATTTAATTATGAATTAATGAAATGGAAATTTATCTTTATGCTTTGATGTAATTCATCTTATTGGAATGTATGTGTTTAATAATTTGAGTAAATGAATGTCATGGATTAAGTTCATGTTTTTTGTTGAGGTTCTATATAACCTTTGTCTCGTAACCTTAGAGATTGTTGGCATTAGTTGTGAACTTGCATGTTAATTATACTTAAGCAAAAAAAAAAAAGTTACCCTGTTTAAGTTGTTGTTTGCAACTTCCTCTAGGGTTGCATGGTGGGGCGTTACAACATCATATTAAAATACCATCACATCAAAAGATAACATTAACGTCGCTTTATAGATAGCGATCAAATAGAAGCCGAGTACCATAGTCAAGGTACTAACAGAAAGTACAACATAACAGAGCATAACACTATTCAATCAAAAGGACAAAACAGAGGGATATTACAAAAATCACCAACAATAGATTTTGAGTAATTTTGACAACATAACTAGACCTACAAACTCACTACAAAACTTGTCTTCAACATCCAATAAATAGAGAAATCATTCCATGAAACCATGGGAATACCACGCAAAATGGCATCCAAATCATGTGCCTATATTTCAATTCCCTCCTATTAATGGATTTTTGGGAATTAATATAATATTATATTATGTCATACCATATCATAACTTATCATATGTAAATACCCAAGTTGTGCACTCCATTTTGGTTCCATTATATCCATTCAAAGATACTCTTATGTTTGTTATAGATTCTCTTACACTACTTACATTATCATAGATACTCTTACACATCTTATATGACAAGATATTATCTTACACACATATCAAAGTATGTACATATTCTAATAATGACTAAGTCACATTGGGACACTCATTTCTAGGAGCATTCTCAAATAACATAAATAATAAATAAATATGAACATTAAGATGCAAGGTTTATGAAATATTTTATAATATCCTCCCACTTGGTATATACCTTACAAGAAAATAATGGAATCAAGTCAACACTATCAACTAACTACTAGGGGCTAAGATGGCCATAATCTCATAAAACCACTTGAATTTATCTATGGTCATAAGTGTTGTCAATGAATCTATAGTATTATTCAAATTTTTAACTTTCTCTAGCATCTTCCTTCAATCCTTTTCCATATTTAGAATAAAATGGTATTCCACATCAATATACTTCATCTATGCATGAAATGCTAGATCCTTTACCAAACAAATGACACTTTAACTATCACAATAAACTCTAAAGAGTATCTAACTTAGCCCCACATTAAAAAAAATATATCAATATCCTAATAGTCTTATAAAAATAATTATTGTCTACCATGTATTTGAAATATGTTGTGGATAAAGTAACCATATCTTGTCACTTTCTCATCCAACTCACTACACCACTAAATAAGCTAAACATGTAGCTAGTGGTAGACCTTCTACTATCAACATTTCTTACCCAATTAGAATCTAAATATCGACTAAGTTTTGGTACTTGTAATATCTCCATGATATCATATGGAGTACTCAAAAATATCTCATAAATTCCTAAATACCCTCTTCACTACAAGCCAATTCTCAAGACTATCCAAAATTAGCTATGGAATGGCTCAAAATTCCTATTGATTGGGTAATGTTTGGTTTGGTGAAAACTGTAGCATGCACAAGGCCCCCAACTACACTAGCATAGGACTCCAAACTCATATCCACCATATATGTGGTTTTTTAAGGTAACTACTCAACTAAAATAATTATTCCCACATAAATAGGAACACTTCTAGGTTGGTTATTGTTTAGACTAAAATGTTGAAAAAAAAATCAACATACTTCCTTTTACCAATCCAAAATTTTCCACTAGTCCTATCTTTCCTAATATCCATACCTAGAATGAAATTAGCAACCCCTAATTATTGCATTATTCTAATAAATACAATGATCTTACTTAGACTTGAAAAAACCCAACTCCAAAATATATGAATTTAAGAACTATACCACATTCTAGGATATTATTTTAAACTATGGAGGTATTTATTCAACTAATAATTTTTATTTATTTAATATTACTGATGTTGTGTTGTGATTGTGGCATGCATATCTCCTCATCCAAATCACCATACAAGAAAGTTGTCTTCATGCCCATCTTCTCAAATTCAAGATCAAAATTAGTAGAACAATTAAATAAAATTGTAATGGATGTCAAATTATCAATAGGAGAGAAAATATCACTTAAATATATTCCCTTAAAACCTAGGACTAACGTTTGGTAACCAATCATGATTTTTAGTAATCAATAATACCATTATAACCAAACTTATTTTTGAACACCCTTTTGTAGCCAATAGTTTTTCATCCTTCATGAAACTAAATCAAAGTCTCACGTCTTATTGTTCTTTAGTGCAACCATATCCTCATCCATGGTTTATTTACAAGATTTATAATCATCTATTTTCATTTCCTCTTTAACTATTCTAGGCTCATCAACGTTAGACAATAGAGTAAAAATATGTCTAAAATCTAGTGAGCTATATCTTTCTAATTTTCTCCTTTTCCAAGTGGACATCCTCAAAGTTGAGGTGGATTTTTTTCTTATTCTAAAATATTTCATCTCTCATCCTTATAAGATTTATCAAAAACTTATATTTCATTATCTAGTGTATTCCTCTCTATATGTTTGTGTGGTTGGACAACTAACACCCCATCCTGTTTTGGCTAATCAACCATAGAAGTTCTAATATCCCTAAAGATCTAATTTCAAATTTATATAATTTTCTTTACCACAATATCCCAAAGCTTTTATCCTTTCACACTAACATCATAGCTAATGGATATGAATTTTACAAACTTATTATCCAACTTTGATTATTCCTTAGTCAAAATAGCATATGCCTCACAACCAAATATTTGGAGATGTTAAAATGAGGCATTTTTTCTTATCTAAAACCTTCATAGGGTTTTTATCAACAAGTGGTGATGTAAGAAAACTATCAATATCAAGTAACATGTAGTAGAAAACCACCTCTACCCATAATTTATGTTACAATCTAGACCCTTTGAGTATAATTCTAGCCCTTTCCATAAATTTCTTATTCATTCATCCTACAACTACATACTACTAAGGGTTGTATGGATTTTTCTTATGCATTTCAATGTCACTCTCCTTATATAATATGCTAAAATATACAATATAATTATTCATCAATAAATATCATTAAGACCTTGTCTTTTCACTAGTTTGATTATCAGAGAGAGCCTTAAACTCCTTAAACTAACTAACGACCTCATATTGTCTCCTAAGAAAATATTCCATGTCTACCTATAACAATTATCAATGAATGATAGAAAATATAAATACTTTGATTAATAAGGATCATTTATAGGACCAAATACATCAAAATAACTAAGATGCAAAATCATATAAGACTTTTGAAAATGCAAGTAAAATTAAACACAAATTGATTTCCATAAATACAATGCTTGAAAAAATAAAACTCAAGAGAAAAATAAATAAGCCCCTCTACAAAAAAAAATTGTTTTCAAAGTTCTTGTATATTTCTTGCAAAAACAAGACATGTGGTAGTGCCATGGCATTTCCTTCTTCATGGCTAAATTTCTCTCTAAGTTAAAACCATTCTTTGGTAAAAAAAATATGTATGACCATCAGAATTACATATAATAAATTTCTTTTCTTCAAGTTTTGATTATAGAAATGTAGATTATGTAGATCTCTTCATTATATGTATAAAGAAACTATTATTAATAAAATGTAAGTTTTACCATCAAGATGAAAGAGAGCATCAATTAAAACAACCTTCATGAACACCATAGCTCATAATATATCAAATTTTACATTGAAGATCATATCCCCTCACATAAAAAACCACCCATTAACACCAACATACCAATTTTTTATGTTGTATGAATAAAATATAACTAAGTAATATTGCCCCATATCTCTTTCCATGAAGGTACAAGTTTGTGAAGAACTCTAACTCCAAAATGAATGGAACTATAACAAGTTTAAAAAACATCTAACTTTGACTTGGAAAGAAAATGAGATGTTTTTAGATCCACAAAACTCATAAAATCTATATTAATGGAATCAAAAATTCAAATCACATCCCAAACCAAAAAATTAGACAATGATCTTCAATTTAAGCAATTTTGACTAGTAATATATTTTCAAAGAAAGTACATAATTAGGATGCCTACATCTTCATTATTACATTTAATCTAGTCTAAATTTTTATAATTATTTCCTAATTTTATTCTTAGGCAATGTTGTAGTTGATGGGGATCTAAATAATTTGGAAGTTTGTGTAATTTGCCCTGTAGTTGTTAGGGTTTTAGATAACACTTTTAAAGTGATATTTTTAAATTTTAGTAAGTAAATATAAATTTATATTTTGACAATAATTATAAAGAGAGGTAGTTTGTAATTTATTTTATCAATAAAAAGGTGGAGAACCATCTATATATCAATATTAGAAAAAAAACTTATTAAGAGGTAATTTATAAGTTTATAAAAAAATTATGGATTTAAAATAACTTTTAAGCTGTTTGTTTTTAGTATGTTTTTTATTACATTTTTAAATATTTGTTTGTATTCTTATTTTTCTATTTTTTGCTAAGTAAATTTAGGTTGGGCATTGAGGAGCTTAAAAAAGGTATCAAAGCTGAAATATTGATAACAACTAGCAATCCATTATGATATTGCTATTAGGATTCAACCGTGTAGTTTTTCGAGTCAAACTCATTGACCCATTTTTCATGAGTAGTGGTTCACAAGAACCCGTGTCTCATGATAATGAAAGTTCTACTTAGTGTTCATTGCATCTAGGTGATGCTCACAGAGGTGAAGCACTAGGCCTTCCTGGGAGGTCACTCATCTCAGTACTACTCTAGCTCAAGCACACTTAACCACAAATGTTTCCCCAAGGTTAAGCCCACTTAGCTTGCAACCCCATTTGCAAAACCTTCAACAAGTGTTGTGCCTTATGAACCATTCATTATAGATCCCATTTAGCTAATCAATTGATAATTAGGAGGTATTTTCCAGAGTGTGTCAAATTATGATATTGTTATTAGGATTCAACTGTGTAGTTTTTTGAGTCAAACTCACTGACCCATGTTTCATGAGTAGTGGTTCACAAGAACCCATAAGTTTGACCCATGTTTCATGAGTATTGGTTCAAAATAACCCATCTCTCATGATAATGAATGGTCCACTTAGTGCTCATTGCATCTAGGTGATGCTCACAAAGGTGAAGCATTGGGCCTTCCCGAGAGGTCACCCATCCTAGTACTACTCTAGCTCAAGCATGCTTAACCACAGATTTTTCCCCAAGGTTAAGCCCACTTAGCTTGCAACCCCATTTGAAAAACCTTCAACAAGTGTCGTGCCTTATTAACCATTCATTATAAAGCCCCTTTATCTTATCAATTGATAAGTAGGAGATATTTTCCACAACATGTCAAATTATGATATTGCTATCAGGATTCAACCATGTAGTTTTTCAAAAGAATTCCTAAAAAAATACCATAATACTAATAGGCCTCACAAGCTAATACTCATAGATTTTATTTGACAACCATAGATAATAAATATCATAAAAAGTATATTTTATAGGTAGTATTTACATTCCCTTGAACATGTCTATCATGCAACATGGAAATATCAAAATATAAATATATAAACACCAACTACCAACCCCCATCCTATCTCCTAGAGTTATACAAAAACGAAGCAAGCATATGAAAAGGTTACAAGGGTAAATTATAACAATTCATCCTATATCACAATCTAGTTTATAAACAAAATAAATGGAGTGGAGGGGTAAATTACATATTACCCTCCCTATTCCTACTAGCACAACCATATTTAAGGTATTTTTATTCTTGGGAGGAGGAGAGAACACGTGGGCCTTCTTTGACTAAGCATCATAATAGAAAATAGGAATATTGGGAATATATTAAGCTAAGAGAATTACCTTTAGATAGGCCACCAAATACTTTACCACTAGATGTTTTCTTTGTAATCTCACTTACAAACCATGAAAATGGTCCATATGATAGTTTTAAATGAACTCCATCTAGCTTTTTATCCCCTCAATATCATCATGAATGAGATATATGTCTATTGCCATAGAGAGCATGGAAGCACAACTAAGATTCTAATAAATATCAAAGATATTTTTTCTCCCCATTAATTAAAGAGGGTTAAAGAGAAGCCTTGCTAATGCTTCTTTAATTTCAATACGAGAGAATTCATCCATACTTTTTTCTTAGTCCCAAATCTACAACAACTAGACCTACAAGTTAAGGTTTGAGATTTATATTTTTAGAAATTCTACAAAGTTGTTAATCATGTCCACCCCTTTCACCTATTGATTACTCCTTCCATTAATTTTTTTTTCCCTTTTCCACTACCACCCTCCACTTGCCCCTACCCTCATTCAAATATTCCATCTAGAGAAGAAATTTAAACCACAAATTATACCCCTATTACAAACAGTCAAACATTTGAATAAATAATCTCACAACCCAAATAAAAAATCTCCAATATCATCTTGTATATTTTGTGACACAATTTCTCTCTAATGTGAAAGATAATGAGAATAGCCTATCCTATCACCTACCACTATCATTACTCACATCTCCCCACTCCTAATGTGGATCCAACACCTTACAATACTAAGCATCCCTATCTCGACCCTTCTCACAACCAACCAATGTATGACCCTTATCAGGTCATAGTCTCACTTTTTTGGATACTCACTATTATTTATATTTTTGTTGTCAAATTTTTGATATATTAATAGAATTATCTATATAACAGGATTGGGAATTGTCCACCTGAATGTGTTAAATGAGCATGTGTGACAATGATAAGTCTTAAAATATAAAATAAACTCATTATAATTCATAAGATTTTGAGTGTTCCTAAAATTGAAACAAATTTAAATAATGAATTTGAATATGTTAAGTAGATTATTCATGTGGATGACAAGTGTCCAAAATTGAATTATTTCATTTCAATTTGTGAGATTTTGAGTGTCCTGAAAACCAAAACATTTAAAATTCATGAATGTAAATTTATTTATTAAATTATTCATTTAAATGTGAATTCTCAAAAATGAAAACACTCATTTCAATTTCAAAGTTTTAGAAACTCTAATATATAATCAATAATAGAATATGTGTGTTTAGATTAATTTATTCATATAGATAACAAGACTCATAAAGTGAGATAATTAATTATAATTCATATTACTTTGAGTGTCTAAACAACTATAAAGAATAGATGAAAATGTGTCAATCAATCATTTATATAAACATTGAATCTTATATACCCTACTCTAATCAATTGTGTTTTGGTATTCCAAAAATAAAAATAAAAAAATTATATTTACTTGTATGAAAAGTGAATTTCTATATATTCCATGTTTTTTGGTTTAATGGGAATTGATGGGAATTTTATGAGTATTTTCTATGTTGGTTCTTGGTGAACATTGTAATTGAAAAGGTTTTAAGTGAGACTCTCTATAGAAAAATATTTAAAAGTTGGAATAAATTACCTAATAATTGAGGCTTTTTATGAAACTTTTCAAAGTGGCATGCATTAATTTACAAGTATTTATATATGTTCATATCCTTAAATATTCAAAGAAAAAGGTAGGTTATGATTTATTACCTATATTAAAAAATTATCTATCTAAAAGTAGGATTCATGACATAATATTTTGGATGTGTTTGTGTTCATGCATCTCAAAGTTTATTTAAATTTATATCATTGAATATGTTTCTTATACATTAAAAATATCCATACAATACAATTATGAATAACACATGCAAATACAATGATTGAATATTCATGACAATGACAAGTCCCTAAAATTAAAACAACTAGTTCTAATTTATAAGAGTTTGAGAACCTCTAAAACTCAAATAGTTATAAATAATACATGTGAATGTGTCAATTAGATTATTTGTGTGAATGTCCTCCCAAAAAAAATTTAAATTAAATAATATTCCTAGCTGTGAGAGTTTAAACGTCAAACCACAATAATTAGAATGGCCAATGGATGTAGTAAACGTTTCAATTAATTTATTCATGTGAATGGTAAAGTCTTTAAAAGTGAAAACAACCATTCTATCTCCACAAATTTTAAGATTCTTTCAAATATAAATAGTTATAAATAATGCATATGAATGTGTTAATTGTGTTATTCATGTAAATGGTTATAGAGATGAAAAGTGCATGCCTTCACACTTTTTCTTCCTAAGTGCATAGTCCTAGCATATAATTTTATCTAATTTGACACACTCACTAATATTAGACTATGTTTATCACTCAAAGATATTATTTTACCTATACCCATATAAATATTAGTTCCTATATTATCTACCTATCTACAAGATAATCTATGTGGCCTTGAACTTCTTACTTAAAAGTTTATGTTTTTCATGGCCCCAAACTAACTTAGCTTAAAGTTATCATTACCCATCAACATGCACCCCAAAATTTTAAATTGTGCATCCCATAATTATATGAAAGGATATAATCCCCAAGCCATTTCAATCATCCACTATCATCACCAAAATTCACTATTGCTCAAGAAAAAGGATCACTTAGAATTTAAATCTCTATTATATCTATATTTTACATTAGTCACACCTCTATTACATTAGCTCTTACATAAACAATGTTAAAATCCTAGCTTTCATGTGTTGACCTACTAGTCAAGAACTCATTTTATTTTACTTAGGCATTATTGCATCATTATCTCAATAATTGATTCAATCATACTACATCATTTTTAGATACTTATGCATCTACTACATATGTTTCTTCATGCAAATTTCAAGCTATCCTAAAATTATTGAATCAATCAACAATGTTTGACTATGATACATACATATATTCTCTTTGCATTTTTTATGAACCTATAATTGCATGCTTATACTTTAGGGTTATATCTTATAAATTTTATGTGTTTTAGATCCATATGTTTTGGTTTCTATCATTATTATTTAGTCATGATTCATTTTTATGCTTATTGTTCTTTATATAGTGTATGGGCCCTAATTGCGCATTGTCTTTCAAACCCTACATCTCTTAGGGTTTTATATTAAAGTTCATCCTCTTTCTCTTGTTTATTTTAAATCTCATATGCATGATTGCATTTTCTTTATTTTTAAATCTTAAATTCATTTGTATCCTTGTTGCTTTATATTTTTCTTGTATCTAGTTTAGCCTTTTCCTCATAAATGTTTTGTTGATTGCTATATCATTCACCATGGACTCTCATAGAACCTTGTCTTTGGCCTCTATCCATGCATGTCTTAGTAATTTTGATATGTATTCACATTTTATTATATTTGGTACTTGATGATATCGTGCCCTTCTATCACACATATGGTGTTGTATATCTTATGGATGATTCTTCATTATTTATGTAATTTTTCATCCTTCATGGAACTTATCATTACCTTACCTTCCCTCTTATATGCACTCACTTCCCTTGTTTACAAGCTTCATCTTGAATATGCATCTCTTATGATTAGTGATTATGATTTTCATGAGCCAAATGATGATTGTACTATTTCCATTACTAGTGTTGATGATTTAATTTTAATAACTTTCCCTTAATTTTATGACGATCGGATATCTGATTTGTGCTTATATGATGTGAATTATTTTTTGTTCTCTACATGCTATTAGTTAATTATGGTGACATTTTTCAAGCAATTCATGATGAATTTGTTGATATCATTGTTGCTCCATTATGTGATGTCGGTATACATCATGATGCCCATTATGTATTTAGTACTTTAGCCTCACTTATATTGATTATGGTTTATGTGATACTCATGTTATGACTAATAATGATATAGCTTATTACTTATTTCTTGATGATTTATCTAATGGTCTTAGCTTAGTGAGATCTTCTTACTTGATAAAAATATTTAGTAAGATGTCACTTAGCATAAGGATGTTTAAATGACTTAAGTTAGTTTTGTTCATGTTCCTTCTTTCTAATGCTTATATTATTAGAGACTCATTTATCGATGCATTTAGTGGTGGTAAAAGTGTATACCATAGAGGTGCATATTTACATCTTAAAAAAAATTATCTTCAAATATATGTTTTTTTATGATGATATGTTTCTAATGCAAAAATTTAGAGAAACTTTAGTTGATGAAGCTCTATTATTCTTACACTTCATTCATGGATCTTGTATATGCTTTCATGGATCATTTCAATTTTAATTTTAATGTATTCTTGCAAGATGATAATAATATTTTAGTATCAAATGGCTATGATACTATAATTTGTAATGTTCATAATAATACATTTATGGGCTATTGCATATATATTTTCAAGACATAATCAAATTTTTTTTAGCAGTAAGATAGGCATAAGAGAGTTGTACCCCATAAAATTAAAGTAAATAAAATTGCTAAAGTGCATACCCTTGAAATAAGGGTACCTGATCATAGCTACTCTACTCAATTATCTATAATGGTTAGGTTTTGTCCCATACATAACATAACCCAAGCAAATAATCCCTTCTTAGTTTTGGCTATTATCTCTTATTCTATATTGCTATATGCACAAGGGTAAGACAAATTCGAGCTATCAACTTCTTATACAAAACCCATATTTGGGGTTGCAGCATAATTACACTTCCCTTTCAGGTTTTCCTCATTCCATGATGATCTTAATGTCATTTGATGTCTAGATTTTGTAAGGGAAGATTTATTCCTCTTTAATTCCATCTACTCTTGATCAATCTGAGGAGAGGAGATAAGACAATTTATTCCTTGACACTCAACAAAACTTGTAGCCTTCGGAGCATTCTATATCTATAGAGAGATCCTAGAATTAGTAGACTTTGTGGAAGATTTCTCCTACAATATCAAGGAGTCTGCAGAAAGACCTATATCTAAATTATCAATAAGACCATCGCGGAAAGAAAGATCTTATGGACCAAGAGACTCTAAAGTATCTTTTTTATTAGAAGTCCTTTGTGGTGCCCTCAAATTTTTTTCTTGTAATTTGTCAAAAGACGAGGAATTTGGCTTTGAACTAAATGGCGGTGAAGCCATGGAGGGACTCAACTCTATCTGAGGATCAAGTAGAATAACATAATGATGTGGCTCAACTCCAATCCACTAGGTGATTTTTCCATGCGAGGTCTGATTTTCCCTTCCATGGAATTTTATTTTTAGGCATTGATAAGTAGAATGATCTGTTGAGAACCACTTTCTACACTTGAAAGTGATTCTTTCATAGTCCATTGGTTACCTCTAGTTTATGTTGCCCACTATCAAGAAGATCTCAGTTGGGAGACCCTTGGAAAGGTCCATCTCCACACATAAGCATGTGCAAGTAGAACTTGCATAATTTATTTTTTCCTTTGAAGAATAGTAGTACTTACCAAGCCCATTACCAATAGTCTGAGAAACTCTCCAGCTCCCAAAATTGAAGAGGGATGTAAGGTAAATGAACCTAAAGGAAGGCAGATGTGAAAATCTTTGCGTGAGGATCAAAGGATGAATACCATGACTTCATGCAAAGAAAATCCTCTTGAAAAACCCATAAAATATTTTAAGCACATTTTTTTACATCAAAGAATTCAACCTCAAGATAAAGAAACCCTTGACACAAGGATATTTACTAATCTCATCCTACATTCCATCTTTCCAATATGTAGTGATCCAGGCATGGAGATCACACATTTTAGGCCAAATTTTCACAAAGATGCAGACGAGGACATAGTCTTACAAGAAATCTTACCTATCATGGATGAAACCTTTGATGCAAATCTCTAGGATGTGAGAAAAGAGGTGGAAAGAAAGGGGTCATTGCACCATCCAAGCCATCCTTATCTGAATTAGATGCATTATGGGGAGGGGCATATTGGAAATCATTGGGTGAGCAGGGTCGGAGATCCCTGACGTGGGGTTGGCTCACCCCAATGCACTGAGCTCCTGATCCATTAAAGTGCCTGTGGTCCTTGAACAGACTCCATAGGCTAAGGTTACGACCATGACCATGAGACGATTAAGGAAGGGAAAAGACCCTAACACCACCACAAAGAGCTGCCTTGAAATTCAAATGGCCTGAATTCTTATGCTACGGAGAAGATAAAGCTAGAGTCACCATCATTAAGGGATTCTTCATCCCTACCATGGAATTTGTTGCCAGAGGAGAAAGCAAAGTGTGCAGTTTCGGGAGCAAAGCATAACATTTTTTATTTATTTAGAGTAGGAAAAATTCCCATAATCAATTATACATTACCTATTATCATGCAATTCCATATATTTATCTTACAATCCAGCTTAATAAACTACATGAGCATGAGATTACATACTATGAACTAATGCTAGAACTTCCAAAAATAACTTATGAAGTTTCCCCCATAAGACCCATGGATAATTCTTGACATGTTCCAAATTATTTCAATGTTAATTGTTTTCGTGACTATCAATAAATATATGGAAACATTATGAGTGCATGTGTTATATTCAAGTATATGTTCTTGTGATTCATTGTCTATTTACATGATTATCATGTGGTTCCATATATTTATTCTATTATCTAATTTGAGAAACTATAGGAGCAAATGTTAATCATGAGCAAACAGTTCAATCATAAATAAAAAATAAAAATAAGTTTTTATTATGTTTGAAGATCCTCTATATGTGGCATTAAAATAAATTTTATAAAAATAACTTATAATTTGCCTCCCATAAAACATATTGATACATTTTGAAAGGTACAAATTACTATAATAGTAATTTATTTTGTGACTACCATTAGATATAAAGATGTGATACAAGTAGGTTCATTACACTCAAGCATAAAATATAGTATCTTATTGATAAAAATGTGATACAAGTTAAGTATATTGATGGTTATGGACATATATCTTTAGCACATCATCATGATAAGGAGGATTTTTCTAAAGTTAGTGATAATACAATTAGTTATTGTGTGGAAAATATAGCATGTACATCTATCGCATCATATGGTACACATTATGAATATAAAGTCAAGTTCTCTATAAGATAAACATTAATAGAGCAATAAATTGTGCTATATATATATATGAGTCCAAATGAGGCAAATCGAAAGAAAGATCTAACATCTCAAAAAAAAAAAAAAAAGTGATTTCTCTAATAATAACATCCAAATAACCACAATTACACTAGATCTTCATTCATAGAGAAACATAATTGGATCCTACTTTACTTGTGCAATATGGCATGAAAGAGGATGGACTCGTCAAGGAAAAAAATTCAAAATAATGCATCTTGTAGTTTCCTTTTGACATATTTTTTTATTTCATATTGCATGTGATAATTTATGTTTGATATTGTCACTTAGGGATGAGGTTATTATTTTCTTTTATAGGTTAACATTCATTTTTTCTCCAATTGGGGGAAAAAGTGGGTGCATCTTTCATCTTCATCTTATACATAGAGCAATCATAAAAGGAATCTAAGATACAAAACACTTCCAACATTAATATATGATGAAATAAATTTGTTGCAAATATGATCTAAATACTTTGTAGGAAGGAATATTAACACAATAAAACCATGACACGATTATGTATCTTAGAAAATAATTTCAAGAAAAACCTAGCCTCAAAACTTTGAAACATTATATTAATCATAAACAATATCAATTACAATATAATCCAAGCAAGGATCCTTCATGATGAAGGAGGAAACCACACATACCCTCACAACACAAAACCCTTCCTTGAATATAAAATAAACATGAAATATTCATTCACACATTGCTGCAATAATATCATAAAAACCAGGTTGCTACTTGCAACCAAATCACCAATTTCATTACAAACTATTTCTCAATGTTTACATTGGTCCTCAAGGGACTCAAGGGCTACAACATGACCCATATGAAATCACAAACAATAGAAAAATAACAACTACAACAGCAAATTAAATCTCCCCATACATTATTCAAACCTTCTCCTATAAACAATGCATAAACAAAGCATAGGCAACCTGCAATCAACAATCTCTGATGATCAACCACTATTGTAGCTTCATTTGCATGCCTTCAACCTACAATCTCTCAATTTGAAAAACCCTTACAAATCTTATAAAAATAAAATACAAAATGATTTGCAACATAAAATCCAATGGTTTATAAAACCACTCCTTCCAGCTCTTGCAACAACACAAATTCAACACAAATAACTATGCCCATTTGCACTTGCAACTTTTGGAGTCTTAATGTCTGAACCACAAACATAAAACCTACAAAAAATCATTCCTAAAACCCTCCTTGGAGGTATTCCATGCCCTCCTTGAGTCTTCCCACCCAAGCTACAGGAAAACTAAACTTAAAAATGAATTACCATTCCTTTTTGTATCTTCCCCTTTTTGAATGAAATTATAATTTCCTTTAATTTATTTGCATTTTGATTCATTTCCAGCCCACTCTTCAAAATTAAATCTCCCCATCTCGGAAAAAATTCAAATTTCAATTATTTTAATCAAATAAATTGACTAAAATAAGCCACTCAAACTTTGTGCCTTACCATGCATTGTGGTGGTGCTATTTTTGGCTCTCTTGCTTTTATGCATTAAAGCAAAAAAAATATTTTCTTATCTTGGGTGCCCACTCTCTCCATCCCTATTTTTTAGGGATTTTGGTATCTCATAAATAATATTTTAAATGCAATAGAAATTCTCCAAAAACCCACGCTCATTTTTTCTTTTTCTGGATTTTTTTCCAACTTTCACACCTCATTCCCACTTTCTCCATTTTGTGCAATTATTCAAATTTGAAGCCCAAATTGAAATTTAGAAAATACAAATGAAATTGCATTTCCACACTCATCAAAATTGTGAATTTCATTGCCACATGAAATTCCAAGCCAAAAATAAACTGAAATTCAAATCAAACCTCTTTTTGGTTGATGTTGATTGCTCATTCGCCTAGGATGCTCTTGCATCACTTCACAAGAGATTTCCAATAGATTTTGAATAATTTTGAGAGTATAAATAACCTACAAACTCACTATGAAACCTCTATCTTTAGCACCAAATAAATAGATTAAACATTCCATGAAACCATGAGTAGTAAACCACAAACCATGGGCCAATACCATGACCCAAAACTGACATTCAAATCATGGGACCAAATTCTAATGCCCTCCTAGTCTTTGTATTTTGGGCTAAAAATATAATATGCTTTTATATGTCATACCATGTCATAACTTATCATATGCAACTCCCAAGTTGGACACTCCTTTTTGGTTCCATTAACTAGATTCAAATATAATCATATGTGTTTCATT
The DNA here is from genome assembly GCA_007115665.2 of Sequoiadendron giganteum. Lineage (NCBI taxonomy): Eukaryota > Viridiplantae > Streptophyta > Pinopsida > Cupressales > Cupressaceae > Sequoiadendron > Sequoiadendron giganteum. Next base: position 560,399,917 of record CM021103.1, read on the forward strand.
GATTCTCTTACACCACTTACATTATCATAGATTCTCTTACATATATCACATGAAATTTTATTCTCTTACATCATATTAAAGTAAAAGTGGCAATAATGAACAAGTCATGTTGGGATGCACTTTACTAAGAGTGTTCACAAATAACTAATAAATAATAAATAAATATGAAAATTAGGATGCAAGCCTTATGGCACTTTTTCCAACATTATCTCACTTTTCATATACCTTACAAGAACAAAATGGGATCACTAACACTATCAACTAACTAGTAGGAGCTAAGATGCCCATACTCTGACAATACCACCTAAATTTTTGTAGGCTCATCAACATTGTCTATGAATCTATAATATTATTCAAAGTTTCAACTTTTTCTAGCATCATCCTTCCATCCTTTACCATTTCTAGAATGAATTGGTACTCAACATTGATAAGCTTAATCTACATGCATTAAAGGTTAGATCCTTTACCAAATAAATGGCACTCTAACTATCACAATAAACTCTAACTATTCTCTAACTCAGCTCCACATCTAAACATATTTTCAAAATACTAATGGCCTTATCACAAGCACGAGTTTTTATTATGTACTATACATCTATTATGGATAAATTAACCACAACATATTACTTGATCATCCAACTAACTACACCACTAAATGAGATAAACATGTAAGTCCATTAGTAGACCTTATGTTATCAACATATATTTCCCAATTAAAATCAAATATCCACTAAGATCTATTCATTTACAATCTCACCATGATAAAATTTAGAGTACTAAAAAATATCTCACAAATACCAAAATACCCTCTTCACTACATCCCAATGCCCTAGACTATCCAAGATTAGTTATGTAATGGCTCAAGACTCCCACTTATTAGGTAATTTCTGGTTTTTAAATATCATAACATACATAAGGCCCCTAAGGGAACTAACATAGGCCGTTAAACTCATATCCTCCATCTTTGTGGATTTTGAAGGAAACTTCTCAACCAATTTCATTGTTCTTGCATAAATAGTGTTATAATTGTGAGAAACACGAGCCACAAGATCAAACAACAAACAAACACACCTTCCATAGAAGAAATTTTCAAACAATATATGCAATATTCCTCAACAAGAAAAAGCTACAGAAGAACCTCAAGAACGCCCTACCACGCAACCCTAGAGGAAGTTGCAATTAACTACTTAAATAGACCAAAAAAAATTTGTTTAAGAACAATTAATATACAAGTCCACTACTCATTGCAAACATCCCCTAAGGTTACGAAACTGAGATTACTTATTAACCCACAAACACATAAATGAATCTATAACATTTATCCACATAAGAACTTAAGAACACATTCATTCCATACAAGATAAACTACATCATCACAAGAAAGAATACCATATGATTTAATATCAATAACTTAATAAAGAGATTACATCACTCATTCCCTGAATGAGGTAAATCCAATAAGCATGATTACATATTACAACTTTCCACCTCAATTACAAAGAGGGGTAATAAATTACAAGATTCAACTGAAATGAATAAAGCATAAAATAAGAAACTGGATCACACGAGCTCTCCAACTAGAAATTTCATCCCTACGAACAAGAAGAAAGCCCAACAGAGTAAGGTACACACCACCCAACCAAGTGGAACCCAAAGGCCCACCCCCCGTGCTAGGAGATAGTAACAAGGAATCCTAGCCAAGGCCATCTACCTCTAGACATAGACTAACACATCACTGAACCAAACTAGTACCACCAATCACATGTACCACATAAGTACAACACAAGTAAAACTCAACATGGTTACATTGCTTCTAGATATAAAGCAGATCAAGTATGTTAAGAGAACCATACACATAATAATCAAATACCAACTATGGTCACATCAGGTATGTTAAGGAAACCATACCCATAAAATCAAATACTGACTATTGTCCTAGATAGAGTGTCATCACATAGCTCGTCATGAGTTACCCACTGTGGATCTTCATAGGCGTTGTCTAAACTGGTGCCTCAACCGATCCTCGACCCTCATACTTAGTAATGTGGAATCAAATACCTTTCGTACAGACAAGATAGATGACCTTGCCATTCCAGGCCTTCCCACTCATCCCAAGTCTAAACAAGCCCTTACGTCTATGAGTGAGGCAATATTAACTTGATTAGTGAGAATTTAGTCCTAATCTTCTAAGTATTGATTTAGTTTCACTTGCTTAAACTACTTCCGAAGGTTACCCAATCTTACCTCTTATGGGTTTTGGCCACTAATGGAAGCCACTCTTCTATTTGACAACACACACATACCATCCAATCACCAAGGGTACCAAAGTGCAAATAAATAAGATATCACGACCACTCCTTTCTTAGGAGGCGACATAAGATAAAACCCTCTCCAAGCACTGGAGGTAACAACAATAACAAAACCACTCCTTACAAGGAGGCACAAATCACATAATCCACTCTCCTTTCACAGGAGGCACAAAACATCCTCGTTCGTAGAAATCGGGTAATAACAATGATATTACTTCATGCACTGCCCAAGGGAATAACAAAGAGAAGACATTATAAAACAACACCCCCCAACCTCTAGGGTCTTCTGGAAGGCTTACAAATTAAAACCACTTAACTCGTTTCCCCAAACATGAACGCAGAGGAAATAATCACGTAAGGCAATTGTGAGGAAATAAACTAAATTTGGATATTCTAAATCCATTTCCCTTTAAAGTTCATTTCACAATAAGGAAAACAATTGCCCTAACAAAATAATTAAATGAAATAACTCATTGCCTTTGTTACAATTCAATAGTTTATTGTCTCAATTAAACTAATTTAATAATATTTCTTTCAAACAAAAGATGAATTTTAAACTGAATATTTAATCCTTAATTGTTTGTAAATAATAATAAAATAAAGCAGTTACTTTATTAATTTAAAACATATCATTTTAAAATAAATATTTCTCTTTTGCAAAATAAATCATTTTAAAAATCATTTAATCTCGCTATTAAACATATTTCTTTTAAATTCAATATTTATCTTTTCAAATATAATATTCTAAAATAAAATCAATAATTTGACTATGAACACAATATTTTAATTTTCTCCATTACATTTAAATCTTTCCATTATTTAAATCATTATTTTAATATATGTATATATTTGAATATATATATATATACATATATTAAAATTAATAAATCAACATATAAATAAAAACAAACAATATACATATATATATACATCCATATATGATATATATATACCTATGTATATATATATAATATATATATATATGTATTCATTTAATTATCTAATATTAATATATGTTAATATTTTAATATTATATAATATAATATTAAATATTAATATATATATTTTATTAATTTATATATATATATGAATATTTTAATATTATAAAAATACAATATTAAAAATATTAAAATATATTTAATTTTTTTATTAAAACCCGAAATTACAAGGTCAAAACGCACTCCACATACCTTGGGCCGCGCGCGGATTTTAGGGGAAGGGCTGACTGTGGTTAACACAGCTGACCCACCCACTATGGGCGACGGCTATGTTAGCCACAACCGTCCCACCCACTGTGTGTGGACGCAATTGTGTTAACCATAGCCGCCCCACCCACTGTGTGTGGGCACGGTTGTGTTTAACACAACCGACCCACCACAGTGTGGGCGCGGCCGTGGGGTGTGCTGGGCGCAACTCCCCACAGTGCCTCCCATGGGGGCGGCTGTGGGTTCAACCCCCAACAAACCCCACACAATTCGATTTTCTATTAAATAATTTTTGTTTATAAAAAAAAATTCCTTGAAAACCAACTGTGGATTTTGAAAACCGCAACCCTCCACAGGGTTCATTTAAAATGGAAAAAAAACTTTAACAGCATAACCCCCACCAAACAAATAAAAATATAAAATATATGTATATATATATATATATATATAAATTTAATTATCCCCATATGATGTTGGAAGATTTAAAGAGCAAATAATACTCAAAATAATCATTTACAGTCAAGAACACAATTTTTTCTTGAAAAATTTCATTCCCTAACACAAGTTTCAAGTTTTACAACAAGATTTAAAATGGGTTTTCTTTGCAAATCCACAAAGTTTATAAATAATTTCAAACAACAATTAAAATTTGTGAATCATTTCAAAATGGAAAGAATTTAATAGGAAGAAAACTTGAATCCTAAAGCTTGAGAGGTTGCCAATGGTGCAAGGATTCTTTCCTCAGATTCCAGCTTCTTTTCCACAAAACAACAGACTTCTCCACAAATTCAATCCAAAATTTCATAACTTGTTGCAAACTCATGAAAAATTCATAATAATAAAAAAAATCCCAAAAATATCTCATTCAACCATTGTAATCAATTTTCAAAAACAAAACAGAAAATATCCCAATTTTCAATTTGCATTTTTCTAATTTTCAAAAAAAAGAAATTTAAAACCTTTTCCAAAATTTTCAATTTAATCTTTTCAATTTCAAACATTAAATCCATAACTTCACAATGAAATACTTATCTGATTTAAACATCATCAATTTAATTAATCAATAAAATTAATTTAATCCAAGATTAAATCATTTTATTAATTAAATTAAATTAATTAATAAATTAAATAACATTTCTAACATCATTACCAGATTAATTTAATCAACCAATTAAATACATAAAGCCATTTAATTACCCTTTTCAACTTGCCATTAAATAAAATAAAGGCAAATAGCACAAAATTAACGCAACTGAACTAGACTAAAATCCGACAACACACTATGACTAGGGTGATGACTTGGCACGAAAAACCTAGCTACTATCTCCCAATCGAATACCATTGGGCAATGAACACGCTCGGACCTGTGAAACCAGGTGGATTCGATGTCCTATACCTATTAACCTGCGATCAAAAGCATATTGCAATGTATATTTGCATCATATAAAACACACCGTGAAGAGGAAATCTTCGAATTGCAGGGTGCTCACAAGAGAGTGGTGCAATCTCATCCCCTTCACCAATACAATATTACCAACTGACGAATCTAACATCATTATTTTAATCACAAGCATTAAACACCATTTATTCGAATATTCACATACACTAATTCAACACATGCCATAAAGATAACATCATAATAAAATACCATCACATGTAATGCCCCGCCAAGTAACCTTAAAGGAAGTTGCAATTAACATCATAAACGAACCAATTTTTTTTTTATAAAGTGCATTTAACATACACATTCACTTACTAATTAACAACAACTTCTAAGGCTAAAAGGTTAGGATTACTTAAACCCACACATACATATTACATATAACCATAGCATTATGAACTATATGAAATAAACATCATACATCATAAGAATACCACATAACATAATAAGATAATCAATCAAGATACAATCTCATAAACATTAACTTAATCCAATAGTTACATCACTCATTTCCAGATTGAGACAATAGTACTCAAGATTACAATTACAAACTTCCACCTCATACACATAAGAGGGATAAAATAACTTATACAAGTTAAAATATTACAATACAAGTAATTACAACAAGAACCGCGAGCTGTCCATCTGGATGTCTCGCCACCAAATACTGAAGATCGATGGAGACCCAACGGTTTTGGTGCATGTTCCACCCAACCAATGTGGTACCCGAAGGCCCACCCCCCATGCTAGGAGATAGTAACAAAGTAACATGGACAAAGATCTACTACCTCTAACCAAAGGCAAACTCAAACTGACTCATACTGTTATAACCCACCAAATGAATTAACAAGTAAAACTCATTCACCATACAAGTACGAATCAAATACAATGCATGTACAAATCTAGTACAATACAAGTACAAATCAAATACAATACATGTACAAATCAAGTACAATACAAGTACAACTCCAACATCACTGACATAGGTCACATTGCTTCCAGACATAAAGTAGATCAAGTATGTTCAAATAACCATACACATAAAATAATCAACAACAGTTGTCATAGATAGAGTGTCATCGCATAGTTTGTCATGAGATCTCCTCTGGGCATTCTTCATAGGCTCCAGCACAAGTAATCCTGGTGACCTCAACCGAATCCCGGCACTTATACTCACTCATGCGGAATCAACTACCTCTCACAAGAACTAGATAGTTGATCTTGCCATTCCAAGCCTTCCCACTCATCCCAAGTCTAAACAAGCCCTTGTGTCTATGAGTGAGATAAAATTATCTTGATTAGTGAGAAGTTAGTCCTAATCTTCTAAGTACATTATTTTAATTATCACTTGTTTAAATCACTCCTAAAGGTTATCCAGTTTACCTCTTTGGGCTTTGGCGCCTAACAGAAGCCACTCTTCTAATGGACAACACACTCACAACCAATCACCAAGGGAAACATAAGTGCATACAAACTAGGCATCATAACCACTCCAACACAAGAAGGATACAAATAATAGAAAACTCACTCCAAACATCTTGGAGGAAACAATCACATAGTCCACTCCTTTCAAGGAGACACGGATCCCGTAATCCGCTCCTAAACCAAGGAGGTGCAAACATTCTCGTTCGTGAAAACCGGGTAAAACTGAAAAGATGCCATGCACTACCCAAGGAAAAACAACTGGATGGCACAAAGATTCAACAACTCTTATCCTCTAAGTTCTTCTAGAAGACTTATAATTTAAGACTGACACTAAATCCCAAAACCAACAATGTAACTTAACGACATAGCAACAAAAGCATTCAAGTCATCAATCAAATCTAATATTTGGATTTCCTAAATCCATACTCATTCAATAGGTAGTGTAAAAAAGTCAAAGTCATGATAACTAGATCATCTAAAATAATCATAACCCCTATTTCCCTTTTCATTATTGAAAATCTAAAACAATTAAACTTACTTCCCTTTACTGAATACAGAGAATTAAATCATTTAAGATAATCATGAGGAAGATACTACTTTTGGATATACTAAATCCATATCTCTTTCATAATCCAATCACAATGATTCAATTAATCTAAATAGAAATTAATAAATAACATAATTAATTGCTTCATCAATAAAACAACTTCTTAATTTACTTTTAAATCGACACAAATCCATGCAAGTAAACTCTTTCCATTTCCTAACCAAATCTTACATCTCATTCAATTTTCTATTTAACACATTCAATCACTTTAATAACATATTGTTTCTCTATCCATTTTCCATATACACTAATCAATCCAATTTTAAATCTCTATTCAATAATATATTGCATTCTTTAAATCAAATATTTAACTCTTTCAATTAAACTTTAACAAGCCATTTTTAAAATAACAATAATTTCCCCTATGTTTATAATTTTAATTCCACTAATCTAATATACAAATTTTATTTAAAAAATAATATAAACAAATATAATACTTTAATAATATAAATTATAATATAAAATATTATTAAATAATATTTTAATATTATAATAACAATACATAAAATATTAATATTTATAAATATCAATTTATTATTATTTTATTTTCAAAGCAGCCATGGGAAAATAATTTAACAGCAGTCTCATGTTTCAAGCATAACTCAAAAATTACGATCTGAGTATTTACGATTTTTGGACAGGAGTAAGAAAATTTCAAAATGCAAAAACCCTTTAAATTTTCTGAAAACCCAATTTGTGAAAGTAAAGTTATAGGCGACGTAATCAGACCATTTTACCATGAAAAATATACCTATACTGCAGATTTTAAAATTCGATTTTTAATAAAAAAACAGAGGGTTTTATTTTCTAAAATCATTCTAAATGCATTGTTCAATCTCCATGTTTGATTTCAATAACAACAAAATCGATTTCCCCAAATAATTTAAATTCAACTAAGGTTTTCACAATTTTCACTCAAGAATTTTCACAAGCAAAGGCTGTAACTTTGTTTAATTCTTTTCTTCTAATATCAAATTTATTTTTTAAAACAGATTTAACAAACAAATCTTTAATCATTACTATTTTAAAGAAAACAATCAAGAATAATAAAACACAAAGAGGAAAACCTGGTACAAGAAGCTACAGGAAGAGATGAATTTCTGATGCAAGCCTCCTCCAAAGATTTCCTGAATTTTATTCAATCCTCTAAAGAATCCAATCCAAAATCCAACAAATGCAAACAATCTTTCCTTCAATCAATTCTACAATCAAACTTTCTTCAAACCCTCGTGCAAAATTTCCAAAATTTCTTCCCTGCTGTAAAAATGTATTTTTTTCTAAATCTCTTTCTTTTTTTTCCCTAAAATTAAAATATATATTCTTATAAATCAAAAATACCTAATCCAACCCTAATTCACATTACATGCAAATTAGATATTTCAATTTCAATTTCAATTTCAATTTTTACAACCCTAATTCACATTACATGCAAATTAGATATTTCAATTTCAATTTCAATTTCACTTTCAATTTCAAGTTTTAATTTCACTTTTCAAAAACCCACTTTCAATGTAAAATGCAATTTCAAATAATAAATTAATTTCCAAAATTGCAACCAATTTTCCAAATAAACATTTAATTACAATTTCTAATTTAATTCTCACACGTTGGAATTAAATTCCAAAATTAATTCTAATTCTTTTATTTCCTTTCATTCTCTTGCATCACGTTTAATTAATTAATTTAATTATTTAATAACTAAATTCAACCCCCTTGGATTAAATTTAATTAATTAAATAAATTAAATATAATTAATTAATTTAAATATAAACTTTTATCCACATTGCATTTTTTAAATTAAATAACCATCAACATGATTTAAATGCAATTATTCTAAATATCTATTTCCAAATCAAGAATGCTTCACAATTAAATAACATCAAAGAAAGACAGACAATGACTCGACACACACAACTGACGACACACTAAGGCTAGGGTGTAAACTTGACACATATTACCTAGCTACTATCTCCTATTCAACTTAACCGTTGGATCGACACGCTCAAACCTGTGAAACCAAGTGGAGTCGATGTCATGTACCTGCAATCCTGCAACCAAGTAAACAACATCATACAATATACCCAGCATATAATACACACCGTGAAGAAAGAATTACAGATTTGCAGGGTGCTCGCAAGCGAGTGATGCGAAACCGTCCTCTTCACCAATACACTCATCGAAACTGACACTTCCATCATAATTCCAATAATCTCATAATAATATCTCATGCTAACTCTACAACATCATTAATCCATAATGCATGTGAAACAATAATCAGATAACTACATCCCACAATAATATTTGTCACTCAATAGTAACGATCAAAACATCATAACAAAATGTATCCAGTATCAAAGTAATTGCAACCAAACATAGCATAAAGCAATTTGAACAAGAATCAAAACAAAGGGGTATTACATCACATCAAAAGATAACATTCACATCACTTACAAATAGTGATCTAATAGAAACTGAGTACCAAAGTCAAAGTTAAGTATTAGAAAGACCACTCAAAAGAGCACACCTTGCTTTCCCATTTTTCTCATATGCCTTGATTTCATCAGTAGTGCTCAGACCATTTGTAGGTATAGTATATCTTGATTCAACATACTTCCAAATATCAAACCCTAGTGAAATAAGAGAACCTTCCATCCTAGTCTTCTAGAATACATAATCAATTCCATCAAATAGAGGAACCTCATTCTTGTGCACCATCCCAGATCTACCTTAAGCAGTTAAGTTTTCTTCCAAGGAACCTTGCTTTGATATCAATTTTTTAATGCACAAGACAACTAAGAGGGGGGTGAATTAGTTGTACATTAAAACTTCAAAATCCTCATAAACATTTAGATCCTTATCAACTTAATTAACCCTTAGTATATTAAACTAATTAAACTTGAAATCACATAACAAAAACTGAAAAAGATCAACACCATGCACAATAGAACACCATATTTAAGTGGAAAACCCAAGGGAAAAAACATGATGAGGATTAGCTCACAATATAAAGTAATAACAATACCAAATACAATAGGCTCATTGTTAGAGGTCTCATTTCCCAAAAGAAAGAAGGGCTCATTGCCAAAGGCTCATTGTCGGATTACAAAAAAGAAGAAAGATGAGTGTTACAATAAGAAAACCATCTCGATGTAATAGAAATTCCACCACATCATCACCAACACATCCTTAGCCTTATTGAATATTGCAAACACCTTATGCTCATTGCTTCCAATATTCTAGCACATTGAAGCTCGCACTACACTTCACAAATTTACACTTCATAACTCTAAAATTCACATCACTCACTTCATCACTCAATTCTTCATCAACTCAACACTTATTTATACTTTATTCAATCTTGGTAGCATTGTCCAAGGTTGGTTATGCACCTCAACCATGTAATTTTAAATTAGGTTGGAACCAAAACATTCCCGTAGTGGAAAGGAATGAAGGTGAACCACAACACACCTTAACTCAAACAAAAATAAACGCATACACATTACACCACACTTTCACAAACATCAAAGCATATCCACAATTAATGTAAACACCCAAGGTTGGTCGAATCTGTGTAAACATTATTAAAATTTTAAATACATGCTTCCTTTGACCCAAGTATGACTCACGGACAAAAAAAATCACATGAATACAATCTAGAATATTTCAAAAATATCTTGAAATCCAACAAACTCTGCAACAACTTTCACCTAATGAATGCACACACCCAATACACTCAGATACTCTTTCATACACTGTAACTCAAAAAAACAAACTTGTGGAGCACCAAACCATGAAAAACTATAGTTGAAGATGGATATAAGCCATATCAACACACTTCCAAATCCGCAAGACCAAAAACCAAACTACGAAGAAATGCAGAGGAAAACCATTTCTCCCAGACACTACTGCAACACATTGTTCACACACCAGTGAACACAACTTCCTCTGCACACTGATCTAGACCAAGAAATTTTGAATATAGCATCTCTGAAAACCTTTGACCAATATATCTAAACTACACAAGAAGATCTTCAACACAAAAGAAATTTGGAGCAAAACTAGAACACTACTTTGTAGCACAAAACACCTCTTTGACACACTATTTCTTCTTTTATTCAAATTTTCTCAAAAGAACTTGGAAACCAAGTACTAGAGACACACACTCATCATCTTCAGTACTACCTCAACACCATCAAACCATCTACAACATATCAACTCAACCATGCATCCATAAATAGAATCTTATCAAAGCAACACTAGAGTTTGATACTAGTAGCACTTATTAATGACAACATAATGCAACTAATCAAAGCACCACCAAAAACTCATCAATGACAACACAAAAGCTTGTTGACATCAATTACAATACCAACTCAACACCAACTATTCATTCTTGCAACAACACCTACATACACCCCTAGGAGAAAGAGGAAGCATAAGATGATAAGTGACTTGGGGTATGATGATTGTTTGGACTAGAAAAGGAAAGTCATAGAAGCCAAATCCATTGAAGAGAGTAAAGAAAGAATCCTTGAAATTTCAAGTCAAGAAGCTTCATTGGCTTCTCAACTAGATGATCCAAATAGAGAAAATTTAGCTATTCCTACAAATTTATTGAAAAAGCCAATGGTGGCATCTTCTTCCATAGCATTTCCTAGAGTAGAGCCCTTAACAAAAAAATAAATGGCTATGAAATCACAAGTTTACATGCGAACAAGGTCCACATCTCAACAAGTAGCTTCCATGTTTACTTCTCCCCAATTGGTGAGTACAAAAATAATGAGACAAACCCTGGGAGAAGTGCATTTAGCATCAGAGAGAACACTTGTCATAAAAATGGACCATTTCCTAAGGGAGGTAGAGAAATTGACCACTCTGATACAACATATGCAAGGATAGCAACAATCGGGGAAAGCTATAGTGGTTCAACCTATTATTTAGAAAGGGCTTGAAGTAGAAATAGTTTTGGGTGCTGAAGAGGATATGGAAACCATAGTGGGTCAACTCACTCAGAAAGTGGGGGAATCAAGAGGAGAAACTATAATGATAGAAGAGGTGCTACATCAAAATGAGAAAATGGGTACCACACCTCAGGTACCCATTTTATTAATTGAAGAAGATGAAGTGCATGAAGAAGCACTTAATAAAGATGTGGTTGAGGATCAACCTCAATAGGAGAGAGTTGAAATAGAGATTGTCATCGAGCAACCTTAAGGTCAAGGAAAAGATCCAAATACAGGCAAAGATGCTGGGTCAACCCAAACCCTGAATAAAGAACAAGGAGGTGGTGAGAACCCTAATACCTCAAAGTAACATGAACCATTGGTTTAAGAAAGTAATGCTAGGAAAGAAAAGAAAGGGGAAGAGGAGGTAAGACTCAAAAAAGGAGAACAAGGGAAACCAGACCAAATGAATAAAGAATCCTTGCCACTATGAGGTGATGTAACAAATGATTATGAGATTAAGAAGGATGAGAGTCATGTTCCAAGAGATTATTTTCTTGGACAACAAGATCAACAGGAATAGGGAGAAGAAGAGGCAAGGCTAAGTGAAGACATACCCGATTGGCTGCCCCAATAATTAGCTCCACCATTGCAATTATAATTGGTGCCTCTAGAATTTAAAAATATAATGCAAGAAGTGGTAACTTCAAAGCCTAAGACCAAAGCTAGGGTCACACATGGAGTTAGGTGAGATTTAGATGGAAGAAGGATTCTCCAAATAGCCATGCCTATTGTTGAGAAAGATAAGCATGAGGTAACAACTAGGGATTACCAAATTTCTACAATCAACTTGGGACACTCTTTGTTGGAGTAGGAATTAGAAGAAATGATAATGAATTTAGAGGTGACTATTACCCGGATGAGGAAAGATAAATAAAATAAAAGAGAACTAAAGGATCACATCACTCACTTGCAAAATTTTATCAAGGCCATTGCTCGCCCAATTTAGTCAGTGACAGAGCTATCACCTAATCCAATGTTGATGTCTAAGGAACAAGTGGATGCCATCGAGGGATTGAAACATAAGATGAATGTGTTTGATGACTGGATGGGATATTTAATGCAGCGAGGTAAGGAAAAGATGAAAGAATCAATTGGAAAATGTAAGGAGGCATTTCACTAGCTCAACAAAGCTAGAAGACTTTTGTTTGAATGCTAAAAAATCACATGGAGAAGAATGATATAGATGTGTGGCGATTAGATACAATTCAAAAGGTGGAAGTCCAAGTGTTGATAGAGGAATAGATGGTTATGGAAAATGATTTTCTAATGTTAAAGAAGTGGAGATTTCATTTGAATTGGGAAAGTGATATATTATTGTAATGTATAACAGGATTTGTAAAGATCACAGTGAAGAGTGAGAAAATGGTAGAAAATGACATAGACCTCATGGAAATGCTAGCACAACAAGATTTCTATCTAGATCGAATAGGATAGGATGATCTAGAGGTGAAATTATTTAGAGGTTGTTTTGAAAATATAAATAATGACCTTGTTCAATCGTTAATCCAAGAAGTCCTAGATGAAGTGATTCAAGTGTAAGAACCACATGGGCGAGTATGAGATGGATATGTTACAAAGGAATGAAGCCATAAAGAAGGTGATTAAAGAGTATGTGAAAATATAAGTACAGTTGGAAAATGACACAAACCATTTCAAGGGAGGATATGAATTGGGTGTTGACTTCCTTTGAGGAATACATGCAAAATAAAGGTGAAGATGATTCCACAAAAGAAATGTCTGAAGAGGAGTAACAGATAAACAGGAGAAGGAAGACCTAGGTTTTTGGTGGGCTAATGTAGGGACAAATTTCCCAAAGTACACAAGAAAAGGTCATTTTTGACCCTACAATTAGTGGTGCGGCCGAGAATTCAAAAGTAAAGTGTCTAGTGGTTTTTTCATTTTGTTTGAGGATCCAAGAGACTTGAAGTGTGTCTACTCATGATTCCCAACTTTTTTCGCCATGGAGAAGAATTCAAAGTTCCTTTGACTTATTTTCAGTGCCAACTATCTTTTGTGACACATTTTATGATTTGACTGGCTTAGTTCTACTTACCCATGTACCTTTTGGAACTATTTGGAGGCCTTGTGTTCTATAAAAGGTTGGATGTAATTCATTTTGAAAGATCAAATTTTGTTGAACTTGGTAGACATAAGATAGGTATTTTACCAATTTTATCTCTATTTTCATGTTTTTTGTTCAATTCTAGACTAAAAATTGTATATTCCATAGAAGTTGCTAATATCAAAGCTAATTTGAAAGCTATTTCCTGATATTGAATCTTTTTGTTTAATGGGGAAAAATAGGGTTTGCATCAAAATGAATTGATCAAGATGATGAACCATTAATTATCACCACAAAACATGCAATTATGTGTATGATATACAAATAATAATCAGAAATCAATCCGAACTATTATAGAAAAAATGAGGGAAGTTTTGAGAGGCTAAAAGGGTTTGTGCCTTACTACAAGAAGGCTATTTTTAGGTCACAAAGGACTCATTCGCCTTTATTGGTGAATGGGTCCCTGTTAGGCTTCTGAAAACTAAGATTTGGGTTTTATTCTTCAAGATCTGCACTCTCAACTCCTTGGTGATCAACTCCCAAAAACTTGAAACAAATTTTATAGCTTCATTTTCATGTTCTTGCAATATGGATGGCAACTTTGCAACTTAACAACTTTGACAATTTTTGCTTCAAATCTTGCTCTTCAACTTAAATCCTTCAAATACATATTCAAGAGGAGGAAAACTTGTTGATTGTTAGATAATAGGGGTTTTCCCTAGTCAAACCCCTTTTAGGTAATTAAAGCGTATGATGAAATAATGAAACTGAAGCATGAAACATGAAACATGAAATTTTGATATCTTGGAAGTTGTCTTGGAATGTAAATCTCCAAATTAACATGAAGTGGTGATGTAGAATATAGATCTAGAACTTGAATTAGATGTGAAACAATGCTTGCAAATAGATCTTCAATACTACATCAACAACATCAGCTCAACCACATGTTTGATGCATTATGACTTTGACATGATGATATGACCTTGAATTGCTGCAATAAAATCTTCATAATTTTCCTTTGAATGCCTTTGAAATTGCTCTTGAAGTGCTCTATAATGATCTTGTGAAAGTTCTCTAATGAAAATCTAAACTTGCTAGGTGAAACAATGTGAATTAACCTTATATTTATACTAAATGTAATAATTAACCTCGAAATTAAAATAATCCAAGCCGACATCAGATATAGAATTGAAAATCATTAAAATCTCGCAACAATTAAATTCAAAAAGGGGTGTCCTATGTGAGGAGGACCCATTCACCATATTGGGTGAATGGGTCCTAGCAAAACTTTCTAGGACCATGCTTTGAGGGGATGAAATAACATCAAAAACCCATCTCAAATATGCCTAGAAAGGGGTGTCCTATGTTAGGAAGACTCATTCACCAGTAAAGGTGAATGGGTCCCAGCATAGATTTCTAAGACATCAATTTTGCCAAGTTAAATGATATGTAATATCATCAATGGGTGTTGGGATAGATCTTTGAAAAATGTAATTAATAAGGCTTAGATTTGAATTAAAGGGCCAATTAATCTCAATTAACCACAATTAATTAATGAAACCCTAGATTAGTGTGAAAGTGTAATAAAACACTTTACAACACCCTAAATAAGGCACAAATTAAGTATATTTTATTTAAAAGGGTCTTATATTTAATGTGAATGTGTAAAACACATTACAATACTAAATCAAGGAATTATTAGGTTAATTAATTATTAATTATTTCCAAATTCGGGAAAAAGCGATAAAAAAATTTGTTAATACACTTTTGTAGCTGATTATTTATTCCTATCAAAAAAGTCGATGTGCTACACTAGAGTTGGGTGCATATTAACACTATTCGGTGGTAAATAGTTGTTTGTTTCTTTAAACTCTTAAATCATTCTATACATAGCTATGAAGTAGTCTGGTGAAGTGTAGAATGGTTTTCTTTGATTTAGTAGATTTCTTAGTGTATACGTGGATAATAACTGGGAGCCCCTTTAATTTTAGAATTTTTTAATGCTTTCTTGAAGTGGATGTTAAATATTTCTTGCAAATGTTTGAATTCATGAAGTATTCTTGCAAATCATTTGTATTCATGAAATTATGGAGTGATACATGTTGAATCTTTTATATCTATATATTACTTTGTCTGCTAAATTGCTCTAATTTCCACTAGACTTAAAATCCATAGGCCCCTCATGATTAATAATAATTTTTCACAATGAACCTTAAGGGAACCTAGTACGTCAAGACCTGACATTCTTGAGCCTTGGGATAGCTAAGATCATCTTTAACCAAGAAATCTTAGTGATTCTTATGTTTATTTGAGAAAATATTTTATCTGCATGTTGGTGTGTGTAACATCCACATCAATAGAAATTAGCACTAGAAGGAGGGCCTCTTTAAGCCTAGGTTAAGTTGGAGTTTTGAAGAGTTACTAGATTTCGATCTAGCAATCCTCATGTGCATCTTGTGGAACTTAGTGACCAAGTAGCTGGTAGAAGACAAAGGTCAAATTTTTGTAGGTATAGCACCTAGAAATTAGATACATGTCACACTACCTCTGCTAGCAAACATGGAATTATTTAATGTAGAATCCCCTATCCAATTCAAAATTTATCATGATCTTTCGAAAAATATAGAAAAATTGTGTCCAAAATATTATTTTCACAAATATGTTAAAGAGCATCTAAGTATATTCAAGGATACTTGCTTCAAAGCTAGAATACAACACGAGGATGTTACAGTATGTAGATTGTTTTCTTATACTTTGAGTAATGAATTTCATCAATGGTACATCAACTTGTCTCATAATTCTATCAGGTCATGGAAAGATATGGAAAATCAGTTCCTAGCTAGGTTTAGGACACCAATAGAACTGACCTTGTTATATCACCAGTTTTCTCAAATTAAGCGATTTGATGGAGAACCCATAACCACCTTCAATGATAGGTTTCAAAAAGAATATTCTAGATTGCAAGAATTATATTTCATAGATGAATTAGCTTCTCTTTTTATTTATTATACCATATATGATCCTTTAGTGGTGATGTTTGTAAAGAGAAAATTGATTCCACCTGCAATTCTGACTGAAGTCTACATTGAAGCGCTAAGTGTAAATCATGAGATGAAACATATAGCAAAAGAAAAATCTTTAGATGTAGGAAACACTTTGAACAATTATCCCACACCAGAGGTGAATGCAATCCCTCATAATAGTGTTCCAGCTCCTAGTTCTTTTCCTTTAGTGTCTCAAAATGGAATTTATCTATAGAAAAGTTTCTTTCAACAAGGAAACAATCAATCGTTGGTTCTACATCCTAGCCCTGTGATCACCAAAATACACTTGAATGATAATTCTTTCCTTACACAAACACAAGATAATCAATTTTCTAAGGAACAAGAAGCTAAGGAAGAAATTAAATAAATAGTTACTCAATTAAGAAATCAAAATTGCTACTCACAAAGTAGTAGCTAGAGTCAACAAAATCATGCATACAACACATCTAGGCCACCTAGACCTTAGAATACCCGACCTAATGATGGAGGGGTATCAACACCTCTAGATAATGAGGATTCTTCTAATAACAAGCTGCCATAAATATTAACATGGCTAAAATCGCACTAAACAACTAGTGTAGAATTCATAACACTAGTGCTCACACTAAAGTAGATCATTTGCGGTTTAAAACTACATCATATATATTTTTTTTCATCACTTATAATAATTATTAGTATGACTCTCATATGCCACAAGGCAATGAGTTAGTTCTAGTGGGGTATGATTCCACATTGGTCCTCTAAAGTTACATAAAATTAGGCATGTGATGCTTTTGATAACAACACTTACTATTGTGAATATAATTTAGTGATGATGTTGGAAGCTTACACTTTTCCCTATTAGGATGAGAATGTCCCTAAAGATGGAATTGATGACGTTTAGGCCTTTTAGCAATATCAAAAGGGGCATAATTACAACTTGAGAAGTAATACCCCTAGTGGAAACAAGCCAAAGGGATCGTTGACTATGTCGATATCGCTCAAAAAATTTAATACCCTACCAGATGGTAAATCTAGTAACAATCCTGAATCGCCTAGAGAAACACCATAGTATAATAACATGCTAAATTTTCTTAAATATGTCTGAGCTGAAATAGGTGAACAGAGTAACCTGAAAAATTATTTAGCCAAAGAGATAAGAAAGGTAAAGGTTAATTTGTCACTAGTTGAATTACTTAAAATATCAATGATCAAAAAATCTTTCTTGAATACATTGGAGGAGTTTCCTAAAGAAATTTCAATCAACAAGGAGCATCAAAAAAAAGATGTACCTTCAAAGGTGAAGGAAAAAAGCTATGATTTGCTTGCAGATGCTCATGTATCCTGGTACAAAGGAAAAACAAAATTATTTTTGTTAACATTGAGAATATTTGGGAAGAATTTGAACAATTGCCTGGTTGACTTAGGAGCATCCACAAATGTGATGCCTCTATCTTTTTTTTGGACCTTAGGGTTGACACTAGCAAGTTTTTTGATAAAGGTTATGTAACTTGACAAAACGAAGGTAAATATGATAGGTGAATGGACCAATATCCATATATAATTAGCATTTGACCCTAGAGTCCAACAATTTATTGGCATACAAGTGGTAGAGATACCTGAAACATATAGAATGTTGTTGAGTAGAGATTGGTCAAGAACCCTAAATGGATACATGGATACAGACTTTTCTCATATGTGGTTACCTTGGAAAGGAATTCAAAATAAAATAAGGATAGAAAGAGGGCCACATATGAAACACATGATAACTAAATATAACTAGAATAATGAGGTTCTCTATATTGAGGTTGAACTAGGAGTATACAATATCCGATCTAGAGAAATCAAAATTGAAGTTTACATGTGCAACTTAAATGAACCAGATCAATTAGCACCAAGAACTGTTGTGTTAATTGAATCTAACTATGAATCCTCTAAAGGAGAAAAAAGCTTCTTGGACAAGTTCTGAAAAATCATTGCAAAATAAGTACACAAAAATTAGACACATAGCCTCCCTATAATAGATTCGCTGCTAAGAGGGTGGTGCAGATTGTATAACTATGCATTTTAAGGTTAGTTGTGCAATGTGCCTGGAAATTTTCATTCAAGTCAAAAATCAATTTCATCAAGATAGTATTAATGGTGAATCCAAGTTGGAAGTCTTGAATAGTAAAATGGATAGGATATTGGTTGAGGGAGAGAACATAAAAAAAGAATTTAACTCATCATCGTTAAGGAATCCTAAGCCTAGAAATATCAACAAGAAAGCACAGATCCTTAGGTTTGATGGATCTAATTCCAAGAAAGTAATTAGAGTGGGAGTGGAACTAATTATCCAATAGGGTAAGTCATACCTTGTCATGTATTTGTTGTAGTTTCAATGTACCAACAACGTTGCAGAATATGAAGCCCTCATTCATGGTCTATTTCTTGCTATCAAGAGGAAAGTTAAAATAATAAAAGTTTTCAAAGACTCTAAATTAGTAGTTAAGCAAGTCAGGCAATAGTATGTTTATTATTACAAGAGGTTATCCAACTATAGACATCATGTGTGGGACTTAATTAAATATTTTAATACATTTAATATCACACATATCCCTTGTAAGATTAATAGGAAGTTTGATGCCTTGCCTACTGTTTCTAGCACCTTAGATCAATTAGATAGCTTTTATTTAAGAAGATTTACTATTGAATCGGTTCAGTTACCCTTAGTTCTTGATAATGTTACTAAGTTGCAAGTATTTGAGGATGATCATCATATTTTGGAATTTATCACTAATTCAAGAATTTTTGAAGCACAAATAAATGAAGAGGTAGATAGGCCTAAATGTGAAACCTAGGATGACGATGCTATAAATTTGAAAGATAACACCATCCCTAATGGGGTGATTGAATTAGAAATATTATTTTATTTGGATCAAATAACTCAACAAAAGGATCTACCCCAAACTGATGGAGGTGCTTATGAACCATACAATTTGAATAATGAAGAAGATTTGAAGAATGTATTGATAGGTAAGGTGTGTACTAATGAGGAAGTGTAAAAACATTGATCAAGCTCTCAAATATTATTGGAAGGTAATATCTTGGACTTATGAAGATCTAAAAACTTATGATACCTCCATCATAACACACACCATCTCACTAAAGCTAGATGCAAAGCCATTTTGGTAGAAATAAAGGCCAGTGAATGCCTTAATAGAGCCTTTTGATTCAAAAAGAGGTACAAAATATTTTGTCAACCAAAATTATCATTTTGATTAGGTATTATACCTGGGTCTTAAACCTGGTGTTGGTCCATAAGAAGAATGGAGACATGTGATTATGCGCAGATTTCTGCAACCTTAATCAAGCATCTGAGAAAGACAACTATCTATTGCCCTCTCTAGATAAATTTTTATAGATCATTAATGGGTCATAGATGATGTCTTTCTTGGATGGATTTTTAGGGTATAACCAGGTGATGGTTAATAAACAAGATATAATGAAGACAACTTTCACCAAAAAGGAGGATTTTTTCTTACAAATGAATGTCATTTGGTTTAATAAATGTTAGAGAAATGTTTCAAAGAGTAATGTATCACCTTCAAATATCTCCTTGGTAAATGCATTATAATATACATGGATGATCTCACCATTTTTCTAAGAATAGAGGAGATCATATAAGTGATCTCAAGAAAGTATAGCAAAAATGTGATACATATGAAATATCGATGAATATGAAGAAGTGCATTTTTGGAATAATTAAAGGTAAGATCCTAGGGCATATCATATCCGGGAATAGTATTTCTATTGACCCAATTGTATAAATGCTTTGATGAAACTAAAAACACCCAAAAGTAAGAAGGAATTGAAATCGTATTTTATCAAAATCAACTTTGTTCATAAATTCATCACAAGGTTTGTTGAAATAGTGTGACTGTTAAATGACATGTTGAAAAAAGATGTCAAAATTGAATGGAATTCTGAGGCTAAAGAAACATTTGAAAGTATCAAGGGATAAATTTATAAAGCTCCAGTATTGATAAGTCCATATTACACTAAGCCTATTTTCATCTATTCCTTTACTTCTAGCCACACATGTACAATTGTGTTAACAAAAAGAGGAGAAGTGAAAGAAGAAAGACTGATTGCATTTATGAGTGCTCCTTTCAAATATGTTGAGTCAAGATACATGAATGTGGAGAAACAAGCATTTGAATTGGTCAAATTTATTCGTAAATTTAGACATTATATTATGAGGATTCAAGTTAAGACAATCGTTTTAGATGTCACAATTAAATTTTTTCTTACACAAAGTGATCTCAGAGAAATGAGAGATAAATGGGTGACTATTCTACAATATTTTGATGTTTAAATCATACCTATGAAATTATTTCATGGAAAAGCATTGGCCAATTTCATTACAAAATAGATTCGCAAATCATTATTCAGCAATACACACTAGACAGATGGGCACAAGATCAATGGTATGTAAATATTTGGCATTGCCTAGTAACCAAAAATTGTACAAATAATATACACAGACAACAAAGATGAGCCTTCAAAATCAAGGCTCAAAGTTACATGATCAAAGGAGGAGTCCTTTTTGAAAGAAAACACAAAGGAATTTATTTGAGGTTCTTGAGTAGGAAAGAAGCAAATGATGTCCTAATAGAGCTTTATGATAGATACAAAACATCTCATGGAGCTCTATTGGACACAACACATTTAATCCTAAGATCAGGTTATTATTGGCCAAAAATATTCAAAGATACATTTGAGTTCATAAAGCATTGTTACATTTGTTGGACTGTTGCACACAAGGAGATTTAATGCTCAACCATTACAACAAGTAATGAAAATGCACCCTTTTTCATAATGGGGGTTTGAATTCATCGAGATGATTAATCCGCCATCATTGGCAGGACACAGGTACGTACTAACTATTACCAATTATTTTACTAAGTGGACCAAAGCACTCTACCCTAGGCAATGTATAACACAAGTAGTAATCATGTTCCTAGAGGAAAATATCATCACCAAGTTTGAAACACCATACTTTCTGGTATGTGACAATGGCCCTACCTTTTCCTCTTTAATTTTTTCCAATTGGGCATTCGAGTATGGTGCAATATTAAAATTCTCATCAAATTATTATCCACGATGAAACGGGTTAGCAGAGTCAACGAATAAAAAAATTAGTTGAAAATAATATGAGAGAATGGCATTCCTTGTTAGAATTTTCTCTTTGGGTTGATAGGACTAGAATGAATTATGTATTAGGAAACTCCCCATATCACCTAGTTTATGGAAGACCTTATATTGCCTATAAACTTGAAAATTCCTAGCTATAAATTTTCTCAAGAGTATATGGGACTGGATGATCAAACAAAAGCATGGTTGTTACAACTGATGCACTTAGAAGAAAAATTAACAAGGGTGATAGACAATTTCACTAAACACCAATCTATAGTTAAACGTTGGTTTGATAAAAGAGCTAGGGTAAAATCATTTTGAATATTTGACCTAGTTTTGTGTTGGGATAAATCTCATGTGAGAAAAGGTGATCATGGAAAATTTGACAAGTTATGGACTGGACCATACCAAATATCTAAGATTTTGGGAGGCAACACGTATAGGCTAAATTCACTAATGGGAAAAGATGTCTCATTGCCTATCAATGGAAAATTTATAAAGCATTAAATTTTCAAGCCTAGTTGGGGGTTGTTCCTTGCATTGTATATTTATAAATATTCTTTTGCTTCCAATTTTTTATTTTGGTTTTCTTTTCTTTATTGTTGGGGTTTCTGGTGTTGTGTTACAATTGGATAGTTAGCAACCTTTGAAAAATTTCTAGTTAATAGACCATGAATTCTAGAAATTTTGAGGATATTTCAAAGAGAGGTAATAGTTTGATTATGGATGATCGAGGATTTTCTTAGGAGTCAGTTCACTTTAATTAGCATAAATTATCAGACTATCATTCAGATATATATATATATATATATATATATATATATATATATATATATATATATATATATATATATATATATATATATATATATATATATATATATATACGAAATCTAAATATTATTACAGGAGTTCATGGAATAGCAGTTGCTTGCATCAAGTGAAAAATCTAAAATTATCCTTTGCATTGTAATTCCCAACCTAATAGTGGGATTTAGTGGCAGAAAGTTGATCAAAAGAGCCTACAATGAAATATCAAAAAAAGAAAAGAAAAAAGAAAACATTGAATATCAAAAGAGGAAAACAACTCTATAGGTAAACTAAATATCTCTACTGGGGCTATGGACACCCGCCTAGTAGTAGAGCTATGTTTGGAGGGAATTATAGTGATACCCTTGTCGAGGCTATGGACGCTTGACTAGTAGCAAGGAAATATCCAAGGTTGGATTAAAAATGCAATGTTGAACTATGTAGGTCGATGCAAGTAGTTGCTAGGCTTTAGATTGGTTGTATTAAAATAAATCATGAACACACACTTAAGCCCAATAGAATTCAATTTTGTTATGCAGACTAAATTGGAAGTGGTTCTTGAGCGAGATCTTGATTGCTTGTAATTAAGCAGTTTGCAAAAACCTGAGATCTTCTTATCATTTCCAGAATTTATTTTCTATTATTTAGATTGGTTTTTTTGGTTGCTAGTTATTGTGTGGTCTCGAAAAATTCCCCATTTTTCCCTTGCAAAAATATGGACCCCCTCTTTTTTTATTTTTGTTTTATTTTCTTGATTTAGGAGGAAAGGGTAAAATGGGCATCTTTTGACTTCAATCGCTGGTTTCTAGTTGAGTTAGTGGTTTCTCTAAGCTGAAATGCTTCAAATTTGGGGTTTTAAGAAATCTTGTTGCTTTTCAAGAATTGGTTTTTTGGGTCTTCATGATTCAATTTTTGTTAAGTAAAGTAAGTGCAAGCTTCACAGTCTAGCCGATGAATAGTTTTACCTGATGAACCATTTACCTGCTTGGCTTTTTCTTGAGGTAAGTGTTTTCCTGACCTATGTGTATTTAATCTATAATTCATTGAACCCGATAGCAGGATTTTCCTTCTCAGAAGTGGGAATAAAAATGTTCTTGCTTGAGGTGTGGTTGCATTGTGTTAGTCCATCCTTAAAACCGCACTTGAGTACCTTCTTGCAAGTATCAAATATTTACCCAATCTTTAAAAACCCAACAAAGGGAAACCCCAACATTGTTCTTTTAAAAGCAATTCATCGGATGTTTCAAGTCAAAATGTTGAAACTAGTCTCTTCATCCCTATGGGTAGGTGCCACCTATTCATCAGCATATAATGTGGGTAAATAATGCTTACAATTATACCATGTCAAATTCAACACCCTTTTTGAACTGAATCAAGGAGTGAAAATCAAGGTCTTTGTTATGTGAACCTTAACCTATCATAATTGTACCTTTCCAGTGAAATTAATAAAAAATCATTAAGTTCCTTAAGGAAGGTGGTAAAATCATGTACTTTTCACCACCTAAAGTGCATCACTTGCTTCTACAATACACCACAACACACAAAGCAAGACATCTATAAAACATACCAAGAATCAAGGTGCCATTCAAAGCGGCTGAGAGGAATGAAATATTGAGATACAACAAAGACATAGTCATTAACACTTAATTCTATATCAACTCAATTTCACCATTAATGGAACCAGGTATTCTTCCTTTAATTGAAATCTGTAAGTTCTTTTTGCATGTTCTTGGCTTTAGTATATGACATTTTGTTTGGTTAATTTCTAAATAAAATAGCACGTGTTTTGATTAAGCAAACTCAAAATTGATGCATGAATGATAATGGGTGATAAAATTATGTGAAATCAAGTTGCATAAAATGTGTTGCTAGAATTTACCCTAATTCATATGCAAAATATCGATATAATAATCATGCAGGAAGTTAGGGAAGACATGAGCACCTCATGGAAGAAGCAACCTAAGGAAGAGTCCAAATTTTCCACATCACAAGAAATCCCCAATTATGGATTGATAATAGATACCCATCTCTGAGACTTCAATGAGTATGACTTTATGGATAGGGTTCAACAATCTGATGATAGCCCTTGTTCCAAGAATATGGTTGCCAATGGGATGCATTCGATGGTAGGGTTTTTGTTAGCAATGGAAGCTACTAAGTTAGTTTTGGAGTGTGTGAAGTGGTATGATACTAATAGAAGGGTGGTCCTAAATGAAGGAAGGGTATATGCAAACCTCTCTATAGATGGTATTGCCTACACATTTGGAATCCCAATATTCACAAAGATGAATGCATTGGAAATAGAGGAATCAGCCAAGACATATGCAAATATGGAAGATCATAATAAAAAGGTTATGTTGTCAACCTAGTTTTAGGAAAGAACCAAGCCCACATCTAGAATTCCAAAGAATGTCCTAAGGTTTCTTTTCATCTAGGAGATATAAAACATGATAACATTGTTGATCAAAATGACAAGTAGTAGAGATGCTAGTAAATTTGAATCATGGATGTATGAGGTTATCAGGCATATGAGGGATAATCCTATTTGGATTCATTAGGCTAGGTTTATTAGTGAAAAGTTTCATGAACATATCCAGTCATTCCAAACGTCGAATTGGTTCACTATGTCCTCATACTTTATGTATTCTTGTTCCCTAAAGGCTAATATTCAAGGAGTAAACATAGTAGGATTTTTGGGTCAAGAGCCAGGGTAGAGGTTGGTTTACGGACATTTTCTACAGATTATTGCTAGTCAATATAAAAATCACTACCGCAGGTTAAATGATGCCTTCTCAATGAGGCTAGTTAGGATAATGGAGGGAGATAAAGCCAAGAGAATTTCCTTTGAAGCATAGGAGGTTATTCCCTATAATGGGTGCTAGTATATCCAGTTCCCCACATTCACTTATATCAGAATTGAAGGGTTATCTTGAGTTATCCCTACATGTTACCTAAATACTCTATGGATAAAATGGTTTTTCTAGAATTTGCAAGGCAAGTGTTTTTATCCCACAATGCATGCCTAAGAGCTCATAATAAGGGATCAATCAAATTTGTGATTGTTATAAGGAATTATAAATGTGCTTCAACCAAGAGCACTAAATTGTGTGATGATAAATTAAAGTCATATGGGTTAGAAGCTTTCATGTTTAAAAGACATAATTATGACCCAACTGAGAGATTGGTTAAATAGATCAATAAGAAGTATACTCATATGCCTCATCTGCAGGACGTATGAGGTGACTGTGAAGATGAACATGAAGTCAATAAGTTGTCTTATCGAAGGTTTACGATAGCCCAAATCAAAACTGTTGGGACACATGATGTTCTTAAGGAAATGGATGTAGAGAATGGTGATGTTATGAAACCCTTTTATGAATCTGACCAAATCTATAATGAATCTATTCTAGACCCTGATTCGGGATAACCATAGATGATGAGTATAGATGAAATCTCTAGGTAGGTATGTTGGCCATGCCATTGCACCAAAAGGTCGACCTGTCAATGCCTGATTTAGGCGTTAGTTAAGATCCGCAGGAGGCGGTTAGACCATGTCACGAATCCACGATGGACTAGACTGGAACCAACCTTGAGGTGGTGAAGGCACCAACCTTCCAACAATCCCCCCTAGCGTGATCGTTGGATTCAAACTCGTGACCAGCTCTGATACCAATTGGTGGCCCTGTCGTTGCACCAAAAGGTCGACCTATCAATGCTCGATTCAAGCATCAATTAAGATCCATAGGAGGTGGTTAGACCATGTCACAAATCCATGGCGGGATGGACTGGCACCAAACTTGAGGGGTTGAAGGCACCAACCTTCCAACAAGGTAATTGGATTTAACTAGTCTTGGATACATGAATATATCAAGTTTTTGAAGGATGTTAGAGTAGCACCGACATACCTCTAGGAGAAAGAGGAAGCATAAGATGATAAGTGACCTAGGGATGATGATTGTTTGGATAGGAAAAAGGAAAGTCGTAGAAGCCAAACCCATTGAAGAGAGTAAAGAAAGCTTCCTTGAAATTTCAAGTCAAGAAGTTTTATTAGCTTCTCAATCATATGATAACCTTAGAGAAACTTTGGTTATTCCTACAATTTTTTTGAAAACACCAATGGTGGAATCGTCTTCCACAACATTTCCTAGAGAAAATCCCTTAACCATAGAAGAAATGGCTATGAAATAAAAAGTGTACATGTAGAAAAGGTCAACATCTCAACAAGTAGTTGCCATGTTTACTTCTCCCCCATTGATGAGTACAACAATAATGAGAAAAATCCTAGGAGAAGTGAATTTAGCATCAAATATAACACTTTTCATAACAATGGACCATGCCATAAGGGAGGTAGAGAAATGGACCACTCTGATACAACATATGCAAGGACAACAACAATCAAGTAAAGCTCTAGTGGTTAAACCTATTATTGAGAAAGGCCTTGAAGTGGAAATAGGTTTGGATGCTAAAGAGAATATAGTGGGTCAATTTAGTCAAGAAGTGGGGGAACCAATAGGAGAAACTATAATGATAGAAGAGGTGCTACCTCAAGTACCCATTTCGTTAATTTAAGAAGATGAAGTGCATTAAGAAGCACTTAATAAAGATGTGGTTGAGGATCAACCTCAAAAGGAAAGATTTACAAGAGATATTTTCATTGAGCAACCTCAAGGTCAAGAAAAATGGTCCAGATACAAGCAAAGATGTCGGGTCAACCCAAACCTTGAATAAAGAATAGGGATATGGTGAGAACCCTAATACCTCAGAGCAACATGGATCATTAGCTAAAGAATGTAATACTGGGAAAGAAAAGAAAGGGGAAGAGAAAGTAAGACTCGAAGAAGGAGAACAAGGGAAACAATACCAAATGAATCAAGAATCCTTGCCACTAGGAGGTGATGTGACAAATAATTCTAAGATTGAGAAGGATGGAAATCATTTGGAAAGAGAGGATGTTCCTGGACAATAAAATCAACAGGAACATGGACAAGAAGAGGCAAGGCTAAGTGAGGACATACCTGATTGGTTGACCCAACAATTGGCATATGGCTATGCCATTGTAGGTAGAATTGGTGCCTCTAGACTTTAAACTTGTATAATGTAGGAAGTGGTAACTTTGAAGCCTAAGACCAAAGCTAGGGTCAGACATGCAGTTAGGTGAGATTCATATGAAGGAAGGATTATCCAAATATCCACACCTATTGGTGAGAAAGATAAGCATGAGCTAATAGCTAGGGATTACCAAATTTCTACAATCAACCTATGACACTCTTCGTGGGAGTAGGAATTAGAAAAAATGAGAATGAATTTAGAGGTGACTACTAATTGGATGAAGAAATATAAACAAAAGAAAATAGAACTGAAGGGGTTGCATCGCTTACTTGTAGAATTTCATCAATGCCATAGCCCACCCAAGTCAGTCACTAATAGAGCTACCACCTAATCTAGTATTGATTTCCAAGGAACAAGTGGACGCCATCAAGGGATTGAAATATAAGATGAATATGTTTGGTGACTGGATGGAACATTTGGTGTAGTGAGGTGAGGAAAAGATAAAAGAAGCAATTGGAAAATGCAAGGAGGTATTCTGTTGGCTCAACAAAGATATAATACTTTTGGTCGAATAGAAAAATGGCATGGATCAGAATGAGATAGAGGTGCAGTGGTTATATGTAGTTTGCATGGTGGAAGTCCAAGTTTTGATAGAGGAAAAGGTGGTTTTGAAACAAGATGTTTTGATGTTAAAGAGTTCTAGATTACAGTTGGATTGGGAAAGTGATATATTATTGCAATGTATAATAGGATTTGAAAAGATCGCAGTGAAGAACGATAAAATGGTAGAAAAGGACATAGACCTCATTGAAATGCTAGCATAGCAAGATTTCTATCCAAATCGAATAGGGTAGGAAGATATCAAGGTGAAAACATTTAGAGGTTGGTTTGAAAAGATAAATAATGACCCTGTTTAGTCATTAAGCTGAGAAGTCCTAGATGAAGTGATCAAGTGTAGGAACCACATCATTTGGTATGAGACAAATATATTACAAACAAATAATCCATAAATAAGGTGACAAAAAATTATGTGTGGCATAACCACAGTTGGAAAATGTCACAAAGTATTTCAAGGGAGGATATGAATCGGGTGCTGACTTCCTTTGGCGAATACAGGCGAAAGAAAGGTGGAGATGATTTCATGGAAGAAATGTTTGAAGAGGAGTAGAAAATAACTGAGAGAAGGAAGACTTGGGATTTTGGTGGGCTAATGCAGGGACAAGTTTCCCAAAGTACATAAGAAAAACTCATTTTAAGACCCTACACTTGGTGGCAGGGCCGAGAATTCAAAAGCAAAGTGTTAGTAGGTTTTTGCATTTTGTTTGAGGATACAAGAGACCTAAAGTGTGTTTTCCCATGATTCCCAAAGCTTTTCACCGTGGAGAAGAAGTTAAAGTACCTTTGACTTATTTTCAAAATGGGAAAATATCTCCAATGCCAACTATCTTTTGTGAGACGTGCTATGATTTGATTAGTTTAGTTCTACTTAGCCATGTTCTTTTTGAAACTGTTTGGAGGCCTTTTATTCTATAAAAAGTTAGATGTAATTCATTTTCAAGGATTAGAATTTGTTTAACTTGGTAGAAATAAGATTGGAATTTTACCAATTTTATCTCTATTTTCATGTTTTTTGTTCAATTATAGACTAAAAACTTGTATATTCCATAGAAGTTGCTAATATCAAAGCTAATTTGAAAGTTATTTCCTGATATTGAATCTTATGTAGCTGATTGTTTATTCCTATCAAAAAAATTGATGTATTGTGCCAGATTTGGGTGCATATCAACACTATTTGGTGGTAAATAGTCATTTATTTCTTTAAACTCCTACATCATTATATGTGTAGTAGTGAAGCAATCTGGCGAAGTGTAGAATGGTTTTCTTTGATTTAGTACATTTATTGGTGTATATGTGGATAATAACTAGGAGCCCTTTAATTTAGGGTTTTTTAATGCTTTCTTTAATTAGATGTTAAATATTTCTTACAAATCATTCGTATCCATGAAATTATGGAGTGATACATGTTGAATCTACTATATCTATATTACTATGTCTGTTGAAACTGCTATAATTGTCATTAGAATTAAAATCCATAGACTCCTCATGATTAACAATAAATTTGCACAACAAACCTTGAGCTAACCTAGTATGTCAAGACCTAACATTCCCGAGCCTTGGGATAGCTAAGATCATCTTTAACTGGGAAATATTAGTGATTCTTTCAAGATAGATAGGTTTTTCTGTTCATTTGAAAAAATATTTGATCTGCATGTTGGTTTTTGTAACATCCACATCAATAGTTTAAAGATTTTTTAACTAGATCTAGCTTGATAATCATTTTTAGGTGTTTTAAAACTAAACAAACCCTTCCATTACATCTAGAAGGTCTAAGAACCCTTTTTTTATGTTGGAAAAATGTGTCTCAACCTTGAAATTACATAAGGTATTATTGGTAGGCAAGTGTGGTGGGTACCCTTGCAAGGGGTCCAGGGGGATCATCCCCCTAGTGGAGGGTTTGGGGGCCATGTGCCCCAATAGGGGTTCAGGGGAAGTGCCCTTGAAAGCCAAATGTTATGTATATTTTAGTATTATAAATTTGGATTGTTTGTCATTAGGACTTAGATCTAATAGTTGATATTTGTTGGCTTGAATTTCCCTAGAAGGAAACCATATTTTATGAGGGCATTGTATTATGGTTGTGCAATGTGATGTATTATGAGAGTTTGATAGTGGTTATGTTCCCTCTAGATCTTTGGTTGGTGATACTCCTATGAGAAGCTTGCTCTACAAGTATGTTGTAATCTTTTTCATTTTTGAAAATATATTAGGTGGATTTTAGAGTGTGGGATTTTTCTCCCGATATGGTTTCCCTGCATAAATCATTGTGTTGTATTATGCATGATATTTATGTTTATTTCTATTTAGGTTTTTGTAATTGTTGTAAAGATCTATAAAGTTTTGCATTATCCTTCTCTCAAGATTAGTGTAGGAAGTTGTTCTGCTACCTTAGCTTTCGTACAGTTTACATATAAATTTATCCAATTTGGATAAAGTTTCCCTTAGTGGAATTTTTTCTCATTCTAAGCTATAAATCCCCCTCCTTACATCGTACTATACAAAAGTATAGAAATATTTAATTTTTAAATTCATAATGTGAAAAGGAACTTTAGTAGTGGCACTACTACCAACACCACCTACACAACATGCAACACCATTGTACCACTAGTAGGTAGCCTGAAAACAACCACCACCTTTGTAGCCATACCACTAACTAGTATTACTAGTCATGCACCCACCAACCACTATTTGAAAATATTTAACAAATTTTCCACCTCAAAACATCTATTTTGAAAATAATTATTGCATGCCAAATGATAAGTAGTTTTTATGCAAAATTGAGTATTTTTAGCATATGACAATATTTTTTGGGTTTGTGAAGGGTGATTTGGGAATATTATGTCCAAGGAGAGTATTCTAATAAATTTGGGTGTATTTTTGTGATGATGTTATAATGACATCATTTAACATTAACACTCTTTAAAATTTTCTAACCCTGTCACCACTACAACTTATGATTATGTAATTCAACTTCAGAGGCCAATAAATTGAGCATACAAACTTGTTTTTAGCATATTTTTTTTATTTGGGGTATAATTCTAGGCTCTTAATAGTGTTATAATTATTTTTTATGTGATTCTATTTTTCTAAAAAAATAATTTTCTCAACAAATAGTAGACAATCATAATTTTTTTGGCTTCAAGGCCTTGTAACTTTCACGTACAATTTTGAACTGAGATGATTATTTTCTTAAAAGTGATTTTTTTAGCCCTACATGTTTGTGTTATTTTGAGGTTCTCAATATAACATTATGTTGCAAGTATGAGAAGTTGGTGTTGAGTTGGTGTTGTCATAGATGTCAACAAGCTTATGTGTTGTGTTGTCATTGATGTCAACTAGTCTATGAGTTTGTTGTGATGCTTTGATTAGTTGCATTATGTTGTCATTAGTAAGTTATATTGGTGTCAACCTCTAGTGTTGCTTTGATAAGATTTTATTTATGGATATGTAGCTATGTTTCAGTTGGTCTAATGGTGATGAGGAAGTGTTGATGATGAGAATGTGTCTCTAGTGCTTGATTTCCAAGTTCTTTTGAGAAAAATTGAATAAAAGAGGAAACAATGTTTTGAAGAGGTATTCTAGTTTTATTTTGAATTTCTTCTATGTTGAAGATCTACTTGTGCAGTTTGGATATAATGATCAGAGGTATTTAGAGGTGTTATATCAGAATTTAATATTCTATATCATTGTGCAGAGAAAGTTGTGTTCACCAATGTGTGAACTATGTGTTGCAGTAGTGTCTAGGAGAAATCGTTTTGCTCCACACTTCTCCATAGTTTGGTTTCTGGTCTTGTGGATCTAGAAGTGTGTTGATATGGATTATATCTATCTTCAGTTGAAGTTTTTCATGGTTTGGTGCTCCATGAGTTGTTTTCTTGAGTTACAATATATATAAGATTGTCTAAGTGTACTAGGTGTGTACATTCTTCAGGTGAAAGTTGTTGCAAATGATTTTTTTGGATTTTAAGATGTTTTTGGAATATTCCAAATTGTGTTCAAGAGATATTTTGTATCCATGAGTCGTATTTGATCAATAGAAGTGTGTACTTAAAATTTTAATGGTGTTTACATGGGTTTGGTCGACCTTGGGTGTTTACACTAATTATGGATATGCTTGGGTGCTTGAGGAAGTGTAGTGTAGTGTGTATGTGTGTATTTTGGTCTGAGTTAAGGTGTGTTGTGGTTCATCATTATTCCTTTCCACTATGGTAATGTTTTGGTGCCAACCTAATTTGAATTTGCATGATTGAGGCACATACCCGACCTTGGAGAATGTTTTTAAGGTTGAAGAAAGTATAAATAAGTGTTGATATGATGAAGAATTGAGTGATGAAGTGAGTTATGTGAATTGCAGAGTTGTGAAGTGTGAATTTATGAAGTGTAGTGTGATATTCAATGTGCTAAACTATTGGAAGCAATGAGAAGAAGGTGTTTGCAATATTAAGTAAGGTTGTAGATGTGTCGGTGATGTTGTGGTGGATATTTTAGTTGCATTGAGATGGTTTTCTCACTGTAACACTCTTCTTTCTTTATTTTTTCTAATCTAATAGTGAGCCCTTCTTTCTTATGGGCAATGAGCCCTACAACAGTGAGCCTATTATATTTGGTGTTGTTATTGTACTTTATATTGTGAGCTAATCCTCAATTTGGTTTTGGGTTTACCATGTAAATCTGGTGTTCTATTGTGCATGGTGTTGATGTGTTTTAGTTTTTGTTATATGCTTTCATGTTTAATCAATTTAACAAACTAATGGTTAATTAAGTTGATGTGGATCTAAATTTTCATGAGGGTTTAAAAGTTTTAATGTACAATTGATTCAACCCCCCTCTCGATTTTCTTGTGCAATCAACAATTGGTATCAGTGCAAGGTTCCTTGGAAGAAAAATTAATCGCTTGAGGTAGATCTAGGATGGAGCACAAGGAGGTTCCTCTATTTGATGGAACTGATTATGTATTTTGGCGGACAAGGATGAAAGGTTTCCTTATTTTACTAGGGTTTGAGATTTGTATTTCTATTGAATCAAGATATACTGTACCTAAAAATGGTCCAAGCACTACTGATGAAATCAAGGCCTATGAGAACAATGGGAAAGCAAGGTATGCTCTTTTGAGTGGTCTTTCTAATATCGAGCTTGTGAAATTTATGAGTCTTAAAAATACTAATGAGATCTGGAAAAATTTGGAAAGTATTTATGAAGGATATGAAAAGGTCAAGCAAGCTAGAATACAGAATCTAAAGATCAAGTTTGAAACCCTGCAGATGTCAGAGGATGAATATATTACTAGCTACATGTAGAAAGTGGATGAAGTTTTCAATTTCATCAGAGTTCTTGGTGGGACTCTTGATGATGATGAGGTTGTAAAGAAGGTATTGAGAACTCTTCCTAAATCCTATAGTCATAAGGTTTTTGATATTGAATAATTTCATAATCTAAATAGCTATTCTCGAGATCAGTTGCTTGATACTTGACTGATTTTGAATTAAGAGAGTTTGGTTCAACTGATTCAAAGAAAGAGATTGATTTTAAAGTTGACAAATTTTAAAAAAGAAAGAGGAATCTGACCCAAATGAATTTTATGAGTTGAAAGTAACATTTCTAAGGAAATTGAAAAAGGGCACTAGAAATTATAGAGGTAAGTTACCTTTTAAATGCTTTAACTGTGGAAAGATTGGTCATTATGCTTCAAGATGTCTTGTCATAATTTCAAAAGACAATTACAAGGAGAATAAAGGTAAATCAATTTTAAGAAAAGTTACTATATTAGAGAAGATGTTGATATATCTGATGATGAATTCAATTACCCTGATGAAGATGATAAATGCTTGTTCATGGTTTTAAATGTTGGAACTAATTTTGCTAACTCTGACAAATGTATGAAGGATAGTACTCTGGAGACAGGAGCAATGGTAACTACTCTTCATTCTTGGGAAGAGAATAACAACTGGATCATTGATAGTGGATGCTCAAATCACATGACAAGTGATAAGATTAAGTTTGTTAAGCTTGAAAATATTGAAGGTGGTTTAGTCAAGTTTGGTGATGATACATCTGCTAAGATATGTGGAAAAGGTTCAGTCAATTTTGATGGCAAGCATAATACAAATGATGTTCTATATGCTAAAGGTTTACAACATAATCTTTTGAGTGTAGAAAAAATGTGCAGTAAAGGATATAATCTTGTGTTTTAGAATGATGTCTATCAGATCAAAAAAGGCTTTGATAATGTGATTACTACTAGCAGAATAATAGATAGTAATGTTTATCAGCTCAAAGGTGCTAATGGTATGTGTTTTATGACTCGGATTATTGAAAGTTGGCTATGGTATAAAAGAATGTGTCACATCAATTTTGATAGCCTAGTGAGGATAACTTCAATTTAGGATGTGAGAGATTTGCCAAAGATTACAAAGCCTATCAATGTTGTTTGTAAGGAATGATTGATTGAAAAGAAAGCTAGAAGGAGTTTCAAAGTCAAAGAACAATCTTCTACCGATCCTTTGGAATTGGTGCATATAGATCTTTGTGGACCTATAAAAACAAGAATTTTTCAAGATAGCATGTATTTCATGTTGCTAATTGATGATTATTCTATAATGAATTGGGTTACTTTTCTCAAAGAAAATCATAAGCTCTAGATAAGTTTAAGGCATTCAAAGCTATGTTTGAGAATGCAATGGATATGAAAATTAAATTTTTGAGGTTTGATAGAGGTGGAGAGTTCACCTCCAATGAGTTTAAAATATTTTGTGAAGATCAAGGGATAAAGAGGTATTTCTTAGCCCCTAGGACTCCTTAGTAGTATGGAGTACTTGAAAGGAAGAATAGGACTGTTCAGGAAGCTACAAGAACTATGATGAAAGAAGAAAATCTACCAGAAGTCTACTAGAGAGAAGCAATTCATACTGATTTCTAGATACTTAATAGAGTACAAGCAAGAGAAAACAGTTCAAAGACTCCCTATGAGTTATGGTATGGAAGGATTCCTAGTGTTAAATATTTTAGAGTCTTTAGAAACAAATTTTATATCAGGAGAGATGAAGAAAGCTTAGGAAATTTTGATGCAAGATTTGATGAGGGTATCTTCCTTGGATACTCTACAAAATAAAATCCTACTGATGCTAGAATAAGAGGCAAAGAAGGATTGTTGAAAGTGAAAATGTTAAATTAGATGAAGACTTACATAGAAATTCAATAATAATAGATGGATATGAATCGGATGAGCTCCCTTATAAAGAAGAAGAGAAGGATGAAGGTAAGGAAATTCAAGTACAAGTTGAAGAGGAAGAAGCTTCAGAAGAAGTTCCTAAAACCCCTAAGTATGTAAAAAAGAATCATTCTGAATATCTCAAATCATTGGTGAAAAAAGGAAAGGTGTATTTACAAGAAGAAAGGCTACTATGCTAGAAGAACAAGTAAACTTATATCTACTTTCAAAAATTGAACCTAAAACAATGATTGAAGCATGCAAAGATGAACATTGGATCAAGGATATGGAAGAAGAACTTATGTAGAATGAGAATAATTGGACTTGGGAACTTGTCCCAAGACCGAAAAACAAGAATATGATTGGAACTAAGTGGGTATTTCAAAAAAAATTGAATGAGAATGGAGAAGTGATAAGAAAAAAGGCAAGGCTTGTATGCAAAGGTTACTCATAAGTAGAAGGAATAGATTTTGAGAAGACTTTTGCTCTAGTGGCAAGAATGGAAGCTATTAGGATTTTTTTTCTTTTACAACACATAAATATTTCAAAATGTATCAGATGGATGTGAAGTCTACTTTCTTGAATGGTGAATTGGAAGAAGAAGTTTGCATTGAGCAATTGAAAGGATTTCAATTATCAAACAAACCGGATATAGTCTTTAGATTGAAGAAGAAACTTTATGGACTGAAGCAAGCTCCTAAAGCTTGGTATGCAAGGTTGGATAGGTACTTGATACAACAAGGATTCAATAAAGGTACCACAAATAGTAATCTCTACTTTAAAGTTGAAAAAGATAAAATCTTGATTGCGATTGTGTACTTGATGACATCAATTTTGGAGGCAATGAAGCAATATGAAAAAGATTTACAGAGGAGATGCAAAAATAATTTGAGATATCTATGTTTGGGGAGATGAATTTCTTCCTTAGAGTATAAATCAATCAAACAAAAAATGGAATATTCATTTCACAATCAAAATATGTCAAGGAAATGTTGAAAAAGTTTGGAATGAAGAACTTTAAACTAGTATGTACCCCTATGGTTATTGGTTGCAAGCTGAGCAAGAATGATGAATCTCCTAAGGCTGAGCAAGTATAGATCAATGATTGGAGGAATGCCTATATCTAACTACTACTAGACTGGATATCATGCATGCAGTTTTTATTTTGGCTAGATTTCAAGAAGATCCTAAAGAGTCACATGTTGTAGTAGTAAAGAGGATATTGAGATACTTGAAGGGCACTTTGAATGAAACATGGCTTGTGATGTCCAAAGGATACTGATTTTTCTCTGAGTTCTTATACAAATGCAAATTGGGTAGGTTGTGGATGACAAAAAAAGTACAAGTGGTGGTGCATTATTTCTTGGAAATAGATTGGTGCCTTGGCTAAGAAAAAGTCAAGATTCAATGTCATTATCTATTGTAGAGGTAGAATACATTGTTGCAACATCATGTTTCACACAAGTGTTATGGATGAGGCAAACCTTGAAGGATATCAAAGTAGTATATGATGAACCAATTTCTATCTTTTGTGATAATACAAGTGCTATCAAAATTTCAAAGAATTTGGTAATGCATTCAAGGAAAAGGCATATTTCAATCCAGTATCACTTTTTGAGAGAGAAGGTTGCAAAGAATGGGGTGGCGTTGGAGTGTGTGACTACAAAATAATAAGTTGCTGACATATTTACTAAGGCCCTTCATACGAATACTTTTGGGTATCTTCGAGAGAAGTTAGGGGTCATTGCCTCTCCTTATTTTAACTAGATGCATAAGGATATGCATCAGTCCAGTGGATCTCAAGGTTCATTCTTTGTTATGGGCTGATGTTGGTGGCTAGCTCTCAGGGGGAGTAGGTAGTAGCATTGTTGGTTGTTGCAGTCAGGGGGAGTAAGTGTTGTCATTATGTTGCAGGTTGTTGTGTTGTGCAGTGATTGCTAGTTAGTGTAGTTTATTGTGTGCTCTTATGGGGGAGTATACAGAGTTGTAAAGGAAAAGGATTTTGCAGAGTTGTGGTGAGAAGGTACAAGTATGTTTGATATCAATGGGGGAGAAATGCAAATGTGTTTCCCTTTGCTATTGATGTCAAAGGAGGATAAATTTAGGTGAAAAAGGAGAGAGTAAGAAAAAGAAAGAGAAAGGATAAGAGTTGGTGTGGAACAATGTGTTGATGACCAGAATTGTTTGTTTCTTGTTGATAGTTTTTCATATCATGTGTTGTCATCAATGAAAAAGGGGGAGATTGTTGCAAGTATGATAAATTGGTGTTGATCTGGTGTTTTCATTGATGTAAAAAATATTTTGTATTGTGTTTTCATTGATGTCAACTAGTCTATGAGTTTGTGGTGATGCTTTGATTAGATGCATTATGTTGTCATCAGTAAGTGTTACTAGTGTCAACCTCTAGTGTTCCTTTGATAACCTTCTATTTATGGATGTATAGATATGTTGAATTTGGTATGATGGTGATGAGGAAGTGATGAATATGATGAAAATGTGTCTCTGGTGCGTGGTTTTCAAGTGCTTTTGAGAAAATTTAAATAAAAGAGGAGATAGTGTGTTGGAGAGGTGTTCTAAGTTTGATTTGAATTTATTATGTGTTGAAGATCTACTTATGTGGTTTGGATATGTTTATTAGAGCTGTTTAGAGGTGTTATATCTATAATTCCTTGGTTTGGATTATTGTGTAGAGAAATTTGTGTTCACTAGTGTGTGAACTATGTGTTGCAACAGTGTTTGGGAGAATGCTCCACATTTCTCTATAGTTTGGTTTTTGGTCTTGCAAATTTGGAAGTGTGTTGATATGGTTTATATATATTCTCATTTGAAGTTGTTTGTGGTTTGGTGCTCTGCAAGTTGGTTTCTTGAGTAACAGTGTATGGAAGATTGTCTGAGTGTACTAGGTGTGGACATTCTTTAGGTGAAAGTTGTTGTGGAGGATTTTCTTGGATTTTAAGATGTTTTTGGAATATTGTAGATTGTGTTCAAGTGATATTTATTGTTCGCAAGTTTTATTTGATCAAAGGAAGCGTGTACTTAAAATTTTAATGGTATTTACATGGGTTTGGTTGACCTTAGGTGTTTACACTAATTGTGGATATGCTTTAGTGTTTGAGGAAGCATGGTGTAGCATGTATGCATGTATTTTGGTCTAAGTTAAGGTGTGTTGTGGTCCACCTTCATTCCTTTCCATAGCGGGAATTTTTTGGTGACGACTTAATTTGAATTTACATAGTTGAGGTGCATATCCGACCTTGGAGAAATTTTTCAAGGTTAAAGATGGTATAAATAAGTGTTGAGTTGATGAAAAATTGTATGATGAAGTGTGTGATGCAAATTTTAGAGTTCTAAAGTATGAATTTGTAAAGTGTAGTGTGAGCTTCAATGTGCTAGACTACTGGAAGAAGTGAGCATAAGGTGTCTACAATCTTCAGTGAGGCTATTAATGTGTTGGTGATGTTGTGGTGGACTTTTTTGTTGCATTGAGATGGATTTATCACTGGAACACTCTTCTTTCTTCTTTTTTCTAATTCAATAGTGAGAATTTGATAGTAAGCCCTCTGGTAGTGAGATTATTGTATTTGGTGTTGTTATTAATTTATATTGTGAGCTAATCCTCACCATATTTTTTCCCTTCTTGGGCTTTCCACATAAATCTAGTGTTCTATTGTGCATGGTGTTAATGTATTTCAATTTTTGTTATGTGCACTCATGTTTAATCAGTTTAACAGACTAATGGTTAACTAAGTTAATGTGGATCTGAATGTTCATGAGGGTTTTGAAGTTTTAATGTACAATTGATTCACGCCCCCACCCCCCTCTCATTTATCTTGTTCATTCAACATATTAGACTATAATTTTATTATTTATTCTATTTTTAAAAACTTTGGGAAAAGCTCCAACATTGTATATGCAATGATATATAAGTGATAAAACACATTTTTTAGGGGCTTCTTTGATTGAGTGAATTTAGGGTTTGTTAGAGTAATTGGACATTTACTTTATTAATTAAACAATATTTGTTTAATTACGTAAAGTTTCCTTTTAACTCTTTTTCACTTAAGCTAACATTAGGTACATAATAATTAATTACTTTATTAATTATTATTGTGCAAGCCTAGGGTTTTCCTTTTTTAGGGTTTTCATCTATATGTAGTTGAAAACTATCTTTTGTATCATAATTCATTTTACATTTTCAGGTGAATACATTGCTCCACATTCTTGAGCATTTCTTTTGTTGCTTCTCTTTGTTTCTCCTTGTAATAGGTTATTTGCTTGCAAAGATCTTTTGGACTTCTATGGTGTTGTATCTTCTAAACTCCAACATGGTATCAGAGCTTTAGATTTGTAGCTGCTTGTTCTTGTTTTGAGATTTTGCATTGGAAGCAAATCTAGGGTTCTAAGTTTTTTTTTGGGTGGATTCAGCATACTCCATTTCTTGGGTTCACTTTGGGCTCAAATGGACAGTGCCATTGGATTTGTAGCACCCAAAAACCCCTAAATCGACTATCAAATCATCAATTTTGGTTACAGTCAATTTGGAAGGCAAATTTTTTTTTGCCCTAGGGCCGTACAGAGCAAAAAACGCACAAAAATTGGAAATTTTTTTATAAAAACAAAAATCAATTTTCATTGGTTATTTTGCGCAGCTAGTATTAAACAACCACGCTGCCAGATCTCTGCCCGGCAGCCACTGCCCAGCCACCGCCACTAGTGGCTACCACCGGCTGCGTCCAAGCGGCCCCTGCCGGCCCGCCACTCAGTCTGCTCCACCCGAGCGTCGCCTACGCGCCACCGGCCATTCTGCCCGCCACCAGCCTCACCATCCGCATGCTGCCACCTCCTACGCGCCTACCACTAGTCCACCATGTGCCCTAGGGCCACCAAATTTTAAGCCCTTGAGGGCTATTTTTTTTCTCTCCAATCCCCTATTATGTCATTTTTGGTCAAATGGGCATAACTTGGGCATCCTAGCTCCGTTTTTTGAATAGGAAGATGCGTTGGAAAGCTGAGAATGGCATCAATCTGATGGTATAAAAATATTTTCAATTTTTTTACCAGTCTAGATATTTTTTACCAGTCAAAGTGCGGTCTTCTTTCTTCAGTTCCGGGGTCATAGAAGATGCAAACGGACTCCGTTTTTCAAACTTGAATAGGCGTTGGAAAGCTCTCAACATGCTCTATTTAGTGATGTGATCTATTTTATTAGAATTTTCACTAGGTACATGAGAATTTGTCTTGAAGTATTTTTTTCTTATGCATTGCTTCCTTCTTCTCAGTTTGTACTAGGGTTTGGGTTTATCTTTTGTGGGGGGTGTTTTTTCTCTTGCTTTCTGTCATTTATATCAGAAAACCAGCACACCAAAACTCTTAAAAATACAAACTTTTCTGCATCTTCTATCTATTCTAAAAGATCACATAATAATAAAAAACACAAGCAGGTACAGATGCAAGGTTTCATGGCAGACTCTTCAGTTGAGCTACTCACATCACATAACTATCACACTTGGAAGTCTCGTATGATGAGGCTACTCAGGTCACGAGGGTTATGGTCTTGTTTAGATGAGGTTCAGCCTCAGTTGCAGCGTCCTTTTGAGATTATGCAAGCACAGGAACAAGATGGATGAGGCTATGGGTTTGTTATGCATGCATGTTTCAGACAGTCTTTTGTTTCACCTTGATGCTTTGCTCACTCCTCGAGCCATGTGGCTGAAGTTTGAGACACTTTTTGGGGCCATTAATGAGTTTCGTGCATTACAGATTGAGGCAGAGCTGACTTCATTGTTACTTGATTCATTTCCCACTATTGAGGATTTTTTGAACAAGTTCAAAACTATCCGTACTATTTTACAGGGTTGTGGGAAGAACAAGACAGACACAGAGTGCATTTCCTTGATTCTTTCGAAGCTTCGTGGTCCATTTCAGATATTTGCTTCCTCCTTCTACTCCACCATGGATGGTTTGGGTGCCAATTTTACCATGCCTTCCTTTGATTTATTTTGTGAGCGATTGTCTCGGGAACAGTCTCACCTTTCTTAGATGGATATGCTCTCAGGTTCAAAGAGCAAAGCATTGGTTGCTCAATCACCGAAGGGGAAATAGAAAAAGAAATCGAGGCCCAAGAAAGATTTTGCAGGTAGTGAGCATTCCTCCAAACGGCCTCCTAAGTCTGATTCTAAACCACCATTTAATCCAAAACATGGGAAATCTTCGAAGTCTGGTGAGTCTTCCTCAAAGACTAAGGAGAAATCA
The DNA here is from genome assembly GCA_007115665.2 of Sequoiadendron giganteum. Lineage (NCBI taxonomy): Eukaryota > Viridiplantae > Streptophyta > Pinopsida > Cupressales > Cupressaceae > Sequoiadendron > Sequoiadendron giganteum. The sequence goes on from CM021103.1 coordinate 560,442,109, forward strand.
GGAGACACTTGCAGTTTCTGTGGCAAGCAAGGTCATCCAGTTTCCAGGTGCTGGAAATGATTAGAGGCTTTAGAGGAGGCCATGCAGCAGCAACACATCTCCTCACCTCAGTCTTCTTCTTCTTCCACCACAGGGAAGGGTCATGCTCTCACTGCACGAGCATCGACCAATGGGTCCACTTGGATTTTAGACTCTGGTGTTTCTCACCATATGACACACACTCAACAGTTGGTCACTTCTCTTGCCTCTTGTGGTACTTCATAGATTGCAGTGGGTGACTCTTCACAACTTTCCGTCTTGGGTTCAGGTTCTGTCTCTTTGGATGGGGGCACTCTACAGGATGTTTTGGTTGTTCCTAAAATTTTGACAAACCTCTTGTCCATTTATCAGATTTGCCACACTGGCTCTGGTAAGACAGTTGAGTTCTCACCACATGATGTGGTTATTCGGGACCTTCATGATTCTGATTTGGTTGTGGCTACTGGTAGTGTTGATACTACATCTCGTCTTTACGGATTTGATGGATTTGCGCCTTCTGAGGGTACAGGCTCATCTCTTCTAGCACATGCAGATTCAGTGATTCAGCTTTGGCATGAGCGTTTGGGCCATGTCAACTACAGATATCTTCAGCGGATGAGTACACAGTCACTTGTTCTTGGTCTTCCACGGATTTCCTGCACTGACGGTGTTTGTCATGGTTGTGTGCTTGGCAAGCATCACAGGGATCCCTTTCCAAAGGGAAGTACCACTTGTGCCTTGGCACCCTTGGAGTTGATTCATAGTGACCTCATGTCATTTCCCACTCCTTCTTTTTTAGGGGCCAAGTATGTACTCACATTCATTGATGACTTCTCCAGACGCACATGGTTGTACTTTCTTAAGTACAAGTCTGATGTCTTTGATTCCTTTCGTGTCTTCAAGACATTTGTAGAGAAGCAGTCTGGTCTTTCTATCCAACGGAAATGTACAAATAATGGAGGGGAGTATGTGAATCAAGCCTTCAAAGATTTTTGCACTGAGCATGGTTTGCAGCATCAGTTTTCTATTCCCTACACCCCTCAGTAGAATGGTATCGCTGAGCGAAAGAACAGATCTTTACGGGAGATGGCTAATTGTATGATTCAGTCCAGGTCCATGGATTCATCTTTTTGGGTTGAGGCAGTCAATTGTGCCAACTATATTCAGAATCAGATGCCTCACAAGGCGATTCGACATATGACTCCTGAGGAGGCTTGGTCTCATGACAAGCCTGATATTTCATCATTTCGAGTATTTGGTAGTGAGGCATGGGCTTTTATTCCTAATGCTCAGAGGAGAGCTATGGAGCGGAAGAGTCGACCCCTCATATTTGTCGGCTACTGTGATGATGTTAAGGCGTACAGGTTATTTGATCCTGATTCTAGAGAGGTCTTGTTTCGACGGGATGTTTAGTTTGATGAGCACCTTCCTCCAGTTGATACCCTGTCTCCAGTGTCCACTTCACTACCTACTCCACCCACTACAGCTCTTCAGGATTATTTTGAGGATTCTGATGAGGATATTGATGATCCCCCATCTCCACCTCCCCCTGCTCCACCTCAGAGGCCCAAATTGGCTCGCTTTACTATTGAGGCAGCAGGATCTATGGCCGGTGATCCTTCAGACACTCGTCGCACTCATTCTCATACTATGGGTTCTAGTCTTTTGACTCATGCTCTTTCAGAGGATCCTTAGAGATTTTTAGAGGCGACAGGTCACCCTGAGTGGGATAGTGCCATGGAGGAGGAGTATTCTTCTTTGATGAGGAATAATACATGGGATCTCTGTCCTCTTCCTAAGGGCAGAAAGATGGTTCGGTGTCGATGATTGTATTGCACCAAGTATGCTGCTAATGGTTCTATTGATAAGTACAAAGCACATCTTGTTGCGAAGGGTTTCTCACAGGTTAAGGGTATTGATTACTCCAAGACATTTTCCCCTGTCGCCAAGATGAATTCTATTCGCTTTGTATTATCACTTGCAGCTTCTAGAGGATGGCTCATTTTTCAGATGGATGTGAAGTGTGCCTTCTTACATGGTGACCTACAGGAGGAGATCTACATGGAGCAGCCTCAGGGATTTGTTCATGATTCTTCTTTGGTTTGCAGACTTCAGCGTTCATTATATGGTCTCAAACAAGCCCCTCGGGCTTGGTATGAGAAGATGGACTCTTTTTTGCTCTCCACTGGTTTCACTCGTTGTCACTCTGATCACACGGTCTATATTCAGCATCTTGAGGGTGAGATCCTGATTCTTGTGCTATATGTTGATGATCTTCTCATCACAGGTAGCTCATCCTCCATGATTCAGCATTCTCAGCTAGCCTTGATGGAGCAGTTTAAGATGACCGATCTTGGCCTTCTACACTATTTCCTTGGTCTTCAAGTGATTCAGTCTTCAAAGGGGATCTCCATTTACTAGCAGAAGTATTCTTTTGATATGCTTCAGCACTTTGGCATGCTTGATTGCAAGCCTGCCCCCACACCTTTTCAGTCAGGGGTTGTTTTGACTACTACTTGCCCCACTCCTTCAGTAGATGCTACACTTTACAGGCAGTTGGTTGGCAGTTTGTTGTATCTGACTCATACTCGTCCTGATCTTTCTTTTGTGGTCGGTCTTGTCTCTCGATTCTCACATGATCCTCATGAGAGTCATTGGCAAGCTGCCAAGCATATTTTGAGGTACATTCAGGGCACCACTTCATATGGCATTCACTACACATTAGGGGATCCTCACATTGTTGGCTACACTGACTCAGATTGGGCTGGTGATGTCAATGATCGGAAGTCTACTTCTGGCTTTATTTTTTATCTTGGCTCTAGTCCTATCACATGGTCGTGCAAGAAGCAGACTGCTCATGCATTATCATCTACAGAGGTTGAGTACCGAGCTGCTGTGCTCGCTAGTCAGGAGATTTTATGGCTTCGTCAGTTGATGACTGAGTTTGGTTTTCCTCTTGATAGTCCCACTATTCTTTGGTGTGACAATCAGAGTGCTATACACATTTCACGCAACCCGATGGAGCATCAGCGGATGAAGCACATTGAGCTTCATATGCATTTCATCCGACAGTTGATTCAGGATGGTTCTCTCATCTTGGAGTATGTTCCCACTGCCAAGCAGGTTGCAGACATCTTCACGAAACCTTTTGCATCTCCACGCTATCTTCAGTTGTGCTCTATGCTTGGGGTGAAGGAAGTTATCCTTGGGGGGTCTTTATGAGGCCTTCCTTCCTTCATGTTTCTTTCAGCATGTTGTTCTATCTCTTTTTGGAGAGGAGTTTTTCCCACTGAGTTTTCTCTTTTTTCTTCGTTTCATAGAGATTTCATTGTACTTGGGTACCTGATCTGGCCTTGTTGTCGGGACCCTTTGCTTTTGCTTTCAGTAGCTTCTTCTAGGTTTTAGCTTCTCCCTATGTCTATCTTAAGGGGGGGTGTTAGAGTAATTGGACATTTACTTTATTAATTAAACAATATTTGTTTAATTACGTAAAGTTTCCTTTTAACTCTTTTTCACTTAAGCTAACATTAGGTACATAATAATTAATTACTTTATTAATTATTATTGTGCAAGCCTAGGGTTTTCCTTTTTTAGGGTTTTCATCTATATATGGTTGAAAACTATCTTTTGTATCATAATTCATTTTACATTTTCAAGTGAATACATTGCTCCACATTCTTGAGCATTTCTTTTGTTGCTTCTCTTTGTTTCTCCTTGTAACAGGTTATTTTCTTGCAAAGATCTTTTGGATTTCTGTGGTGTTGTATCTTCTCAACTCCAACAGGGTTACCTCTTAGTATGTTTTTGTGATTATGTGTATCTTATCCTTTTAATTATTCTCTACTCTTCTCTCACAAATTGAATCAAAATACATCAATCACCTTAATGCAATGAGACACCATATATTAAATAAAATTTTGATGAACCCAAATATGATAAGGAAAATATATAAGAGATGCTTGAACATACTAAATCACTTAGATATATTCACAACTATATTTCCCTTGATCTTATTTCAAATTGAAGCTTGTATAAATTCACATGATTCCTAGAAAAAACTAAAATAATTATATGGTAAAAATGATGAAGTCAAAGTCTATCAGATCAATAATGATTTGATGGGACTTAATCCAAAAATAGTTAAAAACATCTCAAATTACATTAATGACCTTACAACATAATTTAAAGAATGTGTCATTGATAAAAATGTCATTTAATTATACTATCATACAGTGAGCAAACTGAGTCTTGAATATGTAGCTTTTATTTCTAGCTTTCACACTCATAGGGTGATAATGGGAGTTGCATATACTATGCATTTATTTGCATCCTTCTCTAAGATGAAACTGTATGAACAACAAAATTTTATTTCCATGGACTTCTTGAATCTATCTCAATGTCAATCTTTGTTGGCTAGTCATCCTCAAGGACATAAATAGTCAATTCATCCTGACAAGAAACATAAGAGATCCAAGAAAAAGTTGCACATAGAACAATTATAATCCTCTTTTCCCTCTAAATCAAACCCCAAATCCTCTTTTTCTAAGGGGAATTCATAGAAGAATGAAAGACCAATTTGTACCTACCATAAAAGGATTAGTCATTAGGAACATTACTATTATGGGAAAAAAATAATGATTCAAAAAATCTTAAATAGAATAAAATTAATCTACCCTCCTCTATTGTATAATAATATTTTTCTCCTTCAAAAGCAAGTAAATGGAAAGGAACAACACCTGTTGCTTATAAATATTATTTCAAGCAATAGATTCTTGACTTAGGTGCTTCACACCATATGGGTTCTAACCAAGAATAGTTTTCTTCAATGGACCCTTATCTTATGCCTCATATTTTCATTGGTAATGAATATCATTGTATTTCCTTGGGAAGGGTTAAATTGATGCTAACAATGGTACATTTGAGAATGTTCTTTATGTGTCTAATTTTTCAGGAAACCTTTTATTCTAATAGATCACAAATCTTAAGAATCATAGGAAAGTTAAATTTAATTCAAATTCTATTTTCATCAAGAATCTTGAAGGTAATTCTATAATTGAATTATAATTTTTTTCATCATTCATAGATTTATGTATTCTCTCATTTTGTACCTAATACATCTTCTACTACTTTTCTTGTTGGTTCAAATTTGTGAGAAAACTATTGTTGAGAGAATGGAAAGGATGAAGGTGTTGTCATTGATGTCAACTGGTCAACTAGTTATCAATTGATTGTTGTTGGTTGTATATGTCGAGGATATTAAGAAAATTATATTGAAGGAAGATTGAAAGTGTTCAGTGGTTGCTTCGGGATTTTCTCCAAGTTTTGCTCCTATGTTTGTTTGGTTCAAATATGTTGATCGTGGTTTTTAGAAGATGTTATATCCAATTTTTAAGCGTTTGATTCATTGTACAACACAAGTTATGTTCACTAGTTGTGAACTATAGTTTTATGTGTTTTTGGTTGAGGTCCAAGAGAAATGTTGTTGGTCTGGATTTCTCTTTGTTAAAGTCTTATGGCTTGTGGTTCTAGAGTTGAGTTTCCTTGATTTTTTTGAAGATAATTTCAGCATTTGGAAGATTCGTGCTTAATGGTTCTATGTGTTTTACACCAATTTGGTTGACCTTGTGTTGAACACTACCTTTGAAGTTGATGAATAATTCTAGATCTATTTGGGTCCCTATGAAGCATATGTTTGGTTCGCCCTCATTCTATTTCTACCCTAAGATTTTTTGGTGCCGACCTAATTTGAATTTAATGTTGATGACCGACTTTGGATATGTTTTCAAAGTTGAAGATGGTATAAATATAAGATGAGTTAGTGGTGAAATGTGGTAAGTGAAAAGAGAGATAAGTGAAAATAAATAGAGAAAATAGAATCGAGATTGATTCGAATCAGTGAGTGTGTGTGTGATGTGAATTTGGCAGATCAGTGTGAAGCCTAAATGCTAAGTTTTTGGATGCAGTGAGTAGAAGGTGAACTCTATCATTCATGCATGTCTACGAGTGGTTGTGATGGATTTATCTCTTGCATTGATATTTTTTGTCTCTCTGTAACATATCTCTTCTATCTTCTTTGTATCTATGTGGTAGTGAGCCCTCCAGGTTGTTAGCCTTGTTGGACAGTGAGTCTAGTTCTAGACAGTGAGTCCTTGTTTTGGCAGTGAGCCTTGTTTCATAGGAAATGAACCTCTTGTAATAATGTTTGATATTCTCTATAGTGTGAGTTAATCCTCACCATGGTTTTTCCCTTATTGGGTTTTCCACGTAACTATGGTGTTGTGTTTGTGTGATGGTTTTTAGTTTTTGCACTTGCACTTAATGTATAATCATTTAAGTAGTGTTAAAAGATTAGTTATGAATGGCATGAGTAGTTTGGCCATCTTAACTACTGCTACCTTTAGTATCATAACACAAAGTACATAGTCATGGGTCTTCCCAAATACTCTTTTTAGATGTATTATGTCATATTTTTTCCTTAGACAAGAATTTTGAGGAAAATTTTGACAAAATGGATTTAGTGAGTCAATTTCCATCATTTCCTTTCAATAAGGATCTCTAATTGCTCATGTTAATTGATAATTTTTACAGATACAAATGGCTCTTCTTCCTTCAACAAAATGGTGAATTTTTTGATAGACTTCAAGAGTTCAAGGCTTCTGCAAAAAAATAATTTAAAGAGATTTACCAAGATTCTTCATACTAACAATGGTAGAGAATATGTGAACCATGAATTTGAATAATTATGTACTCTTGAAGGGATTTTCCTTCAATATTAAATTGTCTACATATCTTGGCATAATGATGTTACAAAGAGGTTAAAAATCCCTGAAATAGATGGATGGATACATGACCCACACTCTTTCCCTTGCACATCAATATTCGTCCAAATCTATCAACTTTGTTGCTCATATCCAAAATAGGGTTCCTCATAATGTATTGAAGGGAATCACTCCCTTTGAAGCATAGTGTGGTAGGAAACTTATTTGGTGGAATTTCAAATTTTTTAGATGTATTGCATGGGCTCACATTCCTTTAGATAAATGCATGGCTTTGGAGCCTCAAATTCAATTTTTCATATTTTTTAGAATTTGAAATGGTGTCAAAGGATATCAACTCTTGGATCCTAAAACACGAGTTATTTATTGAGAAAAAATTACATTTGAGAAAAACTCCTACCTTGTCCGCGCACACTCTTTCTTCCTCCATATTAGATTCAAATGATAGTGACACAAAGGAATTTCCTCCAACTTCTGCTCATAGGTTTAATCATGAGGCTTTAACTCCCCCTTTTCTAAGTTAACACTTAGAGGTTGATGACTCTCCTTCTCCATATCCTTCTACTATACCTCAATGGGTTAAACAAACTCTCTTAATTGCAAGTACTCTTATTGCAGATCCTCTTAACACTTGAAGGGATTATCCACAACATAAGGATATTCCACATTCCTAAATTTCCATAGCTTTAGATCCATAATCATTTTGTAAAGTATCTAGTATATCTGAGTGGGATTCAATGATGGAAAAAGGGTACAACTCTTTGATTAGGAACAATATATAGGAGATTGTTCCACTTCCTAAGGAAGTAAAATTGGTTTGATGTAAGTGGATCTATTGAACCAAATTTATTGTCAATGGATTAATCGACCAGTACAAAGAATGAATTATGGTAAAAGGTTTCTCATAGGTTCTTAATGTTAACTACACTGAGACCTTTTCCCCTTGTTTCCAAGATGAAATTCATCTTCTTTAATATTTCCATTGCTACAACTCATAAGTTGGTTGTACATCAAATGTCTTTAAAGAGTGTTAGAGTTTCTTATTGAATCCTCACAAATTCCTAAATATCACCTACAATCAAAATACCTAATCACACAAGAGTGAAGCAACTAATTTTCTATGAAGCTTGATATTTTATTAAATGAAAGAAATAATTATTTATTATTATTAAAATTCCCCAATCCACACACCTAATACATTATCTAACTAAAAAATATATTTTTTAAATAGCAACACCAATGATGAAGATATGATAATGACACATCACACTACACACCAATACATAGACAAGTGTTATGTCAAGCACAACAACAAACACATAGAAGAAACAATAACCATTGCTTCAAGAGAATGTTGAATGAACAAGACAACTGAGAGGGGGTTGAATCAGTTGTATCTTATCAAAACATCAAAACCATCATTAATATTCAAATCCATAAATATTCATTAAACCCTTAATCTGTTATGATGAATTAGCATGAAAATAAAATAACAAAAACTTAATCAACTCAACACCATGCACAAGAGAACATAAAATTTACATGGAAATACCAAGAAGGGAATAACCATGGTGAGGATTAGCTCACAATATAAGTAATAGAAAAATCGATTACAAGGGATCATTGCCATAATAGGACACACTATCCAAAAAGGCTCACAGTCAAGGCTCACCACCAGAATAAAAATAAGATAGAGAAGAAATTTTACACAGAGAACATGATCTCAATGCAACAAATATTCCACCACAATGGATCCAACACCTTCATAGTCTATTTGAATTATTGTAGACACCTTTTGCTTACTACATCTGGTGATCCAACACTTGAAATTTCACACTGCTTTGCTCAATTTCGCATCACCCACATCACATATTTTTCACACTCATCTATATTTCATCTATCTTGACCTCCTTCAACAATTCAACTCATACTTATACCATCCTCAACCTTGAAACCCTTTCCAAGGTCAAAAATGTACCTCAAACATGCAAATTCAAATTAGGTCGGTGCCAAAACATTCCCATGGTAGATAGGAATGAAGGTGGACCACACAAATCCTTAGCTAGGACCCAAATCTGTCCTAACACGCCTCAAAATGATTCCACAAACTTTGAAGATGCTTTGCATGTAGTATAAACACCAAGTCATTTGTTACCCATGCAAACACCATTAAAATTTTAAGTACGTGCCTCCTTTGATCAATCCATAACTTCCAAAAACAAACTTCACCTAAACACAATCCAAAAACATCCTAAAAACTAAAAAACTCCTTCACCACAATTTTTACCTAAAGAATGTACAAGCCTAGTACATCCTGACAACACTGCCACACATTCTAAATCGAAAGACCATCTTCCAAAACATGAAACCATGAATCCTCTTGACATAGGCAAGAGACCAACACCATCAACTCTCACTCAAAACTATGGAGACACATGGAGACACGTGGAGCAAATACATTTCTCCCAAACACCTTTGCAATGCATAGTTCACATACTGGTGAACACAAATTATTTTGTACAATGATCCATCACCACAGATTATAAATACAACATCTTTGAACATATGTAACCAACATATTTGAA